>CM070824.1:29249522-29579522 GCA_036326025.1 Chrosomus eos | reverse complement strand
AGTCTTTAAATGCGGGGTGTAACTCTTGTCCTACAGATCATGGAGGATTATTAGGAGGCATAACAGCATCATATTGTTATTGGAAGAATATTGTTTTCAGAGTGTTCAGAAATGAGACAACTGCATTGGAAGTATTGAAGGATTTACAACGCAGATATTGTGTCCTTATCAGTTTCCGCCAGGATTCACACTCATTTTGTGAACTCTCTGACCATTTTTTCTTACGTAACTAACACTTCCTCCACTATCTTGCCCTGCAGTCATCGTTTAATGCGGAAACTTGACTTGACTCACCTCAGTGCATAACCTGTGCACTGCAAAAAAAGTTATTTTCTTATCTGTATTTGTCTCTTTTGCAGTTTTGGGCATTTGTCAGATGGACATGGAGGAATAACCGCTACCTGATTACCTAAACCAGGTGAACAACAAAGCCATGACATCAAACCACCTTAGACTGGTTTAAAATCCGCATGAAACAGAAGTTATGATAGTCTTTTATTCCCTATTGTGACATATATCCCAGTGAAACAGCTTCTCAAACAAACAAAAATGGAGGACGGTTTTGAATTGGTTGAACTGTTGGGTGGTTGTGGTTTGCTATTGCTGTGTGACAGGTTGTTCAGCCCTCGCGCCAGTAAACATGTCAACAGAGAAGAGAAGATATTGCTAGATGGAGGGGAGGTTATGATTTAAGATTATAATGATGTGCATGGATAAATCATTTACAATAAACACGGCAATATTCCATAAAAATAAGTGTCAATTTTGATTTGGTGACTTTAAGGTGTTTTTTTTTTCTTCAGGTTTTTGACTTGGATTTGTCATCTTTGCTTTAGCTTCCCCTCCTCCCTCAGTTTAAATTGCTATCTGTCCATCATAACAACGCCCAAGCCACAGAAGGGCCAGCAGACAGTAAGTGCCAGTGGGAGGACAAAGCCCAGGGCTGTCTGTCAGTCACTAGGCAGGAAGTGCCGATCCCATGTTTCTCACCCTCGTTTCCTCTCTGTCACAAGCTGTGGGACTTTGACCCAATGCCACTCCAGCCACACTGCCTCTGCAAAGCTGGCAGTGTGACAGGAGAAAAGACTGGAGAGAGTAGGAGAACAGAAGAAAGGACTATTCTACTGTGAAGTATACATTTTTATGATCCATCTGTCTTTATATTCTGAATAAAACATCAACAAATTAAAATAAATATTTCTTTTATCACAATATCACAAATTACAGAACTTTTTCAATAAGTTGTAAATAATTTCAGTTAATCATCCATCCGTCCGTCCAATCTTTCTCTAATCCAAATATTTCAAACAATTGTTCCCCGATATTATTTTAATTGTTAATCAATTTATACGTTTTTCATGTGTCCTCAATATCAGTTTTCATCCTTTTTTATATTCCTTTATTATTCCTTTAACTTACAAATGTTATTCCCCTAAATTCCATTTTCTTCGTGACACCATCTTCCAGGAATTGACATCATTTTAGAAGGAAAACAGCAATTAATTCATTCGGATCCTTTTGTCTTGCCAAATAATCAAATTATAATTAACAAATAAAGTGTCTGCTCTTGACCAGAGCATATTTCTGAAAGTTGACTATACAATTATATAGAAATGCCATACAGCACAAACACACTGTGTTCACTTTGTAAAAGTTAGAGAGTTCAATAGGTACTGCATACCAGGAATGACACAGGAGTTGTCTCATTATTCTGATTTGAAGAGGCTGGGGAAATCTCAAACTAATTAAATGGAGGTGAAGACTTAAAATGATTGACATTACGAGATGTCACACACACGCACGCACGCACGCACGCACGCACGCACGCACGCACGCACGCACACACACACACACACACACACACACACACACACACACACACACACACACACACACACACACACACTAAACCGGGAGGTTTAATTCAGTGGAATACCATTTTTTGCAGATCATCTCAGGTTTTGTGCAAATGAAAATGAATACCCTCAGCTGACTGGGTAATTGAATCAGCTAGCATGGAGCATATGATTCACAAGGAAAAATGTCCATTGGGTTTCATGCCAAAGTGGAAAAGCCCAAGGCATGGGTGGAATCAGAGCACAAGAGAGAGGAAAGGATGGGAAGGAAAGGTGAAGACCCTGGCTGACGTGTGTGGATTGTGGGAACATTACGGCAAGAAATATCCATCTTTGTCTTTTATTCAAAAGGCTGGAGGGTTAAGTTTAGTGTCAGGACACTTTAGTTTGAAATATGTGATTTTAAAGGTTAAGTGTGAAATTTGTTTAATGATAAAATATGCCTGTCACAACTTGACAACTTGACTGACAGCAAGAAGCAAAGTTGATTCCCAATTTAAACGAAGCATCTCAACCAGTCCAACATTGACTTAACCAATAGAATGAGTTTGGGGCGGGGTTTCATTTTTGCCCAGGCCAATTATGGGGTGTGTTTGGGAAACCTGTTTCAAAACAGTCAGAATTTTTTGCTGTTTGTGCATGCAGCGACACATTATACACTTCACTTTCAATCACTGCAATGGAGTCATATTTATAAGAGATAGTTTTTTTTTATGCAACAACATGTGCATGTGATTTGTGTGCTCCTGCAAAAATGCATAGCTGTTTTTTAAAAATTTTTGTATCAGCCTGACAGCTTTCGTTAACACCCAGTGTCTCGTGTAGACATTCATTAGGGGTGTTTATCTGGCCGAGATCGGACACAGTGGTTGCAGTTTTGAACATAACCCTAAAGCAGGGCATATTTAGGACATATTGAACATGTCTGAACTGGTGGGCAATTCCTGTCAGTTCTTATGATCTTTCTAAACACCCCAAGCGTATATTTAAAGTATAAAAGCCAATGTTATGTGCTTAATCCTTTCCATGTGCACCATGGAATAGTTTGCCCATATATGATATATTGCATGCAGCTCATCTCTCTTCTAGTGAACTTACTGTTATTAATGCGAAGACATTCATTTTAAGCATTTATGGTTTGGTTTTTATTGGTCACTCACAGACCAATTTTTTTGGTCACTGAGACACACACACACACACACACACACACACACACACACACACACACACACACACACACACACACACACACACACACACACACACACACACACACACACACACACACACACACACACACACACACACACACACACACACACACACACACACACACACACACCACACACACACACAAAGGTTCCCCCTATTATCTAGGCACAAGCAAGAGTGTGTCCACCGGCTGGCTAATATTACACTTAACATTTTGTCTACAGCTATTTTCCAAACATCTCCTGCAGGTCAGAAGCAATCTCCTGTCTAGTATCCTTTCTCCAGTTCTCCTTCTCTCTTTTCCCCAAAAAATCAAATATCACATAATAATATCGCATTTTGTTCCACATGCACCCAGACATCTCACTCTGGGATCTATATATAAAATCTCTCTGAGTCACTGAAGGATTTGATTTATTCAGCTCAAGTTACATTTGATTTGTTCAAAGCTGCAAATGGACAGAATGGAAAATTGTATTGCTCACAGGTTGTTCTTTCATAGCTCAGTAGACTCTGATTCTCAGTTATGTTTCATCAACTTTGTCTTATATTTAATATTCCTTAGAAGAAACAAATACACAGTGGGAAACAAATGAGGCAATTGTTGGCTTACAGTAAGAATATAGAGCCATACTGTAAAATCAACGTGGATAGGTATTTTTGTTTACATTTTGCCCTCCATTTTATCTAATTGCTGTCTAGGAGAAATACCTGAGCTATTATAATAAGCTTTTTGTTATTCTTTAAGGAAGCAGACGAATAAATCCAGCTTAGAATCTCCCAAGAACAAACAAACACTGGTAAATGTACAGTGTTTACATTTGGATTTTGGAAGGTGATTAATGGGAACTCTGAGGAAACTGGTTTCCTGACAGATATCGACATGTCATTGCTGTGGAATGTGGATGATACAGTATAACACATTGTAAACAAATAATCACACTGTAGTTGGTATGCTGACTTCAGGTTTAGGCTATATATTTTAGCCAAACCTCATTTTAAGATGCTGTCAAAACACATATGAATTACATTACTTTTGTGCGTCGTCGTACATTAAAATATAAACACACACGTATAGATGTATTTCAGTTGTTTATCTGTTCTGACATGATGTCAACCAGAGCAGACACACTTCTGAATGTCACTACTATGCATGTATGTGTGTTTAACTTCAATGTTTCAGATCTCTGCCGCCCGGGACAACAAAACACCTCGGCCACACCAAAGAATCCAGCTGTCTGGTCTCTAAGAAAAATAATAAATAATTCTATGCACAGACGCTTGCCAATAGTGAAAAAGCAAGGGGGTAAATAAACACAGTACAGAATGAGAGAAAACTTTGCTCGGCTGATTACATGTTTTTAGTGCAATTGTGGCTAAATGGATTTTTCCCATTAAGTGTTTACCTATGGAAGAGTGAGACTATGTAGACTGCCACACTGTTTATTTACAGAGAATTCACTCAAGGCTGGTTGGAAAAACGACCTGTGTTCGGTTGCATATGTCTGAAAAAATACAAACAGCAGATATCAAGGCATCTTTCTGCCTGCTTTGTCAAAACAATGATTGTTTTTAGTGCAATGCCACAGAGGAGGGGGCGTCTGGTCGGGTATCTGAACCGGCAAAATTAAACAAAGAAACATTAATGTTCTGTTCAAGATGTGGAATTGTTCTAATGGTTGTCGGTGAGAATTAGTGCAGGGCGTGAATTTTGCTTCTGGTTGGATGGAGTGCTTTTAACGGTCCGGTCATGAAGAATGCTGAAATTTCTTTTTAATCTCATGAGGAGTATAAGGTGGAGTGTAATGTGTGTCCATACATTTCTAAAGGACTCATACTGTACAGCATGGCTTGCCATTTACTTTTTTTCCTCACCAGTCACTGTCGCTAGTGGTTTTCCAAAGTTACTAGCTCCTCAGCTTTTTCACTGGCCACAATGTTGGCATCGATACTATGGGGAAAACTGCCATATAGATATTTTTAATATTATCTCATAATTTGACAGCAGGTGTATTAGGCTGCTGTCACTTTAAGACTCATTTTACTGTTACACACGCGTTTTCTATCTCAACTCTTTATGTTTACTTAAAACATCAGACTGATCTCATGAAAGGGCGTATGTATGACACGCCAATTCGTATTTCCATTTTTGGCGTGCTATCAACACGCATAATCGCTTTTCAGCGTGTTTATGAACGCCGTTACATTACTGTATATATAAATATATGACCTACCCCAACCCCGTCCCTAAACCTAACCGTCACTGGTTAATAGCATTTATGAGTCTTTCCCTACCATCCTAGTAAGAAAAATATCGCTCCCCCAAATGTATATCAAAATTTGGCTTTATTTCGCTCGGATTTTTAACAGCGTGTACATACACGCGGAATCACTCGGACATAACGGCGTAGATATACACGCATACACGCGGATAGCTCAAAATGCGTATAAATAACACGCCACTTGACTTGAAAGTGGCGTGTATGTTTACGCAAAAGTCATGATGTCATGTTGAAAACATAACTGACTGTGTTTACATGCATACAGTACATACATATATGCACACAATAACCAGCAAAAAATAACTCAATTTAATAGAGGTGGCTTTATCTGTCAAGCCCTGCTGTACAGTGTGTGTTATGTGAAATGAGAGAAAGTACAACTAACGCTAAATCCAGTTTGACATTAAATGTCTTTGTTTACATTGTAAAATGAACCTGTCCTAATATGCACAAGCACACAAACACTGTTCAAATATATGTCAAGTGGGGAAAAGGACTTTAAATTGTTCAAAGGATGGGCAGTTTATTAAGATTTAGACATTTAAAAAAAAAGTAGAAAAAAAATGATAAATTCATTCACATTTTCAACTAATCTGCATTTCCATAGTGTCAGACAGACAAAATGCTCAGTCAACTCAGGTTCTATTTCATATACAAAGAAGTATATCTTTACACAGACGGGGGGAAAAGACATGCATGAGCATCATCCCTACGTGCATACATATTATGCAAATAATGTGGTATTAAGTGATGTGCAGAAATATATATCCATAGTCCTTGTAATGCAACAATACAAAACACAGACCAGGCAATGCTCAACTCACATAAGAATAGAGTAGAACATGTTGAAGAATTGAAATCAATACATACATTTTTGCCTTATTTGGACATAGTTGCATTTTTAATTTTGTATCACACCATTGTCTTTGATTTACTGTACAGAAAAAATGTCACTCTCTTTTAAGGATTTGCCTACATGTTATAGATGGAATATCTGTGTGTGGCATGTTTCATCACCCATTCCAAAACCCCCAGTGGACCTTCATGGTTGATAAAATCCCCACAATTCCTCAAGTAGTTACTCAGCGTAATTTCATTATTGATCCTTATCCTAATAATTGATAAGGATGGATAACATGGCCTGTTGCATTGTGGGAGTGCTCAGCCAGAGGCCTGGCTCATAGACTCCACTAATGGCATGATTGGCTAATCGCTCTTTCTCTCTCTTAGCACTAATAAGTTGTTCTGTGTGGGGAATGGGAACTAAAAGGTCCCTTGGTGTAGCGTGTTGGCTCTGGGCCCTCAGCGCAGTAGATCTCCACTACAGATTACAGCAGAAATTACTCACAGATTTCTCTCAGCATTCTGGCTTTCAGCGACAGGGATAGATGGAAGCTGAATTGTCTTGCTGTTAATAAATGAAAACTGTGTTATATCAGGATTTGAAAAAAGTTACTGCACTTCCTAGATTACGCATTCGAACTCTAATGTCCAAATCATATTCTATGCAAATATGTGAATGTGAACATTCCAAACTACAGTATGCAAGCTCAAATCGTTCTCATCTCTTCATTGCTACACATAGAAAAGAACAATCACAATGAGACCTCTGTAGTCTCAATTGTTTCTCTTAGTTCATATTGAGTTCATAGTTCATATTACGACTCTCGATTGTCAGAAAAAAAGGTTATATCTCAACGTCTCAAACTGATTTGCCAAGATTTGCCAGTCTGCAGACTGTCCACATTAATGTTATTGCGCTATACTCTTACAGTATGTCAACAATTGTCTCATTTGTGTCTATTTTTATTTCTCTTATAGAACTTTTGAAGAAACATCGGAGACGAGGTTGAAAATTCAAAGTAATTCAACTGAGAACTCCACTAAGCCCATTAAGATATAAAAATGTTCAAATAAATATCCTCTGGATGCAAGATACTATATCTGGTTTAATGGCACGGACATTTATTTATTTATTTATTTGGAGAAACAGGGACAGCGTACAATAGACATTAACCTAAAAGGGGAAGATGCATTATACCGGGTTTTAGCTCAAGAGCTAATTTTCACCCGTAGTCCCTGGACAGGCTGATGTTAAGCTAAAATACATCAAAAACATACTTGAATAATAAGATTTGCAATGACAAAATAAAAATGTACAAAAGGAGATGTTCACACCATTTCATATACAGACCTTAGAGCACACACTCATATACACACATACATACATCTGGTCACATATGAGAACAAAATTGATTTAATAAAAGCCATTTCTTTGCCTGGCGTGTGAACGTGTAAAAACTTGTGCTTTTAAACAACTCTGTAGGTAACATATTCCACTGACGAGCGGCCACACCAGAAAAAGCAGAGTTTCCAAAAGCTGTCCTGCGTTTAGGGATCCTGCATTCCCCTCGCACTGTAGATCTAGTGGCTCGAGTTGTTGTTTCAGAGCCCAAAGAGATAAATTCTTTTAGAGGAGGAGCAGTGTTGTCATAAAGGATCTTATACATCAAACACAGATTGGTATGAATTATCAAATTTTCAAAATTGAGAAATTGGTATTTTACAAGAATATGACAGTGATGAAATCGTCTGCTTTTCTGATCGTGAATCTTTAGAGAGGTTTTATATAATGACTCAAGTGGCTTGAGGGCAGTTTTAGTAGCCTGTGACCAACTTGTCATACAATATCGAAAATGAGAAACTATCATTGCATTCAGATAGACTCCTGAGGCCTCAATTGTAAGGGAATTTCGAATGTATCTGAATTGTGCCATATTAAATTTTATTGTATTTGCTAACTTTTTTTATGTTTTTTAAAGCCTAAGTTTGGTTCCAATATGACACCTAAATATTTTACCTGTTCTTGATTTGAAATGATTTGTCCTTCAATTAAAATATTAGGGTAGATTTGTATTTTAGAACGATTTCTGAAAAACATTGAAACAGTCTTATCTAAATTTAGAGTGAGGCATGAGTTTTTCAGCCACAAAGAAACTTTCTTAAGCTCTTTGGTCAGTTTTTGAGCGACTTCTTCCGCAGTTTTACCATGTGCATATAGCACCGTATCATCAGCATACATGATGATTTTACTCTTCCACACAGTTGGTAGATCATTTATGTAAAGGGTAAAAAGCAGGGGGCCCAGAATGGAACCTTGTGGCACTCCCATGCTACAAGATCTTAATGGTGATTTTTTGTTGTCAACCACAACGCATTGTTGTCTGTCATTAAGGTAAGACTGAATCCATGCTATTGTATTTGTGTCAAAAGAAAAAAAAATCAGATAGTTTGCTGATGAGAAGCTGATGATTAACTGTGTCAAAGGCCTTTCTCAAGTCCAGAAAGACCGCCCCTACCACACCTCCACCATCAAGACTTGATTTAATATCTTCTATCAAGTAGCAGCACGCAGACTCTGTGGAGTATCTTTTCCTGAACCCAAACTGGCAAGGATGTAATGCACCAGTGTGGTCGAGATGCTCTACTAGTTGTTCTGCCACCACCTTCTCAAAGATCTTAGAGATGGCTGGCAGAATGCTAATAGGTCGATAGTTTGACACACAGAGCTTGTCTCCTGACTTGAAAATCGGCTTGACTACTGCTTTTTTTAACGCCAAAGGAAAATGGTTTTCCTTTATAGATTGATTCACAGCTATTGTTAATACAGGAGTTAGAATAGTTATATGTTCTTTTAAAAGTGATGTATCAAGTCCAAATATATCCTTTGCTTTACTATTTTTTAAATTTGATATTATTTTGGAAATTTTGTCTTCATCTATATTCTGCAACCTACAGTGAGACGCATTACCATCCCCATGATCATCTCCGCAGCAGTTCACTTCAGGAAAAGTCTCCGCGAGATCTAATACAGAATCCAAGAAATAATCATTGTAATGTTTAGCCAGAATAGAGCCCTCATTTTGAACAATTCCATTGATTTTGAGTTTTAAAAGCTCCTGATTTATTTTTTTCCTTCCCATTAATTTATCCATGCTTCTCCACAGATTCTTACAATTACCTTTTGTGTCTTTGATTAAATTTAGAAAAAAATTTGCTTTTGCTTTTCGAAGCAGCATGGTAACTTTATTTCTCAGAGATTTATAAATGTAATAATCAGTGGTTAATTTTGTTTTAAGAGAAACCTTGAGTGCTTTATCTCTCTGTTTCATTGTATCCCACAGGTATTCATTAAACCATGGGAGCCTCTTTTTATTTGATTTTCTATGTTTGAGCTGTGTATGTTTATCAATTTTATTCTTTATAGTGGTTATAATATTGTTGCATGTATGTGCACAGCTTTCTTTATCTATTTTGGAGGCCCAATCAGTTTCATTTAAATCATTTTTTAAAATGTTCTTGATTTTTTTTAGGAATATGAGGAAATTTGCATTGTTTATTTGATTGTTCTTTGTTTATGTATCTTGATTTATTTAATTTCCTGGCTATTAGTACGAAATTATGATCGGATAGTCCAGTTATTAGGTTATATGTTTTAACTATCCTGTCTGGTTTATTGGTGAATATTAGGTCTATCAAAGTTTGAGACGTTTTTGTTATTCTAGTAGTTTGAAAGTTTATGAAAGTTTGAAAGTTTTTCAATTTGAAAATTTGAAAGTTATGTTGCCTTTAACTAAAACTAAAAACAATAAAAAAACATATTCATTACATATTCATAAAATAAAAAAAAGTTTTTTTGGCAGCTAGTTGAAACGGCAACATTTCTCTCTCTCTCTCGCTCTCGCTCTCTCTCTCTCTCTCTCTCTCTCTCTCTCTCTCTCTCTCTCTCTCTCTCTCTCTCTCTCTCTCTCTCTCGCTCTCGCTCTCGCTCTCGCTCTCTCTCTCTCTCTCTCTCTCTCTCTCTTGTCTCCCTCTCTTAACTTGGTGTAGTAAAGTGACTAAAACTGAAATAAAATGTATAAAACCGTTGACATTTAAAAAATAATAATAAAATGACAAAACACAACAAAATTGCTAAAACTATCTGAAATTAAAATGAAAAATATAAAAATAAAAAAACATATTCAAAATATTAATGAAAACTAAAATGACACTGTCCCTTTGAGTTCTAAGGTTTGTTAGCACTTGCAATGCTCTGGCCACACATTCACATTGGTTGTTCACTTGGAGTTCATTTGTTCACTCAAGTCTTGGAGTATGTTTCTGGCCTAACTCACACACAGAGATGTACGCTTATAGACAATACACAAAAGGTTCTTTCCAGGGGAATATTCCACTTATTACATCTTTGGCAGCATTTTGGGACAGCAAGCCACTTTTCTCAACAACACCCAGTTGTTTTTACACAGACTGTCCTGCATTTTATCCAAAGCACATCCCAAAAAGGTCAGTGAGCATTCAGCGTAGCCTTCAGTTTTTAGGAGTTTCTGCACCAGATAAATCACAATATTTCAGTTGCTTACAGTATATTTTGCCAAATAATACAACTGCATGTTCTAATCCCCATTAAATGGGCTTTATGTTTTGATTAATATACCCAGCAGGGCAGCTGGGTAAATATCACTTTCTGAAGTTCTTCGAGTTGAGTATGTCATGATGAATTCATGGAAAGGGGAAAAGTGTAGCAGAGCTCAGTTTCAACCACATGTATGTAATGCTTCTCCAAATGTGGAAGTGAAAAATCACATCAATTTGAGGGTGTCATTGCTCATTGCTCTCTCTCTCCCACTCTGGCAGTCCTGCTGGCCAAAGGCTCATACAATGACTGAATTGTGCCTCGCATTCTGTACAGTAACAGGCTTCTGAATTTATTGTATGTGTCAGCCTTCATAAAGAACTGTGTAAGTCACAGCACAAATGAATGACATTAGCTATCGTTAATGACGTATGCAGCCAGAGAAAAATGACTCATATTGAGACCTCGAGCAAGCCTTAATTTTACAGTGCTGTACAGTGACCATTTCACCCCCGGCAGCATTGGATCCAGAATTATTTTCCCCATTAATTATAAATTATAAGTTATAAAAGGTAAAAGATGGTATGGAGAGCGGTGACTTTTTAACTGGGTATGCTGCTGAGTGCCACTGAAATGAGACAGGCCAATCCTATCTCACGACAATTCGTACGTATTTTACTAGGTGGCTAATTCGTACGAATTCATATGACCTGACCAGATTTTTGATAAATCGTACATTTTTATGTATGGCAATTTTATGTATTTTATGTTGCCCAATTTGTATGAATTCGTACGAATGACCTACCCCTGACCCCTACGAGCAACAGAGGTAGAGTCAGGGTGCCGAGGACTGAGCCGAAGGCAGAGCGACTGAGGACCAAGGTGGAGCTGGAAGGAAGGAGGAGCCCGCCGGAGCTGGAGGGGTGGAGGGATGAAGTCCCGGAAGTCCAAAGGAGAGTGACGATTTACCAATGTGGAGCCGTAGGGACAAGGAAGCCCATTGGAGTTGTAGGGTAATGGGACATGGGCTACACTTAATCCCCTGAAACTCCACCAGTGTTCCCTCTGGGGTGGGCTCAGGCTGGTCTGTCCCTGGGCTGGTGGTGAAAGGTACGCTGTTTTCCTCCTCAATCACGAAGAGAGTAAAGGGGGAACTGTTGGGGAGGAGTACCCAATCCACATACTCCTTAAACTTCCCTCGAGGTCCGTCTCGTGAAAAAACACATGCAGGCAGTCGTCATCATATGCCCAAGATGGTATATTCCAAGAAAGCCTGCATGTGTCTCTCGAGGGACTGGTTCCTCTGTGAGAGGAGGATATTTTTAACTGCCGCTAGATCCATCTTTTGGTCACTTCTTCTGTCACAGCTGGGTAGCAAATAAAGATAAATACAGGATCTAAATGTAAGCAGTATTAAGTTTTATTTACACAGAATATAGGAAAAATTAACAGGGACAGAACAACCGGTTTAAATGTGATGAGAACTGACAATGACCTAAAGAAACGCAGGGCTTAAATGCACAAGTGAATGCAACTAAATTAACAAAGCTGTAACACATAACCAAATCCTTGAGAAAACATTGCAACTAAAAGGCCACAGAACTAAAAAAAACATAGCAAACCCAGACAATCCGTTACATTTATAAATGTATTCACTGTCACTTTAAAAAAAAAATCAATTTAATGCATCCTTGATGAATAAAGGTATTAATGTATCTCTATTAATATTACCACAAATGTTTGAATGGTATCATTGCTTACACAAACATGTTAACTACTGGTTTCAACATTGATAATACAAATTATAATAATTAATGTTTCTTGAGCAGAGATTTCTGACTGATCATGTGACACTGAAGACTGGAGTAATGCTGAAAATTCAACGTTGTCATCACAGGAATAAATTAAATTTTTAAATGTATTAAAATAGAAAACAATTATTTAACATTGTAATAATATTTCACAATATTACTGCTTTTACTGTATTTTTGATTAAATAAATGCAGGCTTTGTGAGCATGATTGTAATGTTTCCAAATTTTGACAGATATAAACCTTATAGGCTGTGTGTGTGTGTGTGTGTGTGTGTGTGTGTGTGTGTGTGTGTGTGTGTGTGTGTGTGTGTGTGTGTGTGTGTGTGTGTGTGTGTGTGTGTGTGTGTGTGTGTGTGTGTGAGAGAGAGAGAGAGAATTAGGCTACATGAGTCATGTCTCTTAACAGTGTTACTTCAGTGCCTTTGTGGGTTGGTTCTTTTGGCGTTTTAGGCTGTAAGAACCTTTGGAATAACTGAAATAATTTGGCGAAGTTATATGAAACTATGAAGTCAAAACCAGCCCAGAACTTTATCTCACTAAAAAATAATTGGACCAATGTTCATCAACCAATCAGAATCGAACATTCAACCATTCTTGGTATAGGCTTAAATGAAACTCAGTAATCTTGCCCAGCCCATAATGCTGCTGGTCAGTCTCGCACCATCTTTTGACATAAAACAATGCTTCTTGCTGAGGTCGGGATTAGGCTAATCGGTCTAATCCTACTTAGAGCGCCAATCTAGTCATTTTTTTCATGTAGGGGGGCCCCTATTTGAGATGTCTCGAACGCAGTATAATTCTCTCGCATTTGATTCAAATCGAATCATATACATTTTTCATAATATAAATATAATGTATAGCTTACACATGAGCATTTTAGCTCGTGGAAAATGTGTGAATATGTTGAAGTGCTCTGCTCTATCGTGATTCCCGCCCTCCCTTCCCCTGCTGCACGCGGCGCTAATTGGTGCTCTCTGCTCGAGCCAGCAGACACGAGCCCCACAGACGCGTACGACTCAGCCAAATTCACATTCAGTCCAGTCACACTGAGAGAACAGTTCATTAGTCTTTTTATTTGTTTTCGTTTTATGTGTATCCCCTCAATTAAGTTGAAGAGAGCTTAGTTTGGTAACAGGAAACGTCTTCAAAACATTTCAAGCATGATTTGGGATAATAACGGATTTTGAAGTGTCAAACTGCGCCTCAGACTTCCAGAAAATAACGACAGACACCAGCTCTCTCACAGCAGGTACCCTTTATTGATAATATTTCATTATTTTGTTGCATTTCAATGGTAGATACTGGGAAGAAAAACACTAAAAGCTAATCAAAATGTCCATCTTCAGCAGTTTAGACATTTTGATGAGGTTTTAAGGTGCATCACTCAGAATAAGTGACAGTTTGTGTTTTATGACTGGCGACAGTCGATAGTGATCATCTTTCCATAGTTATATTATTATATTATGTTATTAAATATACTGTTAGCAATTAAAACGGTGGCATGTTTGCTATGTGTGATACGGGTATTAATGAATTGCTGACTCTCGTGATGATACATATTTGCAGATATTCTAGTTGATCATGCGGCTCTCCCCTTTCTCTTCTCCTGTTATCTTTAGGTGATAGGAAACATGTTTGATTTCAGAAGATTTAATTCCCAGCTGCGCTTTATTAAACATTCTCTTTCTGGCAAGCAAATATTTGACTTTAACAAGTGCATATGATAAAAAGTAAAACAGGCTTCTTTACAAAAGCACACATGTATTTATTAACACACATGCTTGTTATTGTATATGTCCATTTTATTATTTTATTTGCATATATTATTATACATGTATTATTTTATTTACATATTCATTTATTTTAGATTCAAATTTATTTTAGTTTAAAATTTATTTATAATAATAATATATTGGTTAATTTAAGTGTCATTCCTTTCCAGTATACCCGTTGCAGTTTTCTTCATTGTGCATGATTTGCTCGTCAGGTGGTATTAAATGGAATGGGATAAGCATTTGCGAAAGGATGTCATTTTAAGTTTCAGAAAAGCGCATTTTTATACAGGCTCCATGGGGACACTACACCAGACAGACAGTCTGTGTGGCATTACGTCACTTAAGTGTGGACTTGGAGGAGGAGGAGGGTCATCAGGGCAGCATTTAAGGATCATTATCATTATTGACATCATGTCAAAGTAGGTTTTTGTCTTAAATTGTCTTAAATTCATATCAGCCAACTCTGATCAACTATGGATTAAAAGCCACAAAAACACACATGGATGACTTTAAATTAAGTAAAAGATTAATAAGGTTGTGAAAGCAGATAAGGTTTGTTTTCAAACGTCTGGCCAGATTTGCTGGTGAGGAATGTTTAATGGGAGTAAAGTGTGTCTGTTGTGTCTGTCAAGGGAATGAAAGATGGGAGATTCTCAGCCTGCCTCTGGTCCTCCTCACACGTCCACGCCAACAGCTAAGCTGGGATTGGCATTAACTCTTGACTCTTGAAGGGGACTAAAGTAAGCCAGAGGACGTACTCGAGTGTGTTAGAGGGGGCTCTTTCTCTTCCCAGCGGTATTTGCCTCGTGTTAACGGGCCGGATAATACCTCTCTATGATGCACGCAGACTTTATGGAAACTCTCACACACCCCACCGTTTTATGGGGTGAGACCAAGAGAAAGTCTCAGTCATAAGCCACAGATGGAGTATACACACAATTTATAGACTATGTGAGTGTTCCTTATTAAGTATTGACTTATTAGCAGTTCAGTTATCTATATTGATTATCTAAAACATGAGCATATCTGTTTTTATTTCATTTACATGCACAAGCACACATGCCGTACAGTATAGTTATACCTGTGTTCTCAATATAATGTTTTGCTTAAGCAAGCTGGACCTCTGACATAAATGTGGAGAGGAAAACATGATACTATAGGGTGGGGAGCTGTATTTCCTCTGTGTATGCTGAAGAATCAAAGTAGGGCAGTAAGTGGCAGTGTGATGGATTCTAGCTGCTCTGAATGTGTGTGTGTCCGTGTCTAAGTGTGTTTACTGTACGTCAGTGGAGCATAGTGCCACCTGGGTGCTAAAAAGCTCTTGCACAGAAGTGAGATTTCTTTTTTTAGACTTCTGTCTCTTTTTCTTGTGCATTTTCTCTCTGTCTGTCTCGCCTCACTGTCTCTCCTCACTACATCAGCAGTAATGAGGCAGTAAGACAAAAACACTTTTGATTCTTTTAAATCCTAGATTTCTTGACTCGTTTAGAAGGCAGAAGGCTGTGCCAAAGTGTATAGTGTAATTAAAGTGTAAAGTGTTTGCAGGAGAGTATCTCTCTTTGATTTCTTTTTCTCTTTTTTTTTTAAAGAAAAAGCTGGGCTTGCCATGCAAAAGTGCCATCATAATGCTAGGGTGATTGCCATTATGCAATTTTTTTTTACAGTAATTGCTAGGGTTGCCAGGTCTCTCTATCCCCCCCAAAAAAAGGGGTGGGGGTGGTGGGTGTTGAAACTGCAAAATTGTACGTTCCCATACATAAATAATTAGCAGCAAAAGCAGGGCAATTTCTTTCATTTGGATCATGAGATACATTGAGGTCAGTGGTTTTATTCCATCAAATGTCAGATTTCTCACAGCTGATTGGTCTAGTTTTGGTTTGCGATCTCTTACCCGGAATGAAACCTCCTCCTCCGCAGGTTAGCTGTGTAATTTAAGTTACCATGGCGATGAACACCACCAAAAATCAATCCATCTTCTTAATCCCGAAAAAACGAGTTTAATTTGTGAGTTTGCACAAATTAAACTCATACTTGGGTTGAGCCACCAAAACTTGCTTCATAAAATAGGCCATAGGTTTTTGGAACAGATCTAATATGTTTTGGACACATATCCAACCCTTCTGGTCTTCCTAATAACCTGTGTTACCTGAGTCCGTGTTTTTTTCCACTGATACTGTTTTAAGTGTGTGAATGTTTGTATCCTAAAATGATTGATTGACATGTTGCGTTCAGCTTTGTCTCCCTCAAAGGGATTCTGTCAGCGGCCTTACACACCTGAACACCCTTGATAAAAACCCCAAACTATGTCAAACCCCTCGTCTCTTATCCATCCTTCACACGGCCTAAACCTTACACCATCCGCCCCCTCTTCACCTGTGTGTGGGTAACAGTACAGTTTTTAATCCGCTCACTCCAAACACAGCTAATCGACAGGAGGCATTATCCCAGCACTTTGTCTGCTCTCAATTACGGCTATGGAGGTTCCAGGATGGATTGAATTACCCATAATTCCCTAAACCTGTCACTCACAGACAGACAGACAAGACCGAGTGTCAGGTATTCCGGGCACATAATAAGGTTTGGGAATGTTGGCAGGGAGGAATTTCTTCACTCTCTTTCTGCTCTCTGTCATTAGATATGCACCTGGCTCTCCTTGAGCTAAGTGCAGGTATGAGAGCTACATGTCCTCCTTTAAAGATGAGAAGGTGGATTAAAAACATATCATTAAACATGGACTTGGCTCAAGCAAACAGGTCTAAAGAGAGAGCTTCACCCTTTTTAATGTTTGCTGAACAAAATTGAAAGGTTTTTTTTTTCTTAAACTGTACTCTTTCCTCTGTCTAACATTGTGGCGATACTTGATATCTTTTTCATTTGCCTTTACCATAACAGGCAGAGTGCAATGATACATGGATGATGATGATAATAAGCTTCATGAATGGCTGTGGATATAAAAAAATGTCTTAAGTCAAATTTACAGACTGTGGGAAACAGTTGTTGAGGATTAGAAATTAAATTTGAGATTAAATTGTTATGACATCGTCCTGCTGTGTGATTCGGTGTTTAAGTTGAGGCCAAAGTACTGTCCAAAGTGTCATGCAAATTCTATTCAACAAGTTGAACTAAAGGTCTGCTTTTACTTTTAGCTCCATATGTGAGCTGTCAGTCATTCAGTTATGTCCTGAGGCAATTATAATGTATTCACAACAAACAAGAGGAAATAAGATTTTACAAATGTTATCATTATAGGTATTAAGTTGAGTTGTTTTCAAATTCCGGGTCACAGAATCATGCATCACAGATTTTTTTGTAAAGGAGCAACTTTTTATGTCAGTCTGTGTAAGTGGCTGCATACAGTGAATATTCCATTGCGTTTATGTCTATGCTGAAAATAGTTAAAGGGATACTCGCCTGGTTTTTCATATTAAACAATGTTATTCCCTTAACTAAGACGAGTTGATACATATCTCTCTCGTCTCAGTGCGTGCACTAAATCGCTGTCTTGCCGCGATCTTATCTCAGCCCTGTTCATTCAATAGTGAAAAGTGAAAAGTCCGCTCCCCCCTCTCCCTCTCCTCCTCCCTCTCATTTCAACGGGAGCGGACTTTTCACAAGAGATGATATTACTGTGCCGAGTCGAAGTGCTCCCAAGCACTTTCTATGGTATTCTACCATACAATATAGTTATCCATTTTACACGCTTAGAAAAGCGCAACGTTTTATTTTGTTTCACCGTTCTTGGTCGAGTTACACTACTCTAGTAACTAGGGCTGGGGTAAACGATTATTAACTAAACGATTAGTTGGGCGATTATTTTATCGATTAGTCGAATTATCTAACGACTAATTGGGCGATTAATATAAAGATTATTTTTCTGCTCCTCGATTAATAAAAAAAACATAATGTATCTCAAATAAATACGAACTAGCGTACTGAATCATGATACTGTAGCTGGATAACGTTAGTCTAATGTTATGTATTTGAACACTGTCATTAGAACTCTATAACCGCCAAAACCGTGTTATTAAAATATTTTGTACAAACATTTTTTATCATAGAGAATGTTTAAATACTAATATCAGCTTACGAGGGAAACGGAGGCGGAGTTAGTGGTGCTTGCTCCTGCTGGATGATTCAGGAGAGTCTGTTCCCCGTTACCGATCAGAGCACGCTGACACGGAGCAAAGCCTTGTTTATACTCGATGCGTCCGCACGACAGTGTTGCCAGATTGGGCGGTTTTGAATTTGATTGTGCGGGTAAAAAAGGGTTTGGGCGGGTGGACAAAATTTGGGCTGGTTTGGGGTCAGTTCGGCGGTTTTCAAACATCTACTTATTAAAGTCTAATTGGTTAAAAAAACGAAACTAAAGTGTGCATGTGCTGCCATCATGACAAAACACACGCCCATGCAGAGTCAGCTGGCGTTGGTGTTGACGTCACCGACGAGCACGCACGCACTTATAGCCAATCAGCGATCAGCAGGCAGACGCGATTTAGCGCGATAACTTAGGCAGCTGTATATTCTAGTGATCGATAATGCCAAAGTGACCTACATATACAGTAAGTTGTATCTACAGTAAAGAGTAAGATAGTGATCAACTCTAAAAACGTACACATGTGGTGGGAGATGACTCGATGGTTAACTCTGAGAGGAGAGCAAAGTTCAGTTGAAATACTTGAATTGGAATAGAATATGGGACGACTCCTGTCCATGATCCATGTGCACTAACCAGCCTAACCAGACATCTGCAACGTTTACACCGTCCAGACTGCATGAACTCTCCTGTCCCTGACAGCTGCTGAAAAAGGTTTGATCAACAATGAATCACTTTTGACTGCTAGATTCTGCATTATGTTCTACAATGTGTAACAGCTACTTCTGAGGGTTAAAGTCATCGGTACATTTCTTGATTGCCGTTTTGACAGTGTCCACCTGGACATTTTAGTCATATTTGCTAATTCTCCTCAATTATTGCCCTGTTTTGATCCGTTTTCCTGGGAAATTTATTTATTTTTTATTGTATTTTATCATCGTTATTTTGTTTTAAGGAGATAAAAATGGAGCTTATCAACCTTGAATGACTTGGCAATACAATTATATCACATTATTTTGGCAGTAAAATTTTGGGCGGTTTTTTTCTCGGAGTGGGCGGTTTTTGGTGAGCTTTTGGGCTGGAAATCACCGTCCCAATCTGGCAACACTGCCGCACGAGCGTGCGGCAAATATGACGCGTTGGGCGCGCAAGACCGGCAAAACCCCATATCGCGTGCACGGCTTTTTTTGTAACAGCGCGCGCGGCGCCGCGTCTGCGGATGAACGACTGCATGCCGAATCTGCTCTCACTGGTCTAACCGCACCCGCACCCAGTTTGCGCGTCTAAATGGCAAAGGTTTTTTTTTTTGTTAAGGATTTGTTTACTATGTGTGATTCATTTAATGGAGAGCACATTCACTTCTAGTGGTCTTCGTCCTCCATTCTGCAATGTTTCGTTCTCCCACGTGTGTTGGCGAGCTGTACTGCCAGAAACAGTGCAAAAAATAAATAAATGAAGAAGCGTCGACGCAAAAATATGGCGTCGACGTAATTTTGACGTCGAAGCGTCGACGTCATCGACACGTCGCTACAGCACTACTAGTAACTGTGTTTGAATACGGAAAACGTGGAGGTGTTTGGTCGCTTCTCTTCTTGGCACGTATTGAATGAACAGGGCTGAGATAAGATCTAACAAAGGTTTGCGGCCGGCAAGAAAGCGATTTAGTGCACGCACTGAGATGAGAGAGATATGTATCAACTCGTCTTAGTTAAGGGAATAACATAGTTTAATATAAAAAACCAGTAGAGTATCCCTTTAACTTAAAGAAGAGTAACAGCTGATCATGTGATCTCAACATGACACACGTCCCATAAAGGGACACCCCAGAATAAAACAGCTTGCTCTAAAAGACTGACTGGAGCCTGGAGAGTGATATCTGGATTCTGTAACTAATGCGAGCATCATTTTAATGATATTTCTTAAAAATTTATGTTTATTTCTTCATATGTAAAACATTTCTAAGTAGAAAAACTAACAGCAACATTATTGTGAAAATATGCTGCATGGTCTGCACTGTAAACATGAAAATTGCTATTAATATTTCTGAGAAAACTGATGCTTGAGAAACCACATAAACAATAAATACATTCAAAATACATTCAATAAAATACATAAAAAAATAGAAAAAAAGCTCACTTTACATTTACACCAGTTGGTGTCAGTATAATGTCCAAGACCATATATTTAAAATTTTGTAAACTTGTTGACGAAGGATATTTTTACTAACAGACAGATATCAGCGCCACACGCGAGTCTCGCGGATATAAAGGAATAAGGACATTTAATTCCCGCAAGTGCTGAAGTACTACTCACACAGGTCAGTTTATTTGACTAATTAAACTTGTGAGGTAATGCAGCGCTGTTTCATTTGGTCTAACGTTACACTATCATACTAAACACTAACAGCATTTTAAGGTGTGTTGAAAGTTAAAAAGCTCTTGGCATCTTGAAAATGCCACTCTGATATTGATCCCAAAGTCTGCTTGTCATGGTCCATAATGTTTGAACGAAACAAGAACAGCGTGAGCGTGCCGCTAGACGTTACGGACAACGCAGTTTTCTACGTCTGTCGCCATGGTTTCTATGGCAGTACAAGCGGTATGGCAGTACAACCAGGGATAATGTGGATATTACGTCATTGACTACGTTTACATGCAGCCAATTTTCGGGTTATGGTCGGGTTAAGGTCACTATTCGGGTTTCTGAAACATTAGGAATAACCCGTTTACATACATGAGCAGAGAGAGTTTCTCCTGTATACATGGAATTGCAATATCCCGATGGAAACAGCGACGCACGGTTAGCGTCTGGGCGTACGGACAACCTTAAGACGCAATATGCGTCATTTCCGATTCTTCTTCCTGTATCCAAAGACAACAACAACAGCAGCAAGCGGATAATGAATAGTTCGTGGCAGATAGCAATCGCCTTTGTTTGCGCTTTGATGCTGGTAACGTTACTGACCTCGCTCCAGAAGTATGCTGTGCTGCGTCTCACCATGTTTACTTCCGCTATACTGCACGCGGGTTTTTGTATGCGCTGAGAAGTTTCTCTACTCAAAAGACCAAGATTCCTTGCAAATAGAACATGCGCAGAACACAAATCACTATGGGGACATCCCGATACGCGTTTACATGACCAAAAATTCGGGGTTAGAAAAGGGGTACCCCAGGTATAATATCCCGGTTTTTAAAATCTGGGATATGAGCTCGGTTTTTGCCGGTGTTTACATGGCCGTTCAGGACCGGGTTATTGCTAATATCCCGGTTTTGAACGGGTTATTGGCTGCATGTAAACGTAGTCAATGACAGGCGACAAGTGAACAGGGACGGGTACTTTTTAAAATTGTGAATTTATCTGAAGTTCTTGGAAACATTTAGGATAATGGAAGTACACAATTAAAAGAAATATATAACACTGTGCAAGTGCTTTTTGGATATTTTGATACAAAATTCTTACATATTGTACCTTTAAGGAAATTTACTTATGTTACAGTACTTACATTTTGTGTGAACAACACCATGTGTGAAAAGCACCTTTACACTACAACCTTTCTTACAGTAGTGTAACACAATGCAGTTGCTATTTATACTTTTGCAAACAGTATCTACTGTACCACTTACACTTAGTATAAATACCCTTTGCTTTATTTGAAGTAATTCAACTTCAGTCATTTATGTATAATTAGAGTCATGTGGAATAATAAATGAATGTTCAATTTCAGTTCAACCAAAACAATTCTTTTTTTAGTATCTCTGGCAGCAAATACAACCATATTTCTGTTTCTCATAATAATATTTGTTTTACATTTTGAATTTTTCCTCTTTAAGCTACAAAATAGTAGTTGGTACAGGTGGCAACCATGTGAGCTGACACTCTAATATAACTACTTTTTTAGTTATATAAAATATTGAAGCCAGAAATACAGCCATATATCCTCAGAGCAATATTTTGTGGTTATTCTGAAGTTGCAAATGATAGGATATTATTTATCTTCTTTAAAAACCAGTATTGGTCTTATAGAGAGCCCAACCGTCACCTTGAACATGATATGAATTTCACGTGATGTAACGAAGACAAATTTTCGTTGTATGTTGTGATTAGAATATTATGAAAACATAACATGGCCTTGGTGTCTGCATGTGCTTATGTTGATATGAATATTATTTACACAGAGCAAGGGGGTAAGCCTTACAGCCGACTATGACCACAGTGAATAAATTGACCCCTGCAAAGAATAACACACATGCGTAACCCAAGCTCATAATAATGAACTTGCTCTGACCTTTTGTAAAGCTGAACGATAAAGTAATAGTGGACTATGTCTGGGTAAGCTTTCCAGGAGATGTTTGCGTGACACAATAGCTGTGATGTCAAAACAGAGGAGGAAGAAAACATAAAAAAACATGGGAAAGGGAAGCTCTATTGTTTGATACAGTATGAACTTCCAAGACTCAGGCATTACCCAAGAGCCCCAGTGCAGATATCGTCGTGACACTTGCTCTCTGAGATAGCTTCTTAAGCCCCTTTAAATCTGCCTTTACATGTTACAAATGCTTAATGATCCATCATATTCAAAGCTATCTGTGATGCCGCCTTGATCTTTTAAATAAACAGACAAATCTGACTTATCTATGTGTTGGAGTTAGAGATATGTATATCTGCTGTGTGCATTCCTTAGTGACAATGTATGTCTTTGTCAGATACATCTAAAAAAATAGATTAACTATGTTTCTGTTTTGTTTAACAATGCAGTGGATGTGTTTGGCTAGCAGTTGGTCATTAACATAATTTGCATGAAATTTAGTATTGGTGAATGATATTCAACAAATAAAAAGGCTAAAAAACAGACTTTGCAATATATTGTTTTAATGCGATATGTACATATTTATGGAAAAAAAATCACCAGTTGAAAGAATAAATCATTCTAGAATAGAGTAGGGATTTTGTATTGTACAAGCTACAAAAATTATTTTTTTCTTTGTCTTATGTTTGATTAACATTAATGACAGATGGCAGAAGGTATGCTTTCACTTTTAAGACCTAATGCATGCATCCAAAATAATGATCCGCACCTGTTTCCTTTCTTAATTGTTTATGTTCACTTAAGACATAAGCGGCTGTGTTTACGAGAATACTCGTGAGATGGGTATTTTGACAGTTTTGCATGTACAGTATGTGTCTGTTTAAGCACAAAAAGTCCAGAAATAGAACTGAAATCAAGTTCTGAATTGATTTTTTTATTGTTGAAGGTGGTGAATTTGTTCCAAAATGTGGAATTTTGGTCTGACCATTTGAAAAGAGGTGCTTTAAAAAAATAATTTAGAGAGGATCAACATGCCAAAGCACAGAACACTGTTACGCTCAAGCCCTCACTGACAAGTCTCTAAATGAATTCCTTTAAAGCAACCCTGCTAAAAATCTACGTAAACCCACTAGTTAGTTGTTGGACAACAAAGTTGAAGCCTCTTCATCCCCTCTTTTATTCATTCATTGCCTGTTCCTTCATTCAAAATAATGGGACCTTTTTGAGAGCCCCTGCTCTTGAGTGTGTGAATCCTTGTTCTTCATGACTCCCTGCTGAGGGAAATTTCCTAATGAAGATTGACTACAACAGTTTTTTCTCTCTCTCTCTCCCACAATTTCATGGCACTCTGTTGACTAATGAAGCAGAGATTCAGACATGATCGTCACCCCAGCCATTCAGCTTTTACAATACTGTTTGTTGTAGAAGCAAGAAAGGGAGACGGGGACACAGCAGACTAGAGATGGTGTGAGAAAATAAAAGAAAGGCATTTGAAAGAAGGCTGAAAGTGGCTGCTCTCATCAAGCTGACCTTTTGTTTAGAGACAAACAGATTTAGAGAGAGAGAGAGAAAGTATGTGTGTTGGTGGACAAAAGAAAGGACTTGAATAGAGCAGCAGCTGATGCAGAGCTGCTAAAATGCATAGACATGCCTGAAAAAGACCACAGTAAAGCAGCTGAACATTTGTTCGGGATTTAACAAGATCTCAAACACACACACGCACACACACGCACACACACACACACACACGCACATGCACGCACACGCACGCACACACACATACACAAAGATGCCCAGCCACTCCCTTAGATGACTCCATCTAACTGTCCTCTCCATCACAGGTCCACTGCAGCAGAACTCTCCTCTCCTATCATGAAGACTGCTGGGGGGAAAAACATAAAGCAGCAGAGGAGCAGACATCAGCATCTCCACCTAGTCGGGATGGGGCGGTTCTCCAGTATCTGGTGGTCTACATTGATGATGCTCTTCTTCTCTATGCCCAAGGTGGACTGCATGAAGGAGAGTGTGCCTAGAGTTAAACTCGGCTACAAAGGTAAAATGTGTCCTTATGTGACTTTCAGACTTTCAACATTCTCTTTATTCCTAAAAGCTTTTAATTTGCTCTATGTCGACAATTTCTTTTTAGAATCATCTATTAAATCTTTAGTGTTTTGCTGAATTACCATGTATTTATTTTAAACATCTCCTGGAACGTTAGTCATTTTTAAAGGTTACATTTTGAAGTACATTTTGGAGTGTAATGAGAGGTTTAGAGCTCACTTATATGAGGTCAATATTTAGACTGCACATGTGACTGATTGAGTGTACATAAGGGATGTGCTGCATATCGCAGTAGCACACACACACACACACACACACACACACACACACACACACACACACACACACACACCACACACACACCACACACACACACACACACACACACACACACACACACACACACAACACACACACACACAATTATCTAAATTATGATATATGCCTTAGACTTCTACTGTTTTTATATGAAGCTATTTTTAATGGCTATATAGTTCTAAGAAATAATGGCTAAGAAAACTTTGCATTTTTAGAATGATAATACTTTTGCTTTATGATTTTTTTTTGCAAATAAGTATGTCCCCAATTGTTTGCTACAATTTGTCTCACCTCTAGAGACATTTTGTACTTAAACTATAGATAAGTAACTTCCACACACGTATATATCATCTCATGTATTCAATTACTTAGCAATACCTCAGCAGCCACGCAAACACAATAGCGAATAGATTGCAATGCTCTGGCAACAACCTACAACATCCTTGTGGCAGCAAGTTTTGTACAGGTGAGCACCAGCAAAGAAATTTGTAGATATTTTTGATGATAATTTCTAGCGTAGTTACACTCAATTGATGTGTTGCTGCGCCACCACGAAAGTTTGTATTTGCATGCATTTTTGAGCCTTGCCCATTTAAACGTTTAAGTGAAACGTGAAAGAGAACTCAACCAATTTGGTACTCACGCGATGTCTAAGAGATGCTAGTTTTGTTTATTACGCTATCGCTCATAATTAGTTTCATGGTAAGCAGGACGAGGCCAAGGGCCGTAAGAGAACGGCACAAGGCCGGTGGCATCATTGCTAATGAACATCACCTGAGCGCCGCACTGGCCCCGCATCTCACGGAGGAGCTACGGAAGCATAAAAGGAGGAGCGATGACAGTGAAGGACGAGAGAGGACCAGCCTCCGCTCATTAGTAATCACTCCACAGGCCACTCATTAGTTCTCTCACGGCCCTTGGCCTCGTCCTGCTTGCCACAAGTTTCTTTGTTTTTTATCACTATTTACTTGTCTTCAGTAAGCTTGAGAGCTTGTTTACTTACGTTAGTATTAGTTTTTGCAGTGATATCAAAATTGGTCTCAAGAATTGTAACATTTTCAATGGTATATAAAATATTTATATCAACCTTATTTCAAACATTTTGATATATATTGTTTTCATGAAAAAAAAAAATTGTTATGGTCATATCGCCCACCTCTTGCTTCATCAGAAATTCTAGGTTAAAAAGACCCTTTCATAATGAGAGGTAAAATAAGGCCATGACTCTGGTCTGGGATTTTACCCAGTTCACTGTAACTGGTTGCATCTCTTGTGGTATTTGCTAACCACTGTTGCATGCTGTGAGCAAACTCCCTCCCTCTACCTGTGGTTGTGTTTGATCGCTCGACTGCAGCTGCGGCTTCAAAGGTTTGATAAGTCAATAAGGCGTTAACGCTCTGATCTCAACAGTGATCCCACGAGCCCAGCGCATTTTAGCTTATCACTGGAGTTACTTTGACAAGACCGTAGGCAGTGGCAGTGCTACACAATCAAACACCACACACACACACACACACACACACACACACACACACAACACACACACACACACACACACACACACACACACACACACACACACACACACACACACACACACACACACACACACACACACACACACACACACACACACACATATTTAAGCTCTATTAGAGATAAAGGCAAGATAAACTTATGATGCTATAAAGTGTATGAAGCGTAAAAGAAACATCTGTTAAAAGTAACAGCATGTCCGTACTCATTTAAGTGCACTGACACATGGATTGTTTAAAGTCATGCATACTTTGTCCGCAGTCGTAGACGCATGATAAATCTGCACTGAGCTTTACAACATCAGTAGCACCACTGATAAGATACCATGTTGTTCTAGAACGTGTTTTTGATAGTGCTGAAAATTGATAAAGTGTCCCTTTGACATTAATGTTCTTTCTATCCAACAAGCTGTGATGGAAGTCTTTTCTCCATGTCTCACTTCTGTATTCGATCCCTGCCTCGATTTGAGAGGTTAACTGAATACGGCGTTTGTTTTATGCCACTGAGGAAAATAAAATTTATAGCTCCCTAAAACTGACCCACAGCATGCCAGAACTACTGTAACAGACCCTCATCCATATCAGGAAACTCATTCCAATAAAAATATGAATGACTGTGGTGAGCCCTCTGTTTATTTTCAGTTTCTTTAGCATAAAAATCCTACATGCTGTGCTTCAGTTTGCCATATTTTAGTTGCCTCTGCTGGTGAGAATGTAATGTGATTGAGTGTAAAGAACAGACAGCTGCCTGGCTTATGCTAGAAATGATACTTTGTGCATTGACTGACCTCTGAAAAGATTTTCTTGATGTTTTCACTATGAAAATCTGTACAGTTGGTTTTATGACCAATTTGAGATCTTTTGTTTTTGCTATATAAAAAAAAATAATAATACAGACAACTTTTTATTGTATATATTATTGTATACATACATTTAAAAGTGCAAATGACCATTCATTTTACACAGCAAAAAATAACTTCCCTTGGAATATATCTGAATATGGTTTAAACAAGATACATTTTGTGGGAACGACAACAAAACAGTGGCAATGGTAGTGTAACTGGTAGTGTAACTAGTGTAAATCTTAAATCTTAATATTTTACACAATTCCGACCTTGCTTTTTAGTTACTTTTACTGGAAAACAAAACAAACATACAGATTAAGAAGTTATCAGTCTTTTAAAGCTGTCTATTTATATTTAGTTTATGAGATTGGCTTTAAAAGATTATCTTATCCATTTAGCTGCAGTGTACAGGTCAGTTTGATCCTAAACTTGCAGTTCCGCTCCATGTTTGGTCCTGTTGGAGAGGATGCAGAAGTACAGTCTTTCACAATCCATCATCTGAGCAGATGCTCTCATAAAAGCATCGGCACCATTTCTGTATCGGTGCACACACTTTAAAACAGAGTGTGTTATTATCCAGAAGTATGCAGCACTGCATGCACACCTCAGGGCCGGTCGACTGTGTTTTTCTCTGAAAGGAAGGCTAAAAGGGGAACATCTGATTCGCGTTAGATACATCTCATAATGTTCTCTGGGGTCAACTAAACAATATCCTTTCTGTCGTTAACATCACTCCTAAATGACAATGTCCAGTAAAACGCATCAAAATATTATCTTCAGGTTGTGTAAATATTTATA
This sequence comes from Chrosomus eos, assembly GCA_036326025.1. Classification (NCBI taxonomy): domain Eukaryota; kingdom Metazoa; phylum Chordata; class Actinopteri; order Cypriniformes; family Leuciscidae; genus Chrosomus; species Chrosomus eos. The sequence goes on along the minus strand of CM070824.1, from coordinate 29,551,212 downwards.
TTAAAGACAGACTCCCTCTGCACAGGGCTCTTGAGTGAGAGATATTGATTGTTTTATGAGTGGTATATTTTCTTGTATTTGACGTAAAGTGTACATGCATGATGGTATATAGACATGCATGAACGTGAAGCGTTGTGCAAACACAAAGCCTAATTTTGCAACAGGAAAACAGCAATATAAGGACTCAAGTATAGTATTCAATGGATTTATAACTATATGGCTCCCAGTTGGCTGTGGCTCTCTAAACAGATGTAAAACAAGCAGGTCATAAATATAGTCATGCGTCTTCCTAATGTACTGTACACAGAGTTAGACTAGTTTCCACTAGTTTGGCTCTCTTCCCAAACCACAGTCAGAATATTGATTACACCTAAGAGTGTAATCCTTTACCGTCTGAGAAATCTTAAAAGAAACCTTACTCTGGGACATTAGCTTTAACATGCGGTCCAGTTTCTGGTGAATAGCTGGGGGGTACCTTAATTTGTCTACCCCTCAAATTGTGCATTACTTTGGGTTTGTATTTCACTCATCGACCCTTTATGCTTAGCTGTTGCCTAAAGATAAATGGTGTACCTGTAGGGTTGAAATAGTTTGCAATGTAAAGGTTGAACTGTACAGCTTTATTTAAAGATTGAACTGAATGGACAATACCTTCTTTATATTTCTACAGGGAGTCTGTGTTTCTTGTGAGAATAATTATTAAGCCACCACAAGCAGCAAACTGCAGAAGTGTAGTATTACACTACAAGATTATAAAATGTGACTTATAAGAAGTTCTTATTGAAGTTATTTCACTAGTCTGTGGTCATTTTGACAATTGGCTTTTTAGTCATGGAAGTATAGCCTCTTTGTACTTGAATGGGAATAGTCTGACATTTCCAAAACTGTTCGCCAAGCTTACATTTCAATATAGCCTATATCAAATGCTCAAATCACACAAAGGGTCTTCTACTGAAATAAAATGTATGTTTGCATTTATTCATACATTCCTACATATTCATTTACACCTATGTCTAATATTATCTTGTCCATACAATGAAAGTGAATGGTGACCACAACTGTAAAACAAATATTTAGTAAATAATGACTTAATTTCGCCTATGAGTACTTTTATACTTTTTAATTTTTTGTCCTTTTTGGAGCTTGACAACCCATTGCCAACCATAGAAGTGAGTTTTTTCTTCCACATCTCTTTTATGGGAGAAAGCAGGTCAAGCGTTCTGCTATGTCTCCTTTGGTGTTCTATGTAGAAGAAATCATATAGGTTTAAGATATTTAAAAAAGTTTTTTTTTAGGTGTTATCACTCTAATGGCAGGGGTTCACTATAGCTGCCATATTAACTGTTGCGATTTCTCCCATTTCTTTTTGTGGTCATGTCCTCCTTATACTCTCTTTAATTCATAGAGTACTACTCATAGCAGTACGTGGGGGCTTTATTCTCCTGAAGGATCCAGATAAAGCCCCATAGCTCCAGATAAATCTCTGTAGACCTCATTGCTAAGCAGGGATCTTTCAGCAGGGCTCTGTCCTAAAACTGTTTGCAGAGTAGATTAGCATCAGCTAGTCAGGCGTTAGCATGAATGGAGTTTTATTTTGGAGTGGATTTTTTTTGTCTTGTAAATATTGATCAGAAATGACCCATTCCTGACCCTACACCCCAGAGAATTAATAGTTAAGTCCTAAGATTTATTCAACTTCTTAATGCTCTAGACACCCCAAGACCCAACCACAACAGGGATGTTTAAATAATATTTGTGTCCATGGCTGACAGCAGAGGCAGAGAGGTAGCTGAAAATCTCGAGATACAAAGAATGAACGCCAAATGGTGTGTATATGTGAAATTCAGAATTTAAAACAGAACAAAAAGAGGATCAGAAAACGTCTCAGGTTACTATTGTAACCATAGTTCCCTGAGAACAGGGAACGAGACGATGCGTCGAAACGCTGCGGGAACGCCTTCTGCGTGATTGCGTCTGAAGCATCTATGCCAACTAGTCCAATGGAAAAAGGGAATGAGCGTCACGGGCGGGTGACGTCATGACCAGGAAAGGATAAGAGCACTTCCGCTGCTCGCCGGCATTCATGCTTCGACAGTGCCGAAGCAAGCCGATCGCAGGGACGCCAGAAGTATGGCAGGGGGACGCATCGTCTCGTTCCCTGTTCTCAGGGAACTATGGTTACAATAGTAACCTGAGACGTTCCCTTATCGAAAAGGGAACTTCGAGATGCGTCGAAACGCTGCGGGAACGAGAATACCCAATGCGCCATAATTCAAGTACCTGAGTGTCAGACTGTTCAGCTAAGCACTAAGCACCTGAGAACCTGGGGCAGCATCCAGGTCCAAACTGTAAAATCTCACGAATGTGAGCGGAGAGGACCAGCCCGCCGCATCACAAACATCTTGGAGAGAAACCCCATGCAACAAGGCTTTAGAAGCCGCCATACTCCTGGTGGAATGAGCTCGGACCGCCAAAGGACAAGGCTGGCCCGAGTACTCATAAGCAAGTGAAATAGCCTCGACTATCCACTTACTGACTGTCTGTTTTGAAGCAGGAAGACCTTTTTTTAGGTGATCCAAAGCAAATAAATAGTTGATCGGACTTCCTGATTGAGGATGTCCGATGTACATATGTGTCCAATGCTCGCACTGGACACAACAAGTGCAGTCTTTCCTGGTCCGCAGTTGCAAACGGAGGAGGACAGAAAGCCTGCAGCACAATAGGCCTCGGAGTCAAGGTCGGCACCTTAGGGACGTATCCCTGTTTTGGATAAAGGAACGCCTTGACCATCCCCGGTGCAAATTCAAGGCAGGTGGGGGAGACCGAAAGAGCCTGAAGGTCACCAACTCTCTTGAGGGACGAAATAGCTAGGAGAAAGATGGTCTTAAGAGTAAGGAACTTCTCTGAGACCGAATCTAAGGGCTCGAATGGAGCCCTAGACAGGCCCTCTAGAACTACAGTCAAATCCCAAGCTGGCACCTTAGTGCGAGTTGCAGGCCTCAGCCTCAAAGTGCCACGAAGGAAACGTGTAATCAGGGGGTCTCGACCCAAAGATAAACCTCCCACCATGGTATGATAAGCCGCAATGGCTGCCACGTAAACTTTTAGTGTGGAAGGACATAGACCTGACACAAAGCGCTCCTGCAGGAACTCGATTACTGTGTTGACAGAACAATTAACCGGATCCCACTGATGTCGGTGACACCATAAGGAGAAAACTCTCCATTTAAGCGCATAGAGTTTCCTCGTAGCTGGAGCTCTGGAGCTTAGGATGGTCTCAACAGCCTCAGCTGAAAGACCACTATCTACAAGTTGGGCCCCCTCAGAGGCCAAACCCAAAGATTCCATATCTCTGGCCGAGGGTGAAATATTGTGCCCCCGGCCTGAGACAGAAGGTCCCTCCTCAAAGGGATCTCCAATGGAGGCCCGTCTAACAGAAGGATCAGGTCCGCAAACCAGATCCGACTTGGCCAGCGTGGTGCTACTAGCAGTAGGCTTATCCCACACTGACGGACCCGCTCCAGAACTCCTGGGAGCAGAGCAACAGGGGGAAAGGCGTACAGACGTAGCCTCGGCCACGTCTGCACCATGGCATCCAGCCAGAGCAATACCAGAGGGGACAGTGCGTCGTGTTGTGAGACGCGAACAGGTCCACCTCTGCTCTGCCATATGCCTCCCAGATTTTCTCCACCGCCTCGGGGTGGAGTCTCCAATCCCCTGGCCTCAGCTCCTGCCTCGACAGGATGTCTGCTCCTATATTCTGGTCCCCAGGAATATACACTGCCCTCAGGGAGAGTACCTTCCCCAGGGACCACAGGAGGATCCGGTGCGCCAGTTTGCAAAGCGGACGCGACCTAGACCCCCCTGGCGGTTCAGATAAGAGACCACAGATGTGTTGTCTGTTCGAACGAGCACATGATGGCCTCTTAGGTCCGGAAGGAAATGTCTCAACGCATTGAAGACAGCCATCATCTCCAGGCAATTGATGTGCCACGAAAGATGATGGCTTTTCCACAGACCCTGAACCGAGCGGCCTTCCATTACCGCTCCCCAGCCGGTGAGGGAAGCATCTGTCGAGATAGTAGCTCGATGGCAAAGAGCTCCCAACACCGGGCCCTGGGTTAAGAACCAGAGTTTCCTCCATATCTCTAAGGCACGAAGGCATCGCCGCGTAACCTTGATCATACGGAAAGGGTTTCCCCTCGGGGAGAACCCTCTGGTCCTGAGCCACCACTGTAAAGGCCTCATGTACAGCAGGCCAAAAGGTATACGTTGGACGCTGCTGCCAGTAGACCCAACAGTTTCTCGAACTGTTTTACAGTGCGTGACTGACCTAGCTTTAGCTCTTTGGTGGCTGCCAGGATAACAGCTACACGAACGGGCGATAGGCTGGCCCTCATCGTCACTGAATCCCGTACCACACCAAGGAAAGTGGTTCTCAATACTGGAGAAAGCACACTCTTCTTGGTATTGAGCATCAACCCCAACATCTGCATAAGAGCGAGAACGACACCTCGGTGCCGAACCGCCAACTGCTCCGATTCCGCAGAATCAGCCAGTCACCGATGTAGTTCAGAATACGTACGCCCTGAAGCCCAAGGGGGCTAGAGCTGTATCCACGCATTTCGTGAACGTGCGGGGTGATAAAGCTAGACCGAAAGGAAGAACCCGATATTGGTATTCTTTGCCCCCGAAAGAAAACCCTAGGAACTTCCTGTGCTGAGGGAGGATGGAGATATGGAAGTATGCATCCTTTAGATCTATCGTGACAAACCAGTCCTCGGATCTGATTTGGGTCACGATCTGCTTGAGGGTCAGCATCTTGAACTTGAGTTTCTGAACTGACCGATTCAACAGGCGAAGATCTAAAATGGGATGCAACCCTCCATCCTTTTTTGGAACAATGAAATAACGGCTGTAAAAACCCGACTCTCGGTCGGGTGAGTACACCTGTTCTATAGCCTCTTTGCTAACAGGGCCCTTACTTCTTGCTCCATTACCAGAGCCTGCTCGGGATGCACCACTGAGGGTAGCACCCCGCTGTAACGAGGAGGACGAGAGCCAAACTGGATTCTGTATCCTTTCTCTACAATCTGCAGGACCCAATGAGAAATATTCGGCAGAAGCTTCCACGCTGCCAGAAAATTTACTAAGGGAACCAGCCTCTCAAGGCTGGTCTCTGGTGTTACTGAGAGAGCCAAATCTGGAGCCTGAAACATACCGGCAGGAACTACCTGACCTGACTGCTCTAAAACCCCCCTCAGAGGGTGCGAAACCGATGCTGTGCCGCAGCATAGCACCAGCGACTCGCTGGAGACCACTGCGCCCTGAAGCACCAGAGGTGGCAGGGTTGGCAGGAGGGTCTCGTGAGGACCCCGAAGTGGAACGGGCACCGTATAATGAGGTGAACACCGCTCCACTCCGGTCGGGGCTGTCCTCACAGGCCTGATGCCTAAGCATCAGGACCCTTTTTTTTTTTTTTGAACCGAAGCTTTCTTCGCCTGAAGAACGGTCCTCAGATCCGGCTTAGGCTTAGGCGACTTCGGTTGAGAGGGTTGCGTCTGTCTCCAGTATCTACATGGAGGAACACGAGACGCAGCACTCTCTTACTGTGCACATAATATGATGAACTCGACGGCTGGGGCTGCTCACGCCCAGCAGCCCCAGGGGGGCTGGACACAGCGAGGGAGAAACCTTATTATATATATATTTTTTATATATATATCTTTTATCACCTAACAACGACCGCATGGAATGCGTCGCCGAAGAGACCCGAAGGCTCAAATTTCGCTATATCCAGAACCCCAGCAGATCGGCCTGATAAGCCTGGAGCATTATAATATAGATTTCTATAAACATTCTCCAGCTGACCTGCTGCCGTATAAGCTTTACCCATAAAACCAAAGTAGTACTGCTTAAACCTACGCGCTGCCTCGGCAAACGCGAGATCCCAGCCACAGAATCTTATTTTTGCAAAATACACTCGAAATCTAAGCGGTGCCTCGGCAAACGCGAGATCCGAGCTAGATTCTGATTACAACATTAAACCTACACGCTGCCTCGGCAAACGCGAGATTCTTTAGTATAGACTTATGAGCAAAGCAGAGACTTAAATGATGATACTGGACCAGGTGAAAAAATAGCATTTTCCTATTTTTATTTCTGTTCAGCCTGGGGCATCATATCATAACCGTAATCTTTCAACCCTCTAATCTTGAATAAACATTTAACACGAGGGCTGAAAGTAGTGATAAATACGGTTTATTCCATAATTTAAATATTCAGTGTGTAAATCAGGGAAAAAATGGAAGCCTCGTGGTGGAGATAATGTGATAGAAATAAGAAAACGCTCGTCAAGTCTCTTCCCAGCCAACACACCCATGTGGGGCCCAAAGGGGTTACACTTGGGCTGATATCTGGGGCCCACTTGGGCTACCCAACTGGGACCCAGGTAATTTTGTCCTCAGTTTCCATGGAGGCCCCACATGGGTTAGCCCAGATGGGGTGATGATGGGATCTTGATGGGCTCCATATCGGGCCCACATGGGTAACCCAAGTAGCTCACATTTAGGGCCCACATGAGTCTGCCCACATGGGTTGATGATGGGACCCAGATAGGTCTTATCTAGGGCTCTTATGGGCCACAACAGGTATATATATGGGCTACTATATTTGTTTGTTTGGGTTACCTTATTTTACAGTAAACCCCTAAATACAAACATAACAAGTAATCCAGTAAACTACACTAAAATGTTAAAGGTATTCAATGAACAGAAAGCAGTAGTTCATTCTTTACTTTATTAAGCAAGTTATAATAATAATTTTAACATGACTATTAGAGCATTTCACATTTACAACTTTATAAAACACAAGTATCAAAATGTTAACTATAAAAAAAAGTTAAAGCTCCTGACAATTTCCAAAACAGCTTGTCACTCTGTTGTCGCTCTCCCAACGGCCCTTTGAAAAGAGAAAATAAATGAATCAACCATTATGCCACTTTTTAAATTCCTTTTCACAGTTCAAACAGATGCGTCAGGTGAGCCTTTTGGTGCCCCACATCAAGTTTATCAAAATAAGGGGTTTGCAAACCTGTCCTGGAACACCATCTGCACATATTGAATGCACAAAATGTAAATTTTGACCCACTTTTACCACTTTTGAAATCATTTCAATATTCAAGTCATTAAATGTTCACTTTGTTGTTAAACCGTTATGCTGCCTCATAAGTCTGACTAAAATCAGTTTTGTGAAGCACCTTAGTGTGTAAACGCTGCCTGCTAAGACATTGCCTGATAGGGCAGCGAGGCAATGAGTCAGCTGTAGGGCTGTCACTTTTGTGAAAAAATCCTGTTCGATTTTTGAGACATAAGTGTTCATTGAATCGATTCTAAAATCGATTTTCCGTGTCTAAAGACGTTTCCATTTTCAACACTACGCATTAGGACGAACGTAAAGAGGGCGCTTGAGACACGCACAAGTCAGCAATATTCCTGATGCTTTATTGGCCTGAAGTTTCGTGCACAATGACAAACAGGAGTGCTACATTCAGGGATTGAAATTAACACCCTCAACTCGCCAAATGCGGGTAAAAATGAACTTTGGCAGTTAACGCTGTCAAATCACGAGGCGTGCGTCTATGTTTACTCACTTTCTTCTGTTGCTTACACTGCTGTGGAAGTTCGTGTAAGCCAATTCTCCATGGATTTAGCGCAAATACGCAACTCGTGAGTCCTCGTGATATATTAAATACAGCGCATTGTGCAGAATCTGCGCATTTCTGGCTTACTTGAACACACACATCACTAAGCAACAAATAACGGCGCGCTTGTTCACTTGCTTTGAAGTAATAGTGAATATTAAAAAGCATTTGGTTAACAGAAAATACATTGTTATTTTCCAACATCCTACATGTTCTATTGATCTGTCCACCTAAAACACATTTTTGGTAGTAAAAAAAAAAAAAAAAGTCTGTTAAAATCGATTCCCTATTTTCATTTCGATACTTGTGTTGGTTGGTCCGATCGATTGTGCAATCGATTTTCGAACGTAAAGTGACTGCCCTAGTCAGCTGCCTAAATTTTCGGATGCAGACATTGTATGTCTCCCACATCTAATAAACCTGATTCATCACATTAGCTCATTAGTAGAAACTGCAAGATCTGAAGTTGGTGTGTGCAGTGCTGAAGTTTGAAAACCCCTGATTCAATATGTTTTGGCTATGATCATTCTTGTCTTTTTAAGGTTTGTATTTACATATAAAAAAAGCATATCTTAAGACTTTTACCCATCTTGCTCTCCACCATGTGCCCTTGCAGTACGCTTTCTTCCCCTGTCCCTGGCACCGATTAGCCACTTTCACACTGCCTTTTCGGTAATTTGGTTTGTAAGGGCTCTTTTTTTTTTTTCAAGCCTCCTGAAAAATACATAAAGAGCATTAGAGTGAGATTAAATTCCATATTTGAGCCCTTGCAGCAAAACAGTTATCTCCACCTTGACATTTTTTCAGGAAATACAATAGTATTGGATATAAAATTCATTGTCAAGACATAGACTATACATTTATCTACTGGAATAGAGTGTAAATATTGCGTAAGGCCATCCTCAACCTTACAGTAGGCTGCTTGTATGACACTCCACATCTGACACGATTTCTGTTCAGCAATCAACGATTGTTGTTATGCACTGGCACTGGGATAGTTAGTTACCGAACTAAACTGCCAGTGTAAAAGCACCCTCAGTCACTTAATCTGCAAATTCCTAGCTAGCAGTTACTAGCGTAAACAAATAGGCACTAACGTGTACAGTAGGCTACTTCAGTTGGCTTACTTGATAAGTCTAGAGTGCTTTCACACTGGCAGTTTAGTTCGGAACGGAGCACTGTTTGTATGAAAAATCGCTAATGTGAACGCTGTCATGCGGACCCGGGTGCGCACTGGGGTACCGAACCCGAGACTACCTGGAGGAGGTGGTCTGAGTTCGGTTGCACTCGATCCGTGCTGCGGTTCGCGTGAATGTGAAAGCAACACGGACTCGGTTGCGCACTTGTTCAGGAAGTAAAGTGACCTGCGCATGCTTTTTAGCTGATTATGATGTATTTAGTTAAATAAAACACATGTAAGGGGTGATAGTGTTGATAATTTACCTTGGATAAGAGCGAGAGTGAGTCCACCATGCCAACCTAAGGAAAAACAAGATTATCATTATGGGGAGACAACACAAAAAAAATGTACCTGAATAATCGCAATTACATTTCCTCCCAAATCGTGCAGCCATAGGTTAATCGATGGCTATTTTACATCAGAAGTAGTAATCTATTGTGTGTATTGTGTATCAAGTCATACACTAGATAGATACACAATACATACAATACAATATACAATACATTCACTGACATTATGGATTCAGAAGGCAATAAAATCACGACTTATACCTGTAAATGTTTAAAATAATGTACATGTGTGTTACCAAATCCATCAAAAGGAATTACAAATTATTTGAAACCGTATTCTAAAGTGTAACTATATTGGGTATCTTTTGTGCAGTTGTTTTTGAATTAGCACTAAATAAAGAAAGAAAAAAATAGCACAGGAATCCAAAGGGTTGCCGAGATGGTGTTAAAGCTTCTCAGATCTCATAATTCAGTGAAAAGTTACTAGTTGTTCTGTGACAAAATAGACATTTATTAAAGATTTATTTAAAATTAAACATCAAGAATGTAGCCTAAATATTTTATTGAATGTGCACACTTTTAGAATCAAAGCTAAAATGGTCGCTGTATGGCGCTGTTCTGTTATCACAATATAGACGGTAGCAGACAGATTATACGTCTTGTCACTCTGGTAACGTTAATTAAATTCGAAATATTAATAAGTCCTGCTTTCATTTTGGGTGTTTAATGTGCACATCTTATAAAAATAATTAAATTGCTGCCATTGTGGGATTTATATTGTAAAACAGTTTAAGCTGGAGTCTCAACTCCAATCAATTTGTTATAACGTTACACAGTTCATATAGTATTATTTCTACTATTTTTTACTGACAAGAAGCCGGCGGCCGGAAACAACAACAGCTAAAATATGGTCAATCTTAATTAAAACTGAACGTTTCCATCATAATTATGCTTTTAAACGAATGTTTGCCACGGGTAGATTCACAAAAAGGCCCTAGGCTGCATTTTTGGGAGAGTTAACCTTTAACAATTATAAGAAACTAAGAATGTTTCTATAACGTTAATAGCGTGCACTGCAGAGCACCAGAAATAAAGGAAAATGCCGCGATCTGAGGGAACTCAAAATTCTAACTGAAAATCTAACGTGACAATAAGCTTTTGGTTAACATTATGTTTTGAAAACAATGTATTTTAATTAACATTTCAGTTTTTAAATGATTGTAGTTCTTACCTTGAATACACTGACAGCAAGAATCTCCTCCCGAAAATTACAGCAGAATAAGTTAGAGAGCAATGGCGCAGCTCCCGCGCGGTTCAGGGCGTGGAGTGGGGGGGATGGGAATTGCTGAATGAAATCTCGCGAGATCCATCCTGCCGAAGTTTTGTACACTTTCAAGTCTTTTTTCTTTTTTTTTTAGCCCTTTTTCTCAATCATATGTATCCGCAGGCTCTTGGTCCTTTTAAATTGCAAAAAAAATTGTGTTGGCATTTATAGATTTTTAATAGATTAAAGTCACGTGTTAAAGTGTCAAATTTTTTTTTTTAAAGGTGCAGTGTAATCAATCTTTGGGATTAACTGTTTGCACTTGTCTTGGTAAACTGAATTAGTCCCCTTGTAGCCCATTTTCAACCCATGTACTCAATTTCCCATTAGTGAACCAACTAGGTCCCATATGGGGAGCCCACCTGGGTTTGCCCATGTTGGACCTACTTAGTTGACCCAAGTGGGCCCCAGATAAGATGCCCATTTTGAGCCCATGCCCACTCTGTACCCACGTAACCCATGTGTAACCCATGTGGGCCCCACATACACGTGTTTGCTGGGTTAGGACGAGCGTTCCTTTTTCTCAGCTGGCCATTAAATATTTAATTTACTAACAGCACGGGACAAAACCTCCACCAGTTCATCATATACTGGAAAAATAGATGGCGAATCTAATTCAACAGTGTGTGTGCTTGCTTTCACTTTCAATATTCTCAACACAAACCTCCTCGGAGGAAGAATATGACGGAAAAAGGGCTCTCTCTCCCCGAGCGGAAGAAACCGCAGAGCGTGCTTCCAACACCGGGGAGATAGAGCTGGATCTTCCGGGCAAGGAAGAAGAAAAGGCCCTCGGACCGTTCTCCCACCCCTCCAAAAGATCCTCTTGCGATCCCCAGGAATGCATTCTCCGCGCCGCCTCGGCAAACGCGGGTCCTGTCATCCCGTGAGAATCGCGAGCCTGCCACTATCATACAGAGTGACAGGCGAGAGCAGAGCATGCTAATCTGGTAGTTTCACTTTCACAATGTTAGCACTCAGCATGCTCTTACTCTCAAACAAATTGCACAAAGCTGTGTGTGTCCCCACCCGTTTAAATAAACGCGGGCAGGGAGGAACACACTGTTTGTACATTTGTTTCGCCATCGATACCAACAATATTGACAGACAACAATAAATAGACGAGGACAGTTTAGACACAGATCGCTTGCTGAGGCACAGAAGCATGAATGCCGGCGAGCAGCGGAAGTGCTCTTATCCTTTCCTGGTCATGACGTCACCCGCCCGTGACGCTCATTCCCTTTTTCCATTGGACTAGTTGGCATAGATGCTTCAGACGCAATCACGCAGAAGGCGTTCCCGCAGCGTTTCGACGCATCTCGAAGTTCCCTTTTCGATAAGGGAACATAAATTAATCTACAGAACTGCTTTCCATGGTGTTTAAGTGCCAGATTTTCTTGCTTTGAGGCTGCTGACAGATGGTTATGTTTGAGTGCATGTGGAGCAGAACTAAGGGTGGAGAAATGTTAGGACCCGATCCAAGTCTACAAACACTGTGTGCTTTAGTCAAACGTTATGACATGTTTAAAAAATATCTCAAGAATCACGTATCCAGAGAGTTCGGTTTGTACGCACCGAAGAGAATATGAACAAGGCTTAACAACGTCACCTTTAGAGACATTCCATCTCTCTTATGTTGGTGTTGATAGCTTGTAACTTTTAAGCTGATTGTTATTGTGACAACTTTTGGCTTAACTTCATTGAATGCGCAAACGCCAATCTCAACTGCATCTCAGCTGTCTAAGCTGTTAACCAGCATTCTTCTGCAAGAATAACAGTATGTGTAATTGCTCCCCCAGAGAGCACAAGAGGTGAAATATGAAATATACTGCAGATTAACCATAGAGCTTATCTGCCTCAGTGCTGACGTGTGAGAATAGATAGGTCGAGCAATTCGATCCAGCTGAATTCTTTTAGACAGCTCAGAGGCTGTTGGTTTATGTTTGGCAGGTGGAGTGAGGTTTTGTAGATGGGCGGATGTTAAAGAGAGGATAACATTTTATCAGGATGGAATCTGAACACATAGATGACAGATAGCCCCGAGGTTATCCTTACTGTAGATCATACTGAATATAGAGATAATGGAGCCTCTCAGTACATTAGAAACATGAGAGATCGGGATGGGGGCAATAGGTGTGAGATGGTAACATTTTAGATCTATTGCTACACACAATGCTTACTCAAACACACACACAAACACTCACGCATGTTGGGTTTTTGTGTTGTATGAGGGCTTTCCATAGACAATGATTTTTATACTGTACCACCTGTATATTCTATCCACTAACCCATAGAAAACTTTCTTCATTTTGACATTTTCAAAAAACATCACTTGGTATTTATTATTGGATTTATTAGCTGTTTTCCTTATGGGGACCAAATTGCCATCTTTGTGAGGACATTTTGTCCACATAACATAGGGTTTACCAGACCAGGTAGACCTCCGCAGACTTACTAGAGTTCATCATTATGTTTAATCTTTCAAATTTTCTTTTAAAATGGCTTAGGCGAAATAAACAATAGAAACAAGACAATGTTTGACATACATGCACATTCTCATTCACACATAAATGCTCTTACAGTATATGCATAATAGTCAAAGAATATACTGATATACATTTCTACTTTAATATCCTTTCTAGTAAAATTGCTTATAGGAGAAATAAAAATAAAATCAAATGAGACTGTTGCTGAAATTAATGTGAATTACATTTTTATAGCCTGATTCAGATTATTCACAGTAGTCTTAAACAAGAATATTTGAATCTCTTCTGACTGCAGACTTGAGCACAGTTTGAGACATTGTAGAGATACCTTCTAAAACTCTAGAGGAGGCACATGTGAGATCATTTAGATCATTTTTTATTGGAGATTTAAGCAAAGTAGTCCAAATCATCTTAGTGCTACTTAAATATTAACAAGACCTTTTTGGATTTTTATACATTTTTAAAATAAACTTGCATTAGAAAAGCTTCAGTCATCGATCTGAATCTGTTTGTGCATACAGTACATACTTTGTGTTTATGGATGTGTATTTTTATATTGATGACCCTCATTTGACTTCTCCAGAGATGATACATTCTCGAAGTGTGGTGCCATTTGTGGGTTCCAGCCATGGACAGCAGTTTCAGACAGTACTTTTGGATGAGGAGAGAGGCCGATTACTGCTGGGAGCCAAAGACCACATTTACCTTCTGGACCCAGACAACATCAATAAACTCCCCAAAAAGGTAAACACACACCTTACAGGACTAACACCTGCATACATGCAGAATCAGGTTTCAGAAAAGGCACATAAAGACTATGTGTGGTCTGGGGCAGAACTTAGCTATTTTTTTCCATAGAATCATTTAGAAGAGAATTCTCTCACTCTCAGACTGGTTGACATATTTCTTTCATTTGGAAAAGCAGCCTTAGATTGTGTTTTTAATAGATGGGAGAATGTACTGTATTTACTTATGTCACTTGCAAAAAAACACCAAACAGATTCAGTATGTCAGGGTTCTGTCACCTCTGTCTAGTTTATTTCTTGGTTTTGTGACAGCTCTGACACTCCTGTTTTGTCATGTCTTTGTGTCGGGCCATACGCTCTTCTGTCTGCGTGTGTTGTGTTGTCTAATCAAAGTCTTGGTTTCCCCCCACAGGCTAGTTTTTTTTTTTTAAATACTTAATACATACCCATTGTTCTGGACTTGAGTCCTTGCTACTTTCACAAACCCAAACCCTGACACAATATTCCTTAAAATTAATAAAAACAGTGAAATGCAAACTCAGAATATCACAGAAACCCGCAATAATGTTAAATTGTCTTTGCTGCTAACCTTCGATGATCCAGTTCAACCATATGAATAAGAAAACAATTACTTTACATAAACATCACATTTGTTTAATTGTTTTTATTGCTGAAGTAAGAGTGTTGAACTTTCTTCTCCTGCATCCTATTCTTTTGCAATCCGGAATGGCATCACATCTGCTGAAATCCCACCTCTCCCTATGGGCATTTCAATGCCTTTTTGAAACCATGGACCACAAAACCAATCACATGTCGCATTGGTATATTTGTGGCAATAGCCAACAATACATTGTATGGGTCACAATTTTCGATTTTTCTTTTATGCCATAAATCATAAGGATATTAAATAAAGATCATGTTCCATGAAGAAATTTTGTAAATTGCCTACCGTAAATATTTAAAACATTTATTTTTGTGAGTGAATGCAGCACAATCGTGAGCATAAATGGACAACTTTAAAGGCGATTTTCTCAATGTTTCGATTTTTTGGCACCCTCAGATTTCAGATGTTCAAATAGTTGTATCCCTTATTTAAAGCTTATTTATTCAGCTTTCCTATGATGTATAAATCCCAATTTCAAAATTGTGACCCATGTGGTTCAGAGTCACATTTTGTGTGTTCACAACGTCTATACATCAAGCCCCTGGCCTGAAGACATCATACCAATATTCAGTTATAGTCATAGCATCACCTACTGGCAACAGGAAGTGACATGTCTAACATTGTCATGCACTCCTAGCAACATAATAAAATATGCCTTAGTGTTAAACATACTAGAAACATACTAGAAACATGTTAAAATATTTTAGCAACACAAGTGTTAAAGCATGCTATTAATGCCATGAAACAGGAAGTTCTTTTAACTCAAACATAAGATGTCAAATCTGCCTCAAACTTCATTTATGACAAGAGTCCTTACCTGAAGACATCTACATGGCAATATTCAGTTATAATCATAGCGCCAGCAGCCACCAGCTGGTAGCAGGAACTGTCACATTTAATGACTTTGCCTTTACCATTAATAATCCTCCTATATTTACCCATTTAAGTGCATATTACCCACCGTTCACTGTTTCCTTAAGGCCACCGGGTGACTTTGGCACCTGTGCAAGGGCCTGCTCATCGCTTCTTGCAGCATTAATTATTATTATTAATTTTATTATTATTAAACAGGCTTCTTGTTCTCGTCTTGTTCTCTTTTCTTTGGTTTAACATAACTATATCAAGTGCATTTTTAGTGTGAGTGAGTGTTTGGAAACTAGACAGTACTATGTGGTTGCTAGGATGTGCATATGTAAGTCAGAATCACTAATACATTTTATGTCAAAGTATTTGTCTATTTATTGCCAAAAAGGTGCTTGTTTTTATTGTGAGAACAAATGCATTTTTCATTTTTTGTTTTAAAACTCTTGACTTGTCGACTGGTTACACTCCTGTACTTGGACAGCATAATCTGGGTTAAACTAAGTACAAATCAAAACTGTTTATATCTTTCTAATCTCACAAAATGCTTGATAGCATGGTATGAGAGTCTCTGGATATGTTTAGCTTATGAATTTATTTATGGTAGTAGGTGTTCGAGTGCGTTTATGTGTGTCTCTGCCATAAGAGGTCCTTTAGACTTTCTTTATACTTTCACTCGAAACAGTTTTCACAGTTATTTCACTGTCACTTCTAGATATTCCCATAGCATCACCCTACAGAGCTACTGAGCTGACCCTACCACTATCACACCTGTCAATCACTGTCTCCACAGTGGTCCCATGACAAGACCACTTCACCTTCACCCTCACACACGCACACAGAACTTTTTTTTTCTCTTTCTCACATACATGTAAAGACACCCATACAGCAAAAAAAATATTTTCTGAAATATTTTAAGTGTATTTCAAAGTATACCCAAAATGTATTGCTAATATAAATTTTTAAATATATTTACATTCATATGTTTTTCTCATGTTTTAGTTACTCGTCATATATTTTTTTGGCCATGTACACACTAAAAACTCATGGGTCAAAAATAACCCATAATTGGTTAATTTTGACCCAAATCCTGGGTTAAAAAGGGACCAACTAATTTCTGGGTTATTTCAACTCAGAAAATTGGGTTCTTCTTTTTGACCCACATTCTGGGTTAAATACCTGACCCAAATGTCGGGTTTAAAAAACCCAACATTGTAGTTAACTATAACCCAACTTCTGGGTCAAAAGAACAACCCCAATATATGGGTTGAAATAGTTACTATGACAGTACTCTTTATTTCAAAAATAAAACTTTGTTTTACATTATATCTGTCACGGTGTGGTGCAGGCAGAAGAAGCGGAGGAGTCCAAAGTTCCAATTCAAATGTTTTACTAAAAGTACTTCCAAAAGGTACAGACAGGCAGGATTTAGACACACTAAACAAGACTACAAAGTAGAACAGCTGATGATGATGATGATGGTCATTAACTAAACAGAACACAAACATTGGTCATGTCATTTTTGATAGTTTCCTCATCTAAGAAATCCTTCCTCGTTTATGTCTTCATCTGAAAGACAGAAAACAAGACAACATGAGCATTGTTAATAAGTCGAGACAATCTCACCAGTCACTCTTTGATTATCAAGCTAACATAATCACTTTTAATGGAATACTGTGGCTTTTTGTTTTAAAACGTGGCCCAATTTGCTAGTTAACTAATGTGGTTCTTTTGCAGCATTAACTTACCCATTTTTTTGTGAATGACAGTCTGTCCATCTTTTATTTAATTAACAAGTGTAATGACAATAATGCAGAGATGAATATCTGGCCCATTTTATGCATAACAGCTTAATATAAGGCACAATATAAGCTTAATATAAGTAAAATGCTCACCTCTAAAATTTTCGATCAGCTCAGACAGCCGTCACTCGGTTAGCTTAACAGCGTCAAAGCTGTCCATTGACCTGGAAAGAACATATCAATATAGATATAGCAATATAGTTAGCAAACAATTTTCAGGTGATATTCTCAATTCATTCAGTTAACGAACGCTCTGAGGTAAGGACTGCAGACTCAGCAACGATTGTATTTAATTTGTACAGTACAATGTATGGCCAGCAATATTGTTATGTTTAATGACATTATGGAATTACACCTAATTTTATGAACTTATCGTTATTTTTAATCATTAAAATCTGGCTGTGTGGTTAATAACACCTTATTCTTTAGTTTGACAAACTTTACACGGACCCGTCCGTTACCACGGGCCACGGCTAACACTTATCTCAACGTAGCAACTAAGCCATGGTAATTTTGTCAGCAAATGGTGCTAAACTAACAACGGGGACATTGACACATAAAAAGTTTACATTACAACAACACTGAAAATACTCGCTTACCTTAAATACACGATGAAGTTTCACCGAAGAAGCACAGTGACAGTCCAAACGGATTGAGCGCGAACCGACGGTTATTTCAAACGACGACTGTGAGCAAATTTCAGAACTGCGCGAACGCGGGCGCGGGCGCGCGCGGGGGTAGAGAGGGAAAAAGGCGTTTCTTCTTGCTCTTCTCCTGAATTTGTGGCACACTGATTTAAAAAATATAGGGGCAAGGAGGATGTAATATATGAACTTATATCTTCTATTTCTTAGTTAATATATTCATGTTTAGAGGGTGTGTCACTTTATTTCTCTTACAAATGGTGATACTGTTTTATAATGTACACAATAGGCAAGTGTGATTGGTCATATTATGAACTATGTTGACATGATAATATAATAACTAGCCTACATAAAATATACCCCTCCAACAAAAAATACAGAGAGAGAGAGACAACCCTATAACCCAGAACATGGGTTACTCCTTGAAAAATAACCCAGAAACCCATACAACCCAGGAATTGGGTCAAAATATTAGCCCTATAACCCAGAAAAGGGTTGCTCTCTAAAAAATTAACCCATAATTTTGACCCAACACAAATAACCCATAAAATGGGTTGAAGAAATAACCCAGGAGTTTTTAGTGTGTATTTCAATCTAAATATATTTAAATCGTCCCTCATATATTTTATAAAATACATTTTGCATTACCCAATTTTTAGTTTTTTTAAAGATTGGGAATGTACTTTTTATCCTTTAAAGTACATTTTGTTATATATTTTGCTACTTGAAAATTTAAAAGAATATATGTTATGTATATCTTAAGTTGTGCTTTGTTTTGGGCAATATATAGAAAAAATATAACTTCTTTGGCCATATAGGCACCTAATGCTTTTCATTCATATATAAACATGTATGTTTACGTAAGACATGCATGTGTGTGCGTTTATGACTCATGCGTGTATGTTTTTTTCTTCATTTGTATGGTAGCGGGTACGTATTGTGCCCCTTTGTCAGTTTGTGTGAAGCCACGACAATCTTCAAAGCGCCGTCATGTAAAGTCGTCTCACGAGCATGTGTAATCATGGATTGCATATTACATGTAGAGACGGCTCTTGGAGGTCAAGGTCAAAGGTCAGCCCTGCTAAGCGTTTAAGCTTTTATAATACATGTGTGCAGAGACAAGGCCAGCAGCCCCTTCATCATCTTTATATGAACGTGAACCTCCCTCTCGTAAGCTTAACCCAGGACCCATGTTTGCATAGTATTTCATGTATGCAGCTTTTCATCTGTTAAATACACAATGGTTACACTCTGTTTAAAATCTTACCTTGAGTCACGACATGATCTCATTCTGAAACAGAATTTTTGTATGGTTTACACTTCATGGTTGATTTACTTTTCTGAAACAATGCATGAGAGACAATCGTAAACACGTATTCTGGCTATTTAAGTAAGGTATTTGTTGTTACTTTTAGTTGAATTTATTGTGTGTGTGTGAGTGTGTGTAGTCCTGGTAAACCCTACGTTATCGGTACCAAATGTCCCCACAAGGATATTACCAGACGTTTTTGAGCTTGTGGGGACTTTTTTTGGTCCCCATGAGGAAAATAGCTTATAAATCATATATAATATTTATATATATATATAATATATATATATATATAAAATATATATATATTATATATATATATATATATATATATATATATATATATATATATATATATATATATTTTTTTTTTTTTTTTTTTTTTTTTTTGAAAATGTAAAAATGCAGAATTTTCTGTGAGGTTTGTGTAGGGGGTAAAATATGCAATGGAAAGTACTGGACCCAACATGTGTGTGTTTCTCACTTGCAGCTAAGTTGGCCAGCTCCAAAAGACAGGGTGGATATGTGTATACTTGCTGGCAAAAACCCTCTTGTAAGTATCAGCCAGAATATATGTCTGCTAAATGAACATTTCAATACACAGACTGTCTTCTCTAACTCAAACCTGTCTTGTAAAAGAGAGCTGTAAACCGTTTTGCATCAGGCTTCCAGTAAAGTTTTTTAATGATTTTTTCAAAGGAATAAAGTAATACTTTTATTAAACAAGGATACATTAAACTGATCCAATGTGACAGTTAAACTTTCACAATGCTACAAAAGATATATAAATATATATATATATATATATATATATATATATATATAATATATTGCTGTTCTTTTGAGCTTTCTATTAACCAAAGTACAGTATATACTGTATATTTATATATATTAGTATTAGTATTAGTAGATATTGTTTATTTACACTTAGATATTTACACTTACAGTGTATGAATGTTATTATTTGTATCAGAAACAGATAGCATAGATGATTTTAGACATTCATATTGATTGATTTTATAATTTGAAGCCAAACGTTTTGTGAAAAGATTTACTTGAAAAATTATGTTTGTGATATCTTTCTTTTTATAAAGACCACCTAAGTAGACATTTTGCTATTTATTGCAATTACAATAATTAGGACACTGCACATGCTCATAATGTCTTTATTTCTCTTTCTACCTCAGACCGAATGTGCTAATTTCATAAGAGTTTTGCACAGCTATAACCGAACCCATGTCTATGCCTGTGGCACTGGAGCCTTCCACCCCACCTGTGCTTTCTTGGAGGTCAAAGGTCACAAAGAGGCAAGAAATTAAATTACTGACTGCTTCCTCACAGAGTATATTGAGTTTGTTACGATTTTCTATTTGATTGACTAGTATTCTTGAAAGAGTTTTAAAGTTTTATTCAGTAATTTGTCCTGTGTGGTAACTAATAATAATGAGTCTTTTGTGTACTATGATCACAGGACAGCTGGCTGCACCTCCACAGCAACACTGTGGAATCTGGTCGAATGAAATGTCCTTTTGATCCACACCAGCCTTTTGCCTCAGTACTCACAGGTGAGACTGAATCAGATCTTACTTCTCTTAAACACAAACCTGATGTAAAGAGCATTTTACTCTTTACACATGATCGCTTCACCCAAGAACAATCTGGTTCGTCTGTCAGACATTTTTTTCTTCAAGTTAAACCGACCCTTATGTTTCCAGTGGAGTACTGTGGAGAAATGTCACACCCTGTCAAGAGTACCAGCCGTAAACTTTCCAAAATGTCAATTTTTTTTTCTTGTGTTCCATTTTTGTGGGTTGTATTGAAGCTGGAATTTTACCAGCTGAGCAAAGTTTGATTAATTACAGCCATTAGTCATTACAGGACCTTCCTTCCTGAGAAAGCCTGAATTAGGAACGTTTCAAATTAATAGTTTACTCAAAAGTGAAAATTATGAGTACAAAACCAAATTGTGACATGCTCCAAAAAGGCCCAAAAAAATCGTAAAAGTCATCCAGAAATAGAACATTTAAGAAAAAAATATGTATCTCTATAGTACTGTAGCAATCAAATCTTAAGTAATTCATGCAAATGAGAATTTTCACTTTTGGGTGAAATCTTTCAACATTCCATTTGTTAGATAACATTAGATAAAATTACCTCAAAATAAACAATAGTTATATACCTAGCAATTTTTCTCCTTGAGGTTAATTTAAAAATTTACTAATTCATTTTTAAAATCAAAAGTTTTATCTGTTAACATTATTTAATGCACAATGTATGAAGTGAACAAACATGAACAATCAAGTGTTTGTATTAAATAACATTCACAAACATTAATTAATGTTGTAAAAATATATTGTTCACTCAATGGGTCTCATTCAGAAACATTCGTAAATATACGAGTAAATATGTGAGTGATTTGCGCGTAAAGAGATCTTCCCGAAAACTCTTCTCCTGATTCACAAATACTCCGTAAACGTCAGATGTGATAGTGAAAGGTGTGTGTGTGTTAATGAATTCCAACCAGTCTTAAATGGGACGCGCGTGCACGTTCATTCTCAATTACCATACATCCCGCCCATTAAATCCGACTGACAGCTATGGGCATCATATTATGACATGAATGCGAATGAAAAAGAAACATTTCTCAGATGCAGAAATTGAAGTTTTATTATCAGAAGTTCATTCCAAACGCCACATTTTATATAGTGGCGTATCAGGTCCTAAAAAGGAAGCTTGGCAGCATATTACAGATGCAGTTAATGGAGTTTCATCTGTTAATCGAACAGTGCCAGAACAAGTGAGAAGAAAATGGTTCGACATTAAGCTTGACTGCAAAAAACGAATTAGTTCACTTCGGAAAAATCGTATTCAAACTGGAGGAGGACCACCACCGCAGATGCTATTACTGGCTCTAATAATAAAAGTAAAAAGAAAAAATGTATGTAATTACTATATAATGTTTTTTTCAAAATGCTGTGTAAATATGCACCCGATTAAGGTAATTAAAATGCAGCTTATTAATGAGCAACCGTCGGATGGTAAGCGCACTATTTACGCGTGGTTGGGAGCAGGTGTAGATTTCTTGCGTACCAACTAACATTTGGAAAATACGAACATTTTATTGAATCCAAAAATTTACGCCAGAAGCACTTTACACACGATTTACACAAAAATTCGTTCTGCTCGTGTTTCATGAATGAGACCCACTGTGTTGATACTAGATAACACATTAAGTAATGTTAATGAATGGTATCTTATTGTAGTGTTACCAAACTATACAGGAGATAAAACATGTTTTATTTGACCTAACTGTACTTTTATTTAATCCAAAACTGCGTTCATATTTAATTTTGAAAGGGCTTTTTAAACCTGCTAAGAGTTATCCAGCCAAGAATAAGCCTAGGACTGCTTTTCTGACGGATATTAATGACATAAATAGGGATGCACCGATACTGATACCAGTCTTCAGATGTCGAACCGATACTGTGCCATTGTAGTCGTACTCGTAAAACTACCCCGATACAACCAAACCCGATACCATTTTAGGGGCCGTGCAAAACTGCAAATTCGTTATTTCAAATGTAGGTGAGCAACAAGCGGGCTCATGATAGAAGCGACACGCTCATTTTTACAGGCGCGCCTATGCCGCGACGAGATAAAAACATCTCATTTCAACAGGTCATGTGACAAAAACCAACCAATCAGCTTCAGCCTTTCTGTAACAACATCGAAACGCTCGGCCAAACAGCTGATCATAGCTGTACAGAGCGGCTTTTTACTAGTAGTAAAGCTAATGCAAGGGCTAGAAATCAATTAATTGTTTGCTGATACTTCCTCATCGGGCGCTTTCTCTCCCGTGTCTCCTGCTATGCAACCATGAACAGAGGCGTGCCTGGAAAAACGAGCACGCTTTTTATGACTGCGCTTGCCGCGTGCCTACATTTGAAATAACAAATTTTTGTGAAATGGCCCCTTATGGCAACATGACATTAGCCTAATTCAAAATATTTCCATGTGTGGCTCTTTTCCTTCTTTCTTGTCAAGAAGTGGATTCAGAGCCAATGCATTAGCAGCGCGCGCCGGTCGCCATGTCTTAGTGTTTTTATGAAGAGGACGCAACTGTGCACCTTTCGGACAGCGTATAATGAACCGGATTAATCGGTACTTCGGTACCACCGGTATTTAAGAAAAGCTGGTACTGTAACGGTCTAATTTTTTTAGTACCGAAGTACCGGGTCTTTTGACAACACAACTTGACAGGCATAATCAACCGGTAACAACTCTGGGAGAACACAGAGCACATTCTGTGCTCCAAACCACATGCATAAAAGAAGTAGGGTGGAGGCCCAAACACCAAATTATAATGATGATGATGATAGAAATCACTGAGTTATTCTAAAAACATAATCCACAAACCCTTCTTGGTTGTCATGGATACTAGAGAAATGTAAATTGTGTTTAGAACTTCAGATCACAGGGCTTGCATATCACGTGTGTAAGGAAAAGAGAACATGATGGTGATGGCTGATGGTCAGCTGTTGTAACAGTGCCTGCAGCCTGACTGACCGCAGCTCAATGTTTACGCTGAGATGTTCCCTTTCTTTGTTTTCAGATCAGTATCTCTACGCTGGCACAGCGTCTGATTTCTTGGGCAAGGACAGCACGTTTAGCCGCTCTCTTGGCCCGCCCCCAAACCAGCAGTATATTCGCACAGACATCTCTGAGGACTACTGGATCAACGGTCAGCTTTCCCCTCCAGTCCAGTTTACTCTCAGCGAATAACATACTGGCACATCTTACAGAATTTTTAGGTTTACTTTTTTATGATGCAGAATACTAAATAGACATTGGTCTGTGAATGTGGGCTTTCAGAAGAAGTCTCACCAAGGCTGTATTTATTTGATCAAAAATACAGTAAAACTTTAATATTGGGAAATATTAAAGCAGCTTAAAATAACGGTTTTCTACTTGGATATACGTGGATATGTAATTTATTCCTGTGATGGCGAAGCTGGATGTTCAGCATTCATTACTGCAGTCTTCAGAGTCACATGATCCTTCAGAAGTCAATCTAATATGCTGATTTGCTGCTTAAGTAATATTTTTTTATTATTATCAATGAAAACAGTTGCTCTCTAATAATTTTGTGGATAATTTTCTCAGGATTTTTTGATGAAAAGAAATCACAAATAATCAGAATTTATT
Source organism: Chrosomus eos (assembly GCA_036326025.1). Classification (NCBI taxonomy): domain Eukaryota; kingdom Metazoa; phylum Chordata; class Actinopteri; order Cypriniformes; family Leuciscidae; genus Chrosomus; species Chrosomus eos. The sequence continues at coordinate 29,527,002 of CM070824.1, read as the reverse complement.
TGAATAATAAATCTTTTGTAATATTATACATTTCTTTACTGTCTGTCACTTTTGATCAATTTAATGTTTCCTTGCTGAATAAAAGTATTCATTTCTATAAAAAAATAAAAAAAATAAAGAAATGACTTGCCCTAAACCTTTGATTGGTGTATATAAAAAAAAAAACATAATTTTGGCCAAACACACAAGCCCAGTATATCTTGCTGCTTGGATTGCTTGGAGAGTCATAACCTTTAGACATACTCTAAATTACAGCTGCTGGCACTTTCCTCTTCTCTCCTCTCTGGGTCTTAGTCATATGCAGCGAGTCCAATATAATACAGTCTTTGTCTAGTCATCGAGTTAATGACTGTCTTTCTTCCACCTTTGATTTTCTTTCTGAATGTTAGAGCTCTTCTAGTGCCTGATGCAATTGAATGGAGTTTAAACCCACACAGTCTATTTTCCAACCCTAAACACTCATTAACGGTCTGCTCTGAATCCAAAAGGAAATGCCTAGCATTTACACTAAACATTAGGATACAGTTTTGTCTTTATTCTCTCTCTCACACACAAACAATGGATAACAAACCGGCCACACTTTCTTAGAAGTCTTATAAAGGGATTGTTGGATTAGTATTACATATAACAATTAAAGCTGACCAGCTTTTCTCTCTCTTGTCCACAGAGGGCAAGTTTATTTCCGCCCATCCCATCGCGGACACCTACAACCCTGACGATGACAAGATTTACTTCTTTTTCCGTGAGGCATCCCGTGATGGGAGCACTGCAGACAAGAGCGTGCTGTCTCGCGTCGCCCGGATCTGCCGGGTAAGTTCTGTCCTCACGCTGCCTGATCAGAGACAAACTCACCTCATCTCTCTGATCCTTCCACAGCACATAAGATTGAATGTGCTTCCCCTGGGAGGGGAGGTTTCCTGGTACGTTGCCCTTGATGTGATTTGCTGAAAGCGGACCAAACCACTGTTGTCAGGCGGGGTAAATCATAGCAGAGGTCTGGTCATGTAATTGCTGCCCAAGTCGTTGTTCATGATGACAGTGGAAGTCCCTTGTGTAGGGAAATAAGTGTGCTAAGTGACTCCATTGTGTTCCACCCATCCCTTAACACCAGTTTACTATGAAGGCTGGGGGCATTACACTAATACCATCCATACAGAAGTCAAAGTTAGATTTGATGTAAACTGAAAGAAACGATGGGGAACAATAGCTCAAACATCACACTGACCACAAATTCGTCATTTTTACTCCCTTGAAAGGGCATTGTGGGAAGTGAACTCCATTGCCAAGGTCATTTCTAAAGAAAGTGAGCAATTGAATCCCTTCACAAGGGTCTCTTCCACAAGGTCGTCATCAAAGAATACAGAATATGGAAGTAATTTTGCAGTTTGTGAACCTGGGTGGCAAATCCTGAACAAAGTTTAATTTAATTTCATTGTTTTGAGCTTACTCTCACGTACCTAGTAAAAACAGCTATAATTTCTCTTATTCTGTTTTTTATTTAATTTATGAAGAGAATAATGTATAGTCAGTTGATCATTATCAAACAATATTACTGTAAAATAGACTGAAAATAGAATAACTAACTGACTGTAAATTATACTGTTTACAGCTACTTACCAAATAAATGGAAATATTATTTTTGAGTTAAAATGATTGAATTAAATGAGAGAAGATAGAGACCACAGAGAGTGATACAATAGGCTACGTGCACAATCGTAGTTTAGAACTTCCGCTATTGTCAGAAGTCGGCATATCAGTTTCCGGTTTACGACTGTTCATCCTCATCCGCTAATAAGCAAACAAGATGAGTGCTGCTGTTGTACGAAAAAAAGAGTTCTTAAACACATCTAAGTTTCTAAGAACTGTAGGTTGATCTATCATCTAATGCCGTTTCACACATACCCCATTTGCAGTGCGTGTTGCGGTGCAGGAGCAACGCGTGCTATAGTGATTTCACATATGATGCGTTTGCAGTGAATAACTGATCTGCGGCTGTACCACAAACATACACCTACTATTTTTACTATTTTTTTGCGCGTCGCCCAAAATGTCTATTTTGTGCAGCCACTGCGCATGAAGGTTGGTGTTTTTCGGGAAGCGGTGGAAGCTCAAATGGCTGTTAACGACTTAAAGCAGAGCAAAGTGGCACACAGCAGAGCTCCTAACGCACCATGTTAACAGGTTAGGGCCTTCACTTTTCACACTGTTCCAGATGCGGCGATTGTTTCCGCACCGAGTTTATTTTTGCTGTGCTGCATTAAAGTGACACCACATGTTTCATGGTCAAAATGCACAAAGATTGACCTGAAAATGTAGTAATTTCACCATAAAAGCGTTTCATTAAATAAAATGTAGTAATCTGACCATAAATGCATTTAATATACCGGTACTACTATTTTTCACAGTCATCTGAAGACTGTGAAGACCGGGGGAAAATCAAGGAAAACTTCTGGATTTTGAATAAAAATGGTAAATATGTGTTTGTGGTACAGCCGCGGATCAGTTATTCACTGCAAACACATCATATGTGAAAGCACTATAGCACGCGTTGCTCCTGCACCGCAACACGCACTGCAAACGGGGTATGTGTGAAACGGGCATTAGATGATAGATCCACCTACAGTTCTTAGAAACTTAGATGTTTAAGAACTCTTTATTTCGTACAACAGCAGCACTCATCTCGTTTGTTTATTAGCGGATGCAGATGAACAATCGTAAACCGGAAACTGATATGCCGACTTCTGACAATAAGTTCGAAACTACGCTTGTGCACGTAGCCTATAGGCATGAAACCAGAACTGATACATGGACCAAAAACAATGAAATATTGTAAGATCGGACCATGAACAAGGCTACAAACAGGGCTTAAATACAAATGGAAAAACCGATCAGGGAAACGAGACACAGCTGACAAGACTAATGAGGTAACAGGTGAGACAGATGAACTAATGAGGGTTACCATGGAAAGCGGGAAAGCAGAACAAAGGAAGACATGTGACTAATGAAAATAGAAACAAACACTGACACATGACAAAGATACTTTTAAATATGGTATATTATATTTAAATGTAATTAAAATAGAAAACTAAATTGTAATACTATTTTACAGTATTACTGTTTTTAGGTTATTTTGGTAAGATAAATGCAGCCTTAATGAAAATTCTCCAATACTTCTTTGTCTGTGTATATGTTGAAAACTGTTTTAATGCACAGTACTTCAATTGACAAAAATTGTAGAGAGCTGTGTGTAGTGATTTTAAGCAATTGTCCGTGCAAGTCAGCTGTCAACCTGCAAGTATAAAAAGTCAATGATTTAAAGCAGTTTCCTTAATGCTGTAGACTCATCCTCCCAGGCTGTATCCTATAAAAATTCCAAGCTCTATTGCAAAATTCTTGTTTCGAAGCGGGCGGGTTTTTATAGCTTTAGGAGTGAGCTGTAAAGCTATCCGAGGCCAGATTCCTCACTGGATAACTGGCCTAACACTAGAGAGGGCATCTTTGAAGATTAAAGAATTTGGAAAACGCCACTCCTAAACCTCTTTTAGGTCTTTGCCCCCCTTTTTCTCAAGTGTGTGTGTTATTCAACAGGGATAATGGCAGAGGAGGAATATGTTTGCTGCTTTAAGTGGGTGTAGGTGAAATCATTGGAGGCCTTTGATTAAACCCTTCTGGCTATAATGAGGAGATTCATTTAAGGGTTCTCGGCATGTCTTCTCGTTCTAAGACCTCTCAGTGCTCTATTGTGCATCTAAAGACATAAACCTGCTCTTGGAGTGTTCATGGAGAGGGTCGTTATATTCCCATTATAAACTCGCTTCACTCGCTCTTCTCATTTTCTTGAACTCTCTTTCTTTGTCTGTCTCTTTTGTGTGTGTTTTGTGTGCCTCTTAAGTCTGCGTACCTGAGGGGTTTGTGGTGTTCTGTAGTCGCATGCTTAATTAAATAAGCTGCTCTAATCAGAAGCAAATGCTGGTTTTACATTTTTATTGTAAAGCCTATACTATAACTAAACTAAAGATTTAAATTATAAACATGTGCTTTCATAACAACAAGTTTTTAGACCCTATGTGCATGTTTGCTTGCAGAATGATGTTGGGGGTTTGAGAAGTCTTACCAACAAGTGGACAACATTCCTCAAAGCAAGACTTGTGTGCTCCATTCCTGGACCAGATGGAGTGGACACACACTTTGATGAGCTCCGTGAGTGATATGTTTTCTGTTCCTACTCCCTCTCACAAACACATATTTCAGTTTTATCATACTTCTTGGCATTTAAAAATATGTTTTACAGATTTTTGTGTGTGTGTGTGTTACAGAGGACATCTTTCTCCTCCCTAGCAGAGATGAGAGAAATCCAATGGTGTACGGAGTGTTCACCACCACCAGGTGAGAACCAGCTTCTACTGTACAGTGAGCGTATATATATTTCTTTGCTTTTATGTGCTATAAAATGAGTTTATAACTATAATTTATAGATTAACAAGGCAATTAAAAGTATGGTAATTTGTATAAAGTAAATTATTTTTATAATTTAAATTATATAAATTATTTTTTACTGTGGCATTCAGCTTCTTTAGGTTTTGTAACTTGTTTTTTTTTTTTGGGTCAGTTCTATCTTTAAAGGATCGGCTGTGTGTGTCTATAACATGGAAGATATCCGTGCAGTGTTTAATGGACCGTATGCTCATAAAGAGGGACCAGAGCATCGCTGGGTGGAATATGAAGGCAGAAACCTAACCCTATAAACCCCCTTTCCGGGCACTGTTAGTAACACTCTTAAAATTGTACCCCTCTCTCTCTCTCTCTCTCTCTCTCTCTCTCTCTCTCTCTCTCTCTCTCTCTCTCTCTCTCTCTCTCTCTCTCTCTCTCTCTCTCTCTCTCTCTCTCTCTCTCTCTCTCTCCTCTCGCTCCTTTTTAACCCCCTTTCAGTCACTGTTGACACTTTTGACACAGGAGTTTTATACATTACCGCTAGAGGGAGACATAACACAATATATACCTTTTAACTTACATATTTCAAAACACTGTTGCACAAACACAACATTCATGATAATATCAAAGGCAGTTTCATCACTTCATATGAGTGCATATTTGTTATTACTTCCAGCAATTTATGCTGTTATATATTCTAAATGTATAACTATAAATTTTCTTTTCTTTCGTAGTGCCCCAGTCGGACATATGATCCTCATATAAAAACGACTAAAGACTTTCCAGATGAAGTCATCAGTTTTATACGATTGCACCCACTCATGTACCGCTCCGTGCACCCAATGACGGGTCGACCAATTTTCACTCGTATCAATACAGAGTTCCGGCTCACTCGGATGTAGTGGACCGTGTGGCAGCTGAGGACGGACAGTATGCTGTTATGTTCTTGGGCACAGGTATGATATGTAACAACCACATATGATGGTGTATTTTGTGGGGGGGGGGGGGAAATAAATATTTTTATGGTATTTTAAAAGGTTTAAATGACCTCATGAACTGCCTACAAAGATAGCATTTTGCCAAACATAGGCTTGTTCTATATACCTATAATGTTTAAATATGTAGATTTTTTTAAATGCACTAAACACTTGGCCCTGCATAAGTTAAAAATAAAAGTTAAAAATAAATAAATAAATAATAAAGTAGCTTTATTTCAATCAACCAGCAGATGGCAGTAGAGCTTATCTATTTAAGAGACAAATGTGTGCATGTTTGTCTGTACAGATATGGGATCAGTTTTGAAGGTTGTCAGCATCACTCAAGAAAACTGGTCCACAGAGCAGATCATCTTAGAGGAGCTTCAGGTGTTCAAGGTAAAAGTCACAACCATTCAAATATGAAGCATTTATGGATGAATGAAAAACTACAAATTAATAAACAAAACAAGTTCACCTGGTAATGTCTTTATTATTTTTTCTCTTAGAGTCCCTCACCCATCCTCAACATGGAAATCTCCTCAAAGCAGGTAAGAACAGAAGTTTAAACTTGGTTCTGATAAACTAAACCTTTAGCTTGGGAATTAATAAATGAAGAAAATAAATAATTCATAAATTAAATAAATCAACTTTTTCATCAAGAAATGACTGACAGGATTAATTAGCAAACTGTTTTAATCTCAGAGGTTCCATAGGACTATTTGTCATATTTTAGCAAGTCAAAGTTCTCAAGCCTCTGTCTCAAAATAGATTTGTTAGGACCTCCATTGTTTTGTTCTGGTCTTGCGGATAAGTCTGTTTCTTCTGTTCTTGTGCCATTCCTTTCATCTTTCCTTTATACTCCCATTTGTTTAATTATATCTTATTATTTTTTGGAGCTCATGGTTAGGTTAAGAGTTGACCCAAAAGCTTTTATCCTTTCTCTGCACAAAGATCGAACTATATGGCTACATCAGTGGGACACTTGGCCAATTGTTTTAGTAACTGTTTATTTTTTATGGCCTATTTAAATTTTAACAGCAGAGGATAATAGAGTACTGATAATATTAAATGGTTTAAAAAAAGAACCTGAACAGCATTTGCATTTACAAGGTTGTTATATAGGAATGTCTACTTGTAGACTGCCTGTTTATTTTCAGACTTGTGCAAGAAAAGCAAGAGCACCACACATTTTATTGTGCTTATTGTTGTTGTCTAGGGTTAGTTTCGTCACATGTACACGTGCTTCTTTTTTAGAGTTTGTTGGACCAAAATAGACACTGCAAACGAATGACATTTACTGATAACTCTATTAGAGAGATTGCTCCAGTAAGCACTTTTTTTGTCATTGCACCTGGTTTATTACTTTGTGTGTGTGTGTGTGTGTGTGTGTGTGTGTGTGTGTGTGTGTGTGTGTGTGTGTGTGTGTGTGTGTGTGTGTGTGTGTGTGTGTGTGTGGTGTGTGTGTGTGTGTGTGTGTGTGTGTGTGTGTGTGTGTGTGTGTGTGTACAGCAGCAGCTGTTTGTTGGAGGAAGCGACGGGTTAGTGCAGGTGTCCCTGCACAGGTGCCATATTTATGGGCAGGGCTGTGCAGAATGCTGCCTGGCTAGAGACCCCTACTGCGCTTGGGATGGCATCCAGTGTTCCAGATACATTCCAGCCTCTAAGAGGTAACACACAAACACACATGCACATGAGCCGATAAAGTCATTGTCCCAAAGAAGAGTCGATGCAAAGCCTTGATATTGATTCACGGAGTCAGCACTTCTGTTTAACAATCTTCTTATCGGCACACACAAAAATGCAACGCCACATGTATCCTATGATATCCCTGAGATGTGCACCGTGTGCAGTTTGGTGCTCTGGTGTTTGGGATAGCAGAAAGTTAAAAGAGAGAGAGGGCTTTGTGGTGCCCTCTTTCTGACCTAGTTCTCCTGGGTGAGTTGTTTCCTGGAGTTCAGCACAGAGAAGAAAATGATAAATATTTGATTTTTTCCTGTGCCATAGGGTGTAGTGGGACTGGACTGGACAGGCAAATTGATTAAAGTTGCTTTGTTGTTGAGATGATGTATGTGAGCTGCCATAGAAGTTTTCTTGCCCTTTCTCTCCCCGGCTCTCCAGTCCGCCACTGCCGCAAGGAGGCCAGGTCAGTCCTGCTGAGAGAGAGAGAGAGGGAGACACACACACACAGAGAGGAATTTTAGTCTGTTTTGGAGATTGTTTGGCTGTCAGATGTCTCTGTTTGAAAAACACTTTGTGGCTTCATTAAGATTCATATGTGTCATCGAAGTTTGTTGTATTACGGAGAGAGCTGAGGGTGTTTTCGTAAAAAGGGTGGCAGTACTGATATTGTGTTTGAAATTGAGTAAAATACATGACAGTAGTCTTAATGTCTATTTTCTTGCTCTGAAGATACAATTTAAGATTAAACAAAAGTTATGCTTGTATGGGTATTGAGTAACTGATCCCACTACCTTTTTCTCAACAGTGGTTCTCAACCTTTTTGACTACATGATATCCACAAGATTTTTTAAAGGTCCCATGACGCTTTAAATTCATGATTTACTAGATAAGGATTTTAAAAAAAAAATCACTCACAATTTATACTGAATAAAATATTTTTAGCTTGGCATAACAAGAAAAATGTAATCACTTCAAAAGAGTAATTGGTTTGTAGCGATCGACCTGAAGGATGCCTAGTTTCTGTCTCCATTCTTCCTCGACACAGACCATTTCTACAGTTTGCTTTCTAGGGACGGGATACCAGTACGCGGTCCTCCAATTCGGGCTAGGCCTGTCTCCTCGCGTCTTCCGCGAATGTTGTCGAGGCAGCCCTTGTTCCGCTGCGGCAACACGGGGTTCGCATCCTGAACTATCTCGACGACTGGCTGATCCTAGCTCACCCTCAAGACCAGGTTTGCGAACACAGGGATCTTGTGCTCCGGCACCTAGCCTGTCTGGGCCTTCAGGTCAACTGGGAGAAGAGCAAACTTTGCCCCGTGCAGAGGATCTCTTTTCTTGGTATGGAAATCGACTCGGTCGCCATGTCACTGCTGACTTGCCTGAGACAATTCGAGGGCAAGAGTGCAGTTCTACTGAAATCCTTTCAGAGACTTCTGGGACATATGGCATCCGCAGCCACAGCTACGCCGCTCGGACTGCTTCATATGAGACCGCTTCAGCTCTGGCTTCGCAATCGAAGTCCCGAGGTGGGCATGGCAACAAGGCGTCAATTGCCTCGAGTTGCTGGCAGTATGCCTTGCTCTGCACCACTTCCTTGCGTTGCTCAAGAACCAACATGATTTGGGAACAGTTTGGCGACGCACAGATAGATCTGTTTGCCTGTTTTATTCCCTGTCCGAGGGCAAGCTCGGCACGGATGCACTGGCGCACAGCTGGCCTCAGGGCCTCCCCAAGTATGCATTTCCACTGGTAAGCCTTCTTGCACAGACCCTGTGCAAGATCAGGAGGACGAGGAGCAGGTCATATTGTTTGCGCCTCATTGGCCCACCCGGACCTGGTTCTATGAACTTGTACTCCTCGCGACAGCACTTCCTGTCCACAATTCCTCTGAGGAAGGACCTTCTTTCTCAGAGACGGGGTGGCTACCATCACTTCCGCTAGAGCATCGTCCACCAGACATGCCTACGCGTTGAAGTGGAACTTCTTCGCCAACTGGTGCTCTTCTCACCGAGAAGACCCCAGCAAATGCCCGATCAGTGTTGTGCTTTCCTTCCTGCAAGATGGGTTGGAAAGTGAACCCATGAAAGTGTATGTTGCCGCTATCGCCGCACATCATGACGCAGTTGAAGGTAAGTCCGTGGGAAGGCATGATCTGATCATCAGGTTCCTGTGAGGAGCGAAGAGACTCTTTTTACGTAAATATGTTAATATATTTACATAATATATCTATGTAAATAGTTGTGCAACTGTGCTCAGTGAAGCAGTGTTTGTACATGTATATGTGTTCAATTATCGTTGCAAGCAATCCTAAAATACAGTTTATTGCAAAAAAAAGGCATTTCTGTGAAAAATGGACCTCGGGTTTGGGTCAGGTTCGGGCTTAAAATATAACCGTCAGGTTAAATGATTTTGGGTACGGGCCAGGGTCGGACTTCAGTTTAAAGCCCGTGCAGACCTCTACTGCCAGGTCCCAAACAGGAACCCTGGCTTGGACGACAGGCCTCATCCTCCGAGCACCATGAAAGAAACGAACGAGTAGTTGGTGTTTCCCCAGAGGGCCAACACTTAAAGGCATGTGGAAGGCAGCTATGACCGCCACAAAGACCTTAAGTGTGGACGGGGAAAGACCATCAGAGAAACGACTTTGGGGGAACTCCAGCACTTAAGCCACTGGGCAGTTAACTGGGTCCAACTGGCGTTCTCTGCACCATAAAGTAAACACATTCCACTTTAAAGCATAAAGTTTCCTTGTGGAGGAAGCTCAGAGTTTAAGATGGGCGAGGGTGGTGTAAGTAGGCCCTCGACCTGCGAGAGAACGTCCCTACTGATGACAATCTTCCATTGGGGCCCGCTAGGAGCATTATGATGTCTGAGAACCAGACTCGGGCCGGCCAGTACGGGGCTACCAGAAGTAAACTGACCCCATCCCGAACCCTCTCTAGAACTCCCGTGAGCAGAGTGATCAGGGGAAATGTGTACAGGTGACGCCTCGGCAATGCCTCGGCCACGCCTGCACCATGGCATCCAGTCCCAGAGGAGCTGGATGTGTGAGGGAAAGCCAAAGTGGACAATGCGTGTTCTCGTGAGAGGCGAACAAATCTACTTCCGCTTGGCCGAACTTCCTCCAAATTAGCTCTACCGTGTCGGGGTGGAGCCTCCATTCACCGGCCCCTTCCTCGACAGTCTACTCCCAAATTTCCGTCCAGGGAATGCACATTGCTCTGATTGAGAGAAACTTGCCAATGGACCAAAAAAGGCCCAGATGTGCAAGTCGGCACAGAGGGAGTGACATCAGGCCCCCCTGCCAATTTATATAGGTGACCACCAACATATTGTCTGTTCGAACTAGATCATGATGGCCCCTGAGGTCTGGGAGAAAGTGTCTCAGGGTCAGAAACTCAGCTATCATCTCCAGCATTGTGCCACAAAAGATGATGTCCTCTCCACAGACCTCTGGTAAAGTGGCCCTCCATGACCGCTTCCCATCCCGTGAGCCTTAATCAATATAATTGAGATATATTGTGACAAACCAATCCCCTGATTTGACTCACAATGATAGGGATATTTTGTATCTTTAACCTAAATACCTCAGAGAATGATTCAATACCCTGAGATCTATGAAAGGACGCAACCCCCCATCCTTTTGGGTACTGTAAAGTACCAGCTGTAGAACCCGGCCCTCCTTCTTTTGAGGAAACACACTCTATGGCCTCCTTCTTTTGAGGAACACACTCTATGGCCTCCTTCTTTTGAGGAACACACTCTATGGCCTCCTTCGCTAAAAGGGACCCTACTCATGGTTGACAATAGTGTAGACCACCCTCTGAATTTTCCACTGAATTTCGGCTTCTACATATTATACTAGGGAGATCAGTCTCCTGAGACTGACCTCAGGTGATGTGTGTAAAATACATTCAGATGTTCTCGCTCCTTCACAGGGGGATTGCCCTCAGAGGCCTGCTCGCAGCGTCAGGGCCTCTTTCCTGAAGCCTTCCTCGCCTTAATAATAGTCCCGAAGCGCACGAGGCACACTTCCGTGTACACTGTCACATGTGACTTCATGACACAACATCAATCGAGATTAGACTAGTTCCACAGAGTGCAGAGTAGAAGTCATCAGCAGCTCTGTGGCATTTACATTTGAATATCGATGAATGGACAAATAAAAATATTAGAAACTCAAGCTGTATTTGCTCTTTAAATGTTTTGGCTGTTCAAGGAGTCAGAAATGTAATAAAAATAAATTTGACTCTAAATAAAAGGCTTTTTTCACATGTGCTCACTGCTTACAGGAGGGCCAGAAGGCAGGACATCAAACATGGAGATCCATCCAGCCATTGTTGGGACACAGAGGATGGTAAGGAGACATACAAGGGTGTGTGTGTGTTAGAGTGTGTGGTCCTGGTAAACCCTACGTTATGGGGACAAAATGTCCCCACTAAGATGGCAACATCAGGAATCCTTGACCTTGTGGGTAAATGTTTTTGGTCCCCATGAGAAAAAAAAAGAAGCTTATAAATCATACTAAAGGCTCGTTCACACCAAGAACGATAACTATAAAGTGTCCACACCAGCGTACGATACCATTCGGTTTATTCTTTTGGGTAGGTATAGGGTTAGGGAATAGAATATACAATAATGCACTGTATAAAAATAATCATTATGTCTATGGAAAGTCCCCATAAAACATGGAAACCCAACAACGTGTGTGTGTGTGTGTGTGTGTGTGTGTGTGTGTGTGTGTGTGTGTGTGTGTGTGTGTGTGTGTGGTGTGTGTGTGTGTGTTGTTTGTGTTCGCGCATATAGAGCATAAAAGCACTAAAAGCTATGTTTTGTTTTAAGATGCCGCATTGTCCTGTGGGGCTCAACTAATGGACAATGCTAACCCAAAAAATACCTTTACTGTATTTTTAATATGCTGATCGTTCTCTCCCTCTCTCTCTCTCTCTCTCTCTTTGGCAGTGTTTGGGAGGAATGTTGAGGAAAAGGTGTTGTATGGAGTGGAGAGCAACTCCTCTTTTCTTGAGTGCGTTTCTAAATCCCAGCAGGCCTTAATCCGCTGGTTCGTACTAAAGCCAGGAACGGACCACCGTCAGGAGGTATCACCAACATACATCTTCCACTCGTGTGTGTGTGTGTGTGTGTGTGTGTGTGTGTGTGTGTGTGTGATTCACCCACTTTCCTAGTTGTGGAATGTCTAGAATGTCTAGAATGACAGTTGTTAAGTTGTTAGCAACACTACAAAATTAAAAACATCTTTTAAAAAAAAGTATCTATTTACATTGAATCAATTTAAGATGACTACCTTAAGATTTTCATTACAAACAGCAGCATTTTTACTACATATTTTTCTATAAACGAAAGCATAGGGCATGCAAATGAAATTTATTTCAACAGTGAATTGCTTGCTTACATAAAATGCAATCAAACTTATTCACCAAAATAAATAGTACTATAAAATGTGGTAGTGCAGTGTTTTAAACATCATTCAGCATTAATGTAATGTATAGTCTAGGTATTCCATTCATATTTTCTCTTCACTTCTATCACAGGCATTTTATGATTGGACACACTCCAGAAACAGATTTACAGTAACTCTCAACCCCCTGATGCTTAGAAAAAGTAGATGTTGCATAATTCTGAAGACCATATTAATAAACAATGTGTTGTAACAGAGAGACCGAGAACTCAAACAGTTCTGTTGGTAATCGTGAAAATGGCCTGGGGCTCAGAAAACTAAGGGAACACAAACATGGAGATACAGAACTGCCAAGAAGTGACCTTCACTGGTGGATTCATCTCTCTTGTTTTACACCTACACATTTAATCTCATCTTCACTTCTGTCTATTGGGTGTCATGTTTCCCTTTTTTACTTTAGAAACACATACATACAGATATCTTTCAGATATCTTTTAAACTCTTTGATGGAGTGTATTCATGCTATCTGCTAAGATATAGAAAGATACTCCAGTTGTTTATTTAAGTCACTGTTTTGTGCAGCGTGTAAAGAGTGTAGTAATAGATCTATGTATTGTGGATGAAAGTTCATAGTGCAGAGACAGAGGTCATTTTAACCTTGTGCCGTGTGTGTCCCTCGTCTTTATTAGCTGTGATGAATAGACAGGGGGCCAAGACCTGACTCTGGAGTGGTAGATCAGCATATCCTTCTATTGATCCATCTCCACAACAATTAATCCCAACAGGAGTGTGTGTATGAGAGAGAAAGAGAGTTGAAGACACATGTGGGGAGGCATGACAGCAGAAGGTCAAATCACAGCACAAATGTCACAGGATAGTTGCAATTCTAGTAGAAACATGCAGTTTCCTGCTTTTGGAAAAATCCTGCAGTCCCACGTCTCAAGTAAACATTAGTCTTGCTATGATGCATTTGTTTTATTTTTGTTTCCCTTCCTGCTTTTCTTTTCCTCCTTTCTTTCTCTCGTCTTTCCCACAGCACAAAACGACTCCCTACCGCCCAGCTGCCCAAAACACCTGCAACATACAATCTCACGTGTGGCGCAATCTTAAAATATCCCCCCACACTTCATCTCGTAAAAGACAACAATGAATGATAGAAGCAAAAACAGGGCTTGCGTGTTTGTGTGAATGTTTATCGAATCAGAGTAAAACAATATCTGGTTGCAATAACAAAAAGGATGCTTCATATCCCTCATACTGTTGCTGAGAACACAACAACTATGGGATGAGAATTACAAAGAATTGATTCTGGTTCCAATTCTTCCAATTTTGGTTCCTTCACATTTCTGTGAAAATAATGTAGGCCTATATACTGTATAGGATTTAAAAGATGTATTTCTATTGCAAATAAAATTTCCATCCATTTGCATTAGTTTTAATATAAACAAACTGATAAACTTGAATATATGATGCATATTTATATCAGTCATATTGTAAACAAGCAAGAGTACTAAAAAAACAAATGCATTTTACAATAACTAAGTTCATACATTTACTATAAATAAGTCCAATTTATTATATGTGAACCAATCTCATGCAATTTGAATTGCTTGTTCCACCACATTTTAACCATGTTCATACTTTTTAATGAATTACATTTAATTATTTTAACAATGAAAATACAGTGCTGATTCTAAGGAATTTGAATAAATACATTTTGAAAATATGATTAAAAATAAAAACAAATAGATGCAAACACTTAATACATAATAAACTATACTATGATTCAGTTTTGAGTGCATAAGTGGCAAACAGTTGCTTTCACATATTTTAATAGTTGATTCTTGTGCAGGGCTGACATGAAAAAAGATGCATGCATGGCAATCTTCATGACAACATCAACACTTTATAGTCTAATCTTGAAGTTAGCATATTTTATTATGATGTTACATACATGTAGGTGGAATAATCCAGGCATTCTAGAACCAAATGTAACCAAACGTCATGCAAATCCTTCCTGTATTATCAAAAAAAGTGTTTGTTATCGATTCCCAGCATAGCACTAAACATGACTGTTCCCACTCCCTCTCATTCTCTTTTCCCTCTTCATACCTCTACGCTTTTTCCATGTTGTTCACTACCCTCTTTTTACAACTAAATATAATTTCCCAGAGGATAGTGGGTCACCGGCAGGCCAGCTCATATTTGAGATGTGAGAAAGATCCTGTGTTGAAGGTTCCAGACCCTCTCTCTTTCTTTCTCTAACCCACAACCAAAACGTCTCAGGTTACTATTGTAACCATAGTTCCCTGAGAACAGGGAACGAGACGATGCGTCGAAACGCTGCGGGAACGCCTTCTGCGTGATTGCGTCTGAAGCATCTATGCCAACTAGTCCAATGGAAAAAGGGAATGAGCGTCACGGGCGGGTGACGTCATGACCAGGAAAGGATAAGAGCACTTCCGCTGCTCGCCGGCATTCATGCTTCGACAGTGCCGAAGCAAGCCGATCGCAGGGACGCCAGAAGTATGGCAGGGGGACGCATCGTCTCGTTCCCTGTTCTCAGGGAACTATGGTTACAATAGTAACCTGAGACGTTCCCTTATCGAAAAGGGAACTTCGAGATGCGTCGAAACGCTGCGGGAACGAGAATACCCAATGCGCCATAATTCAAGTACCTGAGTGTCAGACTGTTCAGCTAAGCACTAAGCACCTGAGAACCTGGGGCAGCATCCAGGTCCAAACTGTAAAATCTCACGAATGTGAGCGGAGAGGACCAGCCCGCCGCATCACAAACATCTTGGAGAGAAACCCCATGCAACAAGGCTTTAGAAGCCGCCATACTCCTGGTGGAATGAGCTCGGACCGCCAAAGGACAAGGCTGGCCCGAGTACTCATAAGCAAGTGAAATAGCCTCGACTATCCACTTACTGACTGTCTGTTTTGAAGCAGGAAGACCTTTTTTAGGTGATCCAAAGCAAATAAATAGTTGATCGGACTTCCTGATTGAGGATGTCCGATGTACATATGTGTCCAATGCTCGCACTGGACACGACAAGTGCAGTCTTTCCTGGTCCGCAGTTGCAAACGGAGGAGGACAGAAAGCCTGCAGCACAATAGGCCTCGGAGTCAAGGTCGGCACCTTAGGGACGTATCCCTGTTTTGGATAAAGGAACGCCTTGACCATCCCCGGAGCAAATTCAAGGCAGGTGGGGGAGACCGAAAGAGCCTGAAGGTCACCAACTCTCTTGAGGGACGAAATAGCTAGGAGAAAGACGGTCTTAAGAGTAAGGAACTTCTCTGAGACTGATTCTAAGGGCTCGAATGGAGCCCTAGACAGGCCTTCTAGAACTACAGTCAAATCCCAAGCTGGCACCTTAGTGCGAGTTGCAGGCCTCAGCCTCAAAGTGCCACGAAGGAAACGTGTAATCAGGGGGTCTCGACCCAAAGATAAACCTCCCACCATGGTATGATAAGCCGCAATGGCTGCCACGTAAACTTTTAGTGTGGAAGGACATAGACCTGACACAAAGCGCTCCTGCAGGAACTCGATTACTGTGTTGACAGAACAATTAACCGGATCCCACTGATGTCGGTGACACCATAAGGAGAAAACTCTCCATTTAAGCGCATAGAGTTTCCTCGTAGCTGGAGCTCTGGAGCTTAGGATGGTCTCAACAGCCTCAGCTGAAAGACCACTATCTACAAGTTGGGCCCCCTCAGAGGCCAAACCCAAAGATTCCATATCTCTGGCCGAGGGTGAAATATTGTGCCCCCGGCCTGAGACAGAAGGTCCCTCCTCAAAGGGATCTCCAATGGAGGCCCGTCTAACAGAAGGATCAGGTCCGCAAACCAGATCCGACTTGGCCAGCGTGGTGCTACTAGCAGTAGGCTTATCCCACACTGACGGACCCGCTCCAGAACTCCTGGGAGCAGAGCAACAGGGGGAAAGGCGTACAGACGTAGCCTCGGCCACGTCTGCACCATGGCATCCAGCCCCAGGGGGGCCGGGTGAGTAAGTGAATACCAGAGGGGACAGTGCGTCGTGTTGTGAGACGCGAACAGGTCCACCTCTGCTCTGCCATATGCCTCCCAGATTTTCTCCACCGCCTCGGGGTGGAGTCTCCAGTCCCCTGGCCTCAGCTCCTGCCTCGACAGGATGTCTGCTCCTATATTCTGGTCCCCAGGAATATACACTGCCCTCAGGGAGAGTACCTTCCCCAGGGACCACAGGAGGATCTGGTGCGCCAGTTTGCAAAGCGGACGCGACCTAGACCCCCCTGGCGGTTCAGATAAGAGACCACTGATGTGTTGTCTGTTCGAACGAGCACATGATGGCCTCTTAGGTCCGGAAGGAAATGTCTCAACGCATTGAAGACAGCCATCACCTCCAGGCAATTGATGTGCCACGAAAGATGATGGCTTTTCCACAGACCCTGAACCGAGCGGCCTTCCATTACCGCTCCCCAGCCGGTGAGGGAAGCATCTGTCGAGATAGTAGCTCGATGGCAAAGAGCTCCCAACACCGGGCCCTGGGTTAAGAACCAGTGTTTCCTCCATATCTCTAAGGCACGAAGGCATCGCCGCGTAACCTTGATCATACGGAGTGGGTTTCCCCTCGGGGAGAACCCTCTGGTCCTGAGCCACCACTGTAAAGGCCTCATGTACAGCAGGCCAAAAGGTATCACGTTGGACGCTGCTGCCAGTAGACCCAACAGTTTCTCGAACTGTTTTACAGTGCGTGACTGACCTAGCTTTAGCTCTTTGGTGGCTGCCAGGATAACAGCTACACGAACGGGCGATAGGCTGGCCCTCATCGTCACTGAATCCCATACCACACCAAGGAAAGTGGTTCTCAATACTGGAGAAAGCACACTCTTCTTGGTATTGAGCATCAACCCCAACATCTGCATAAGAGCGAGAACGACACCTCGGTGCCGAACCGCCAACTGCTCCGATTCCGCAGAATCAGCCAGTCACCGATGTAGTTCAGAATACGTACGCCCTGAAGCCCAAGGGGGCTAGAGCTGTATCCACGCATTTCGTGAACGTGCGGGGTGATAAAGCTAGACCGAAAGGAAGAACCCGATATTGGTATTCTTTGCCCCCGAAAGAAAACCCTAGGAACTTCCTGTGCTGAGGGAGGATGGAGATATGGAAGTATGCATCCTTTAGATCTATCGTGACAAACCAGTCCTCGGATCTGATTTGGGTCACGATCTGCTTGAGGGTCAGCATCTTGAACTTGAGTTTCTGAACTGACCGATTCAACAGGCGAAGATCTAAAAAGGGATGCAACCCTCCATCCTTTTTTGGAACAATGAAATAACGGCTGTAAAAACCCGACTCTCGGTCGGGTGAGTACACCTGTTCTATAGCCTCTTTTGCTAACAGGGCCCTTACTTCTTGCTCCATTACCAGAGCCTGCTCGGGATGCACCACTGTGGGTAGCACCCCGCTGTAACGAGGAGGACGAGAGCCAAACTGGATTCTGTATCCTTTCTCTACAATCTGCAGGACCCAATGAGAAATATTCGGCAGAAGCTTCCACGCTGCCAGAAAATTTACTAAGGGAACCAGCCTCTCGAGGCTGGTCTCTGGTGTTACTGAGAGAGCCAAATCTGGAGCCTGAAACATACCGGCAGGAACTACCTGACCTGACTGCTCTAAAACCCCCCTCAGAGGGCGCGAAACCGATGCTGTGCCGCAGCATAGCACCAGCGACTCGCTGGAGACCACTGCGCCCTGAAGCACCAGAGGTGGCAGGGTTGGCAGGAGGGTCTCGTGAGGACCCCGAAGTGGAACGGGCACCGTATAATGAGGTGAACACCGCTCCACTCCGGTCGGGGCTGTCCTCACAGGCCTGATGCCTAAGCATCAGGACCTTTTTTTTTTTTTTTGAACCGAAGCTTTCTTCGCCTGAAGAACGGTCCTCAGATCCGGCTTAGGCTTAGGCGACTTCGGTTGAGAGGGTTGCGTCTGTCTCCAGTATCTACATGGAGGAACACGAGACGCAGCACTCTCTTTCTGTGCACATTATGATGAACTCGACGGCTGGGGCTGCTCACGCCCAGCAGCCCCAGGGGGGCTGGACACAGCGAGGGAGAAACCTTATTATATATATTTTTTTATATATATATATATCTTTTATCACCTAACAACGACCGCATGGAATGCGTCGCCGAAGAGACCCGAAGGCTCAAATTTCGCTATATCCAGAACCCCAGCAGATCGGCCTGATAAGCCTGGAGCATTATAATATAGATTTCTATAAACATTCTCCAGCTGACCTGCTGCCGTATAAGCTTTACCCATAAAACCAAAGTAGTTCTGCTTAAACCTACGCGCTGCCTCGGCAAACGCGAGATCCCAGCCACAGAATCTTATTTTTGCAAAATACACTCGAAATCTAAGCGGTGCCTCGGCAAACGCGAGATCCGAGCTAGATTCTGATTACAACATTAAACCTACACGCTGCCTCGGCAAACGCGAGATTCTTTAGTATAGGCTTATGAGCAAAGCAGAGACTTAAATGATGATACTGGACCAGGTGAAAAAATAGCATTTTCCTATTTTTATTTCTGTTCAGCCTGGGGCATCATATCATAACCGTAATCTTTCAACCCTCTAATCTTGAATAAACATTTAACACGAGGGCTGAAAGTAGTGATAAATACGGTTTATTCCATAATTTAAATATTCAGTGTGTAAATCAGGGAAAAAATGGAAGCCTCGTGGTGGAGATAATGTGATAGAAATAAGAAAACGCTCGTCAAGTTTCTTAGGACGAGCGCTCCTTTTTCTCAGCTGGCCATTAAATATTTAATTTACTAACAGCACGGGACAAAACCTCCACCAGTTCATCATATACTGGAAAAATAGATGGCGAATCTAATTCAACAGTGTGTGTGCTTGCTTTCACTTTCAATATTCTTAACACAAACCTCCTCGGAGGAAGAACATGAAGGAAAAAAGGGCTCTCTCTCCCCGAGCGGAAGAAACCGCAGAGCGTGCTTCCAACACCGGGGAGATAGAGCTGGATCTTCCGGGCAAGGAAGAAGAAAAGGCCCTCGGACCGTTCTCCCACCCCCCAAAAGATCCTTTTGCGATCCCCAGGAATGCATTCTCCGCGCCGCCTCGGCAAACGCGGGTCCTGTATCCCGTGAGAATCGCGAGCCTGCCACTATCATACAGAGTGACAGGCGAGAGCAGAGCATGCTAATCTGGTAGTTTCACTTTCACAATGTTAGCACTCAGCATGCTCTTACTCTCAAACAAATTGACACAAAGCTGTGTGTGTCCCCACCCGTTTAAATAAACGCGGGCAGGGAGGAACACACTGTTTGTACATTTGTTTCGCCATAACGATACCAACAATATTGCAACAGACAACAATAAATAGACAGGGACAGTTTGACACAGATCGCTTGCTGAGGCACAGAAGCATGAATGCCGGCGAGCAGCGGAAGTGCTCTTATCCTTTCCTGGTCATGACGTCACCCGCCCGTGACGCTCATTCCCTTTTTCCATTGGACTAGTTGGCATAGATGCTTCAGACGCAATCACGCAGAAGGCGTTCCCGCAGCGTTTCGACGCATCTCGAAGTTCCCTTTTCGATAAGGGAACCAGTGGTGTGTGGAAGGGCCACAGAGAGACAAAGTCCTCGTATCGTAGTTTTAATGCCTTTGACCCGGCTCTTAGACCGATGCTGTGCTTAAACCTGCTTCTGTGATCAGAGGCCAGTTTCCTCCTGCCCCCTCAGTAAAACCTTCAGCAAGAGTTATACGGTGTGATATACTGCTGAGATACGAAACACAGACACACATTCACTTCCAGCAAACTCACACACCAGAACATCTCCATGACACACACACACACGTTTCATCTTGACACTCGTGCCCTTGGCCTTTATGTTTTAGTGCCTGCTGTCACAGGTGCTGTAGACATTGCAAAACTGCCCTATTTCCTCTAATTCCTGACACGTTTCTGCAGGGTACGATTTATAGTCATACTCCAAATTTAAACTCCAAATCTAAAGAGTTGTGTAGTGCAGTCATGACTATTGCATTTCCTTGAAGCATCTTTTGGATGGCAGATAGATTAGCATAAGTCAATGCAGCGGTAAGCAGTTTGTGTGTGTGTGTTCTCTTACGAGAGGTTCTCTCGTATTGCGTAAGCTAGCTTACGCTACGGGAAAGATTCCGTCTTTCTGAGAAATTGAAGCCAAAAATTATCCTATAATTTTGTATCCATTGTCAACGCAGTTCAGCTGCAGCAGACCATGAGAAGGCTAGCTAGCCGCTCATTGGTTCGCTCACGGAGAACTGCTTAAGCCTATGAGGGAGCGCGGATGAACCCGCGACCAATGAGAGTCTGACTCGCTCTCATTACGTCACCGCCCCCGAAGCGGGCGTGGACGAGGCTATAAATACCCCGAATAGGCTGAATAAATCTGATTTTTTCATCCTTCAGCGACGCACCTGCATCTGCTGATCCTGAGAGAGAAGCCGCCGTCGTCGAAAAGGCACCTTCTAGCGAGCGTTTGGGAGACTGAGGAAGCCGGCCGTCTTCGCCACCTTCAGCCGTCCTGTGAGCTAGCGCCATCCGACGGATTGTATCCTTTATACAAAATGCTTCCTATTTATTGTTGTATCTAAAAGAGCGAGCGTCTTTTTCAAGATGTCTCGTAAATTTTCTGGCGGCTTTTGCCGCGCTCCCCTCGAGGCTGGGGACCGCCACCTCTTCTGCGCTCTCTGCCTCGGATTGGAGCACGCCGATCTCGCCCCCGCTGTGGCGGCTGCGAGCTCTGCGAAACTATGCCATTGTTGACCCCGCGGGCTCGACTTCGGCCACTAAGATGCTTCCGTGCCGCCTCTGACTTCGCCGCGGAGAAAGAAACGCCGCTCTCAGAGGCCGCCGGACCCCCAGCCGGAAGCGTTCATCCCGCCGGAGCCTCTCGCTCCCGCTCTCCATCTCCGCCGCTTCCGGACATACAGCTGCCGCCGAGTGGTCGCTCTGTTGCCTCCGTTGACGCCGCGGACACCAAGGAGACATGTTCGCTTCTCGCTTCAGACGGTGAGGATTGGTCCGATTCTCACGCCTCCTCGGCCCGAGAATCAACCGGGACCCGCGCAGCTACTTCCACCAGCGCTCGACTCCCGCCGCTAAACGGGCTGCGCCCTTTCTGCCTGATCTGCACGCAGAACTCACGAAGTCCTGGAACGCCCCGCTCTCTGCTAGAACTCGCTCTGACTCTTCCACCCCGCGTCGCGTTGTGGACGGAGCCGCAGAGAAGGGCTTTATCTCCATTTTCCCTGTAGAGGACCTGGTCGCCGCACGTCTATGCCGCCCTCCGCGAGATGGCGCTAATCACCTGTGCTACCCGCTAAAGCCTGCAGTCCGACTTCAAGCTTTCAGCCGCCGGCCAAGCAGCTTCTGCACCCCATGTCTACTACAGAGTGAGGTACTTCGTGAATGGGACGAGAGCGGGGGAAAAAATCCCCCTTCAGTCGCGGATTGAGGATTTCCTGCGAATTTTGTTCTGCCTCGTCGCGCTAGCTCCTCTGCAGGCCGCTCACGTGACCAGCCTCCTGCACGAGCCCCACCCTAGCGCCTAGCTAAACACAGTCAGACTTCTCAGCGACACCAGGGCGGCCGCCCTCGCTCGCTCTGACAGCCGCCACAGACCGCCGCCTCCCCGGGGGCCTCGGCAGAGGATCGCGCTGAAAACTGATTACTCGAAGTCTGCCTAGCGTGGTTGAGAAAAAGACGGCGCTCTCCCGCCGCGGCCGGATCGCCGTCAAAGTTTCGCCCTCTGTTAGTCCCCGCTCACGCGGCTACTACAGCAGTGTACCCCGCCATTACCAAGCCGGTATCCCTTCCCGCTTGCATGAGCACAAACGCCGTGTTTACGGCGTCCCAGAGAAATCTCAAAAAGAGCGTAAAAGCCTCTTGTGTAGAAAATGTGCCCACAACACTGTGTTCACTCATACACAAAACGCCGTGTTTACGGCGTCCCAGAGAAATCTCAAAAAGAGCGTAAAAGCCTCTTGTGTAGAAAATGTGCCCACAACACTGTGTTCACTCATACACAAAACGCCGTGTTTACGGCGTCCCAGAGAAATCTCAAAAGAGAGTAAAAGCCTCTTGTGTAGAAAATGTGCCCACAACACTGTGTTCACTCATACACAAAGACACTCCTGTTCCCGTGTCTCACACAGGGTCCACTCTCATAAAGCGGTCCCAACCCGCTCGAGTTTCAGAGTACATAAGCGCGCCCACGAACCCGTGCGCGCGTCCCACCTCTGTTACACGGTCCATAAACTTGTGTAGAGAATGTGCCCACAACACTGTGTTCACTCATACACAAAGACACTCCAGTTCCCCTGTCTCACACAGAGTCCACTCTCATAAAGCGGGCCAAGCCCGCTCGAGTCTCAGAGTGTATAAGCGCGCCCACAAGCCCTGTGCGCGTCTTACTTCTGTTCACTCTGTTACAGGGCCCATAAACTCCCCTCCGAGTGTACGTCCCGCTGTTGTAAACACTATCAGCGCGCTCACGCAGCCCGCGAAGTGCAGCGACGGGGACCATGTAGCCATTCACCCCCTAGCGTCACGCTTCAAAGCGTGGGAAGCAGTGGGTGTTAAACACAATAAAGCTAGGCTATCGCTTACAGTTTTGCCGCCGCCCTCCTCGCTTCCGAGCGCGGCTAGAAACTACTGTGAACCCAGAAGCAGTGACGCGCTGCTCCGTTCAGAGATAGCAATTCTGTTGTGCAAAAAGGCTATAGAGAGGGTGCCTCTGGCTATGAGCGAGTCGGGGTTTTACGGCCGTTATTTTCTTGTCCCCAAGAAAGACGGCGGTCTCAGACCAATATTAGACCTCAGATCGCTGAACAAAGTTCTCATGAAGAGACCGTTCAAAATGCTCACTATCAGAAAACTCCTCGCGCACGTGCGCCAGGGGGACTGGTTCATATCACTAGATCTGAAAGATGCATACTTTCAGATCCAGATAAATCCCCTTCACAGGCCATTCTTACGTTTCGCCTCGAAGGCCAGGTTTATCAATACACCGCCCTACCGTTCGGCCTATCCCTAGCACCCCGTACGTTCACGAAGTGCATGGATACGGCGCTCGCCCCCCTGCGGAGTCAGGGGCTGCGAATACTGAACTACTTGGACGACTGGCTGATTTTGGCACAATCTCAGAGAGAGTTACTGTCTCATCGTACAGTTCTCCTCGACCATCTGAAAGTTTTGGGCCTCTCTGTCAACTGGACAAAGAGCGTACTACAACCCAGTCAGACTATCTCCTTCTTGGGTATAGAGCTGGACTCGGTCACGATGACGGCGCGTCTGTCAACGCAGCGCGCGCACCGTGTGCAGCGTTTCGCCGCATCTTTTCAGATGAACAGACTCACGCCTTTGAAAACATTTCAGAGAGCGTTGGGCTGTATGGCCTCAGCCTCCGCGGTGCTCCAGCTGGGGTTACTGCGCATGCGCCCGCTTCAGCTTTGGTTGAGGAGCCGTGTGTCTCACCGAGCGTGGACCACGGGCCACCAGCTGATAAAAGTAACGCAGACCTGTATCACAGCTCTGCAGCCATGGTCAGTGGTAGAATGGTTTCAGCGGGGCGTTTCCATGGGGACAGTTTCACGCCGAAAAGTCATCTCGACAGACGCCTCCAACACGGGTTGGGGAGCGGTCTGCGAGGGCTCACCGGCCTTCGGCCCCGGTCAGCTCAAGAGAGCCTCCTACACATAAACTGTTTGGAGAGGTTGGCGGTCGAGAACGCGCTCATGCGCTTTCTCCCGCGCATTCAGGGCCACCACGTGCTGATCCGTTCGGACAATATAGCCGTGGTCTCTTATATAAACCGTCAGGGCGGAGTCAGATCCAGGAATCTTTTCCAGCTGACAGAACGCATCTTAGTTTGGTCTCAGTGTCACCTGCTCCCGCTCAGGGCGACGCACGTGCCGGGACATCTGAACGACGGTCCAGACAGCCTGTCCAGGAACCCCATTCCCCCCGGGGAATGGTCCCTGCATCCTCTTACAGTCCAGAAACTGTGGCGTCTATTCGGCAGAGCAGAGGTGGACCTCTTTGCCTCGGCGGAGAACACCCACTGCCCAATATTTTTCTCAAGGAGCGAGGACGCGCTAGCCCAAACCTGGCCCAGCCGCCCGCTTTATGCCTTCCTCCGGTCTCTCTGTTACCACAGGTGCTTCAGAGAATCAGAGAAGCGCAGCACTCGGTGCTCCTCATAGCCCCGCACTGGGAGGGTCAGACTTGGTTTCCGGAGCTCACGCAGCTGTCACAGACAGCGCCGTGGCCCATTCCAGTCAGAGCAGATCTCCTCTCCCAAGCTCGCGGCTCGATCTGGCATCCCCACCCAGAGCGCTGGGCGCTTCACGCGTGGGTGATCAACAACTACCGTTGCTTTGCCAGAGGGAGTGTTAAACACGATCATACAGGCTAGAGCGGCTTCTACCAGAAGGCTCTATGCGTCAAAATGGTCTGTGTTCTCGAAGTGGTGCACAGATAGGGGTCTGGACCCGCGGTTATGCGAGGTTCCCTCCTTACTAAATTTTCTCCAAGAGATGCTGGACAAGGGCAGATCCCCGTCCACTCTTAAGGTATATGTGGCAGCCGTCGCGGCGTTTGCTGAACCCCGACGCGGCCAGTCACTGGGCAAAGACGGGCTGGTAGTCCGCTTCCTCAGGGGAGCTAGAAGGATGAATCCCCCGCGCCCCCCTTCGGTGCCGATTTGGGACCTTTCCATAGTTCTTGATGCTATGAAAGCTCCCCCATTCGAACCGCTAAGCACCGTGGACCTAAAGTACCTGTCGCTAAAGACCGTTTTTTTACTCGCGCTCGCGTCAGTAAAACGGGTGGGAGACCTGCACGCGCTGTCGACCAGCGCGTCCTGTCTTGAGTTTGGACCTAATGACTCATTAGTCGTTCTCAAACCTAGGCATGGCTATGTTCCCAAGGCGATTGGCACCCCGTTCAGGGCACAAGTTATATCCCTATCGGCTCTGCCTGTTTCCGATAGCGAATCAGATTCTAATCTCCTATGCCCGGTCAGGGCTCTGAGATTATATGTCACTCGCACAGCTCCGATCAGACGATCCGAGCAGCTTTTTGTTTCGTTCGGCGGGCGCACCAGGGGGTTGGCCGCCTCGAAACAGTCCCTATCCAGATGGATTGTTGATGCCATTGCAGCAGCATACGCATCGAAAGACATGCCATGCCCTTTGGGCATCAGGGCTCATTCCACTAGAGGCATGGCCTCATCGTGGGCATGGTCCAGTGGGATTCCCATTCACGACATTTGCGTGGCAGCGGGATGGGCTTCCCCCTCCACCTTTGTCAGATTTTACAATCTGGAAGTACCCGCCTTGCAGGCTAAACTACTAGCAGTCTAGTATGTTTCAGCTCTTCTGGTTGAGCTGCACTATAGGGGGTTAATTCACACAGACCGAGTTCGCTCTGTCCCTCTCTTTTATGTGCTTATGTACTACACAATAATCCGGCCCGCTCCGCTGGCCGTTTGTCACAGATACATATATTCATTCCCACTTTCGGTGTTCCCCGGGATGCCCCGCGGGACTAATAGTGGATGCTTAGCACGCACGGCGTTGACCATGGGTTCCCGTAGCGTAAGCTAGCTTACGCAATACGAGAGAACCTCTCGTAAGAGAACGAATCGGTTACCTAACGTAACCTCGGTTCTCTCTAGATGAGGGAACGAGTATTGCGTTCCTGGCCGTGCTTGTGCTACTGGCGATGTTCGCTTCAGAATTGAAAAAACCAGATTTATTCAGCCTATTCGGGGTATTTATAGCCTCGTCCACGCCCGCTTCGGGGGCGGTGACGTAATGAGAGCGAGTCAGACTCTCATTGGTCGCGGGTTCATCCGCGCTCCCTCATAGGCTTAAGCAGTTCTCCGTGAGCGAACCAATGAGCGGCTAGCTAGCCTTCTCATGGTCTGCTGCAGCTGAACTGCGTTGACAATGGATACAAAATTATAGGATAATTTTTGGCTTCAATTTCTCAGAAAGATGGAATCTTTCCCGTAGCGTAAGCTAGCTTACGCAATACTCGTTCCCTCATCTAGAGAGAACCGAGGTTACGTTAGGTAACCGATTCGTTTTACAGGGATTCGGTATGCTTTGAAGCTTTCTTTCCCTCCTCTCCATACTGCACAGCTGTATTGATTTAGTCCACAACTACAGCAGGAGAAATAAGCAGCCTCAAAAACACAGATAACAGAAAAAAATAAAAGGGAGAGAAAGAATAGGCAGATAGGAACGGAAGGAAGGGAGGCGAATGGATGGGGAAACTGATATTGGAGAAAGAAAATTGAGTGCAAGGGCCAAAATGAAATATTAGCATGACTAAAGCTGGTGGAAATTATTGATTTGTAAATAAATTGTTATTTTGAATATGATTTATTTTATATTAATTACTTGACTAATCTGTGAAAATGCATCTGACATAATCAAGGTCTTATTTTGAATGACAACATCAAATTTGTACATCCAAATTTATACGACCGTACATATAAATTTTTAACTTATCTGCACGGATGAATTCAGTTCAAGGCACCAATATACACCTGGATACAGGACATCTTATCATTTTATATTTACAATGGGTATTGAATGATCCATTTTTTGTTAATAACTTCCAGCATCTCTGTATAAGAACATGATGTGACAATGACATGCATGGGCGAATGACATTTGTATGCATATTCCTATAAAATCAGTCCAGACAGCTCTAAAATATAAATCGTTTTTATATTGTATGTTTATCATTTGGGTAAATACATGGTTTGAACAAAGGATTTTTGGCACTCTACCATAATATCTTTTTTTTTTAATCAGTTCATTGAGTCCTTTTCAAATGCACTGAATACCGAGCACTTTGTATGTAAGAGTTTACCAGAAATATTGACACCTTGCATATCAGGGCAATAGATCACGCTAACATGAAAGTAGACCCTGTAATTTCTCAAGACCTTCTCTACCCCTCTTTTTCTTCTGATTTTCTCTTTCGTTAGCATTAACATGTGGTCAGCTTGTCTAATAAGACTCTAATGACCAATCAGATGGTATAATGTGAGGTCAGCAGGAAGTGGAGCGCAGAGGTTAAATACTGATCTCTGACCTTGAGGTAGTCTTGTTGTGGGTTCCTGGGCAGAATGATTTATGTGAATAAACCCAGCAAGTGACACATAAATTCAATGTTTGGCTGTGATTAATTTGGTGTGTTTCCAAGAACGTATATTGATATGGCTGACTTTTATGAAAGAGTCCTAATAATTGTTTTTGTTGCAGATCAAACCTGACGAGCGTGTGCTGATAACCGAGAGAGGTTTGCTGATTCGTTGGCTCCAGCGTAGCGATGCCGGTTCCTACTTCTGCACCTCCCAGGAGCACAGCTTCACCCGTAACCTCCTCCACCTCTCTCTGCACGTCCTGGACCCCGGACAGCTCAACGGACACCAACCTGCTATACGGGAATCATCAGAAAACCCTTCCGTGAACGAACCTCGTCAGCGCTATAAGGACTATTTGCGCATGTTGAGTGGCCCTGCAAACTCTCTAGACGAGTACTGTGAAACAGTCTGGCACAAAGAGAAGAAGCAAAAACAGAAGGGCAAATGGAAGCATGTCCAAGAGCTCCGCAAGAGCAGGAACAGACGCCACCACTAGGGGTGCCAATGATGCGTGGATTCCAGTGTGAGGTTAGAAGGGTCACAGTGCCCTGGGAGCCACTGGATGTGGATTAAATGAACTCAAACAATCTCAAAACCAAATACAAATACAGAAATCTCTCCTAATCAGTCTGTTTATGCCAGTCCACCAGAAACATCAATCTTACCATTAAACATTAATCTTGTTTTCATTGTTACTGATGCCTCAAATATGACCCATTGATTCTTTACCATTTAGAAATACCAAAATACCCATGTGACCAGTCATCTCGGCTGATCTTTAAGGCAAGACACTACAGGCAACTTTTTTCAGGCACTGGTCAATTTTGATATTTTGGGCTATTTTTCTTCAATAACTTGTCTTCTTTCAGACTAGTAGAAAGAAAATATAAAAAATGCACTTTTAAAATAAGTTTTTTTTGTGCAGCGAGCCAAAAATCTCAACTTTATTAGTACTTACATGAACCAAACGTTCCTAAATTCAGAAGGCTTTTACAGAGTTTGTATAGCATTCACCTGATTTATATATTTTATTACTATTTTTTTTCTGGCTGCTGACTATAATTTCTGATTTACGGAGGGATAAGAGATATCTAGAAACATCTAAATGTACAACGTTAAATTTTAATATGTAAATGAACTTTGAACCTGGCTTTATCCAAATTATGAAAATGATTGCATAATTAATTCGAAAATACATCATTTCCATATAAAAACAACATTTTTGGAAAACTTGTAATACAAAACAATTGTCTCCATGTACTTTAATTAATCAACTGGGGAAGTACAGTGGTATTTATTAGTTAAAAATGTTATACTATTTATCTGTAGTGTCTCGCTTTAATACTATGTCAGAATCAATGGGGCAATGTATTGTATACTAAAATCATATAGCTTTATTCTATAAACGATGCTCTACACCAGGATTGTTCAGTCAACAAATGTCTGGATTAATGTTTTTTTAAAACATGCCACCAGTTTATTGCGCTTTAATTTTAACCAATTAAAAAATGCATTCATGTTGAATGTATGTAAATATTTATATTATTTGTACATGAGATTGTGCATGCTTTAGCATTATTTACATATCATTCTCTTTTGAGATTACAGGTTTAACCAAGCATTTAAATTTAAAAGAGTAAAATACATTATTTTTGTATTTTTGCAATTGTCTTACAGTAGGTCATTTGTTTATGGCATATGACGTTATTTAAAATGACCATGGTGTTGAAATAAACTCTTTTTTATTTCTACTTAACTGTGCAATGGACAATGACTTTATTGTTTAAAGCTACAATATGTAATTGTTTTCGCCGCTAGGGGTCACTAACCTCTTACAATAACAAAGGCATTGTTTGATGACGCAGTTATAGGTAAAATGATGGAACTTGCTGTCATGCTGATGGATCTGATGTTTATGGATGAGTGAAAACATTCATGTTTTTTAACATGACTGTGGTATGAAGCAGGTCGTGCATGCTAGTGAGAGACAGATATCAGTGCCACACGCAAGTCCCGCGGATATAAAGGAATAAGGACATTTAATTCTACAGAACTACCCGCAAGTGCTGAATTACTACTCACACAGGTCAGTTTATTAGACAAATGAAACTTGTGAGGTAACACAGCGCTGTTTCACTTGGTCTACACTAAACTGCAGTCAGCATAGTCGCGGACGTGGAGCTCTTGGCATCTCAAAAAACCACGCTGATATTGATCCTCGTTTTAGTTCTCCTTTTGTCCCAAAGTCTGCTTACCATGGTCCATAATTTTTGAACGAAACAACAACAGCGTGAGCTTGTCGCTAGACGTAACGCAGTTGTCCACGTCTGTCGCCATGGTTACTATGGCAGTACGAGCGGAAACCAGGGATAACGCGGATATTACATCATTGACAGGCGACAATGACCAGGGACGAGCCATTATTTAAAATTGGGAATTGAAATCAAAAATCTTTGGGAACTTTTGGGATATTGTAAGTACACAACTGCAGGTAATACTGTCCAAGTGATTTTGCATATTTGGATATTTTATTACAAAAATATTACATATTGTACCTTTATTTAAAGAGATATTTCACACAAAAATTTAAATTCTGTCTTCTCTTCATGTTGCTCAAAGTCAAACTATGTATGAACTTTTTTTTTTTTTTTTTTTTTTTTTTTCAGGTGAAAACAAAAGGAGATTTAGTAGAATATCCAGGCTTTTCATACAATGACGCTTTATGGTGACCACGGTCAAGCTAAAAAAAAGTGTCATAAAAGGGGTCTATAAAACCCTGGAACATGCACTATATTCCAAGTCTTCTGAAGCTATTTGGTATGAAAAAACATGAAAAGAGTATGTGGTGATTAGATGATTTGGTAAGTAATCATTGATGTAGGCTACTAAGAAACAAAAATATAATCATTTTCAATGGCATGTATAAAAAGATACTTTAATGTCTATAATTATGTATTTTATATTTTAATACGGTATAATGTCATTAATTATATATCCAATTAGAGTTAAATTGGAGTTTCAAGTTTTCCCTCAAAATATTGCTTTTTATTTTTTAATCTCATGTCTTGTCATTTAATATTTAGATAAAGATGGAAGGTTGAAACCACAGCTTTTATTCCAAATGTATTATTTTTCTCAGAAACTGGTCTTACTCACTCACTGTTCCTCCCCCATGCTTTCAAGTGTCTCTTTCCCCCAGGACACAAAAACCGTTTAAGGGGTTAAACACAAGTTCAATATCTGTGATGTAATATAGATGAAACAATCTGACCCTAAATCTCCGTCACAGCCTCATAATCACACTTAAATACGCACATACACACTCTAGGCACAGTTACATCTCATATCCCATGACTTCACATCTGAACAAGAGTCACGCAGCCGGCTCTTCTGAGATTCATCGCGGGACTGCGTTTCTCTGAGGTCAACCTGTCTCAGATCAGATTAGAGAGGGAGTGAGCTCCTCGCACATACAATAGAGCGTGACCTCAGATAACCTCATCGCCTGAAGCATGTGTGTGTGTGTGCTTTCAAGGTCAGACCTCTCCCATCAGGATTTCTCATCTCCTCTCATGTGGTGCCCTGCTGAGGGAAGTCAAGGTCAGTAGGTCATACTCACACACACTCATTACTTTATTTCTGTTTTGTTCATTACCTAAAGGGAGAAAATAAACAATTTAATTCTTTATAAACCGAGTTAATGATCATTTTACACAAGTAAACAAGTCCTAAATGAATCGCATTGAGCCAGAAAACCAACACAGGATCCGTTTTTCGCTCTGGGTTCGACAACAAGGCCTTTCTGTCCGAGTCACGGCCCGGGGATTTCAGTGACAACCACATGGGGAGTGCAATAAAGGGGAAATGACTGTTTCTGGGCTGATGGGTGAACTCATTTATCAGTGCTAAAGTCTTGAGTAATACCGCTTTCTCTTTCCCGTACCTCCTGCCACGGCCAAGACAAGCAGAAAGTGATCTTTTCTCTCCAGAATCCCTCCTGTAGTGGTAATCGCTGGAGCTCTTTAACCGTACAAGAGCATCTATTAACATAGATGTTCTGCTTCGTGCCGTGGCAGGTCAAAGGTGGAGCGCATTGACTGGAAGAGACAGAGAAAGACAGAAAGAACATGCGAGAAAGATTCAAATCGGATAGATTAGGCTCAGTGTTGAGCGTCTGTATTAATGAGTGTCTTTGCTAATAATAGTCTGTTTAAACGAACTGCTACTTATGAGTTTGGGAATTCTAATTACGATTAATTTCATTTTGGTTCGGAAAAAAATAGCTAAAGTTCATAGCTATGAACTTTAGCTATGTAAAACTGTATTTGTGTGTGTGTATTTAACATTCACATGCTGCCACAGATACTGATTTCAAATGTAGTTTGTCACCTTAAATTTGGATAACATTTTAGTAATATTTGTAGCTATCTTTTACCACCAGTACATACAAAATTAAATATACAAATAATTTGAGCAGCACCCATTTGTTTCACCATGATTCTTTAATTGACACATGCTCAACTTGAAAAGTCATGGCTCAAAGAATTTCAAACATGTACAATATAGTATAGCAGTTGCAAGGAACACACAATGAAGTTCAGGTATAACGTCTTTAGTAATCTACTCAGACGGCTATACAAACAAGATGAGCACAAGAAACCAACCACAATGGTTCATAGTTCACCACAAAATGAAAATTCCTCACCCTCATGTTGTTCCAACCCCGTAAGACTTTCGTTCATCTTCGGAACACAAATTAAGATATTTTATCATCTCATGCATCACACACATGACCAGCGTCGGCCAATAGTGAGCCTCTGTGTGACGTAAAACACAGAAGCAGTACGCAATTATACTACGTGATATCTCGAGGGCGACAGAGGTGGAAATTAATACTTGAATAAAGTCGTTATTTTTTTTTTTTTTTTGCTCTCAAAAAGTATTCTCGTCGCTTGATAAACTTAAGATTGAGCCACTGTAGTCACTTGGACTATTTGAACGATTTCTTTAACAACTTTTCAGGGCTGTCAAGTTTCAATCCCTTAGAAACCTATGGAGGAGTGATCCAGCGCTCAGATTTAATCAAAAATATCTTAATTTGTGTTCTGAAGATAAACGAAACAACATACGGGGTTGGAACGACATGAGGGTAAGTAATTACTGACAGAATTTTCATTTTGGGGTGAACTATCCCTTTAAATACAAAGCAAATGAGGGAAATAATGACAAACAACTGTGATGATTAATGAATCTCCATAGTAACTAATAAGTGGCGGGAAACTAAAAAGAACACACATGACTGAAAACACAAACTGAGAGTCTATGAAAATGAAACTAAAAACAAAATAACATGTTCGTGACAATATGACATTGTGGTAGCATTTATGTGAATTTTCCATTAGTCTTTTGGAAGATGTCGGGACTGAATTGGGACACAGTTTTCCAACTTGGCTCTGATTTAGCATATTTTATCAGTGTTGGCTGCTGACTTAATGAAAGTAAAGCTGTTTTTGCCCAGCTACCATGTGTTGGGCTGGATTGTGATCTGAAATGTTTTATAATCATCACTTATTTAGTTCTTGGCTAATTTCAGCTATTACAGCATCAACACATTTCTGTGTAAACACTCTAATAAGCTGGAACTTTAACACAGAACCAGTTTGATATGCTTTGTGAATTTAAAGTGCTTTAGGTTGACATTATTTTCATGTAAAGTTTAGCACAGTTCCACACATTTGCCCATTACATGTTATGCAAAACTTCTGTTGCATGTGTCAGTTGCATAAAATTCATGTCAACAAAACTATTCAGTCACAATATAGCTGTGCATGGGCCATAATGCAGACACTGTTGTAGGTCAGTCCACTCTTGATCCCAGAAAGTGCACGTTTGCAGATATGACTCAAACTGACTAATGTGTCTTCCAGTCTCCCAGTGGACGCAGGGCACATGATGACCGTGTCCTCTACAGTCCTCTAAACCTGGCGCGAAACCACATACCATTTCAAGCAGCATTATCATAACTGTATAAATTTGCTGCTTCTCCAGCTGAGATCTGAATATTTGAGGAATTTGTGGTTGTATCATCAGTAGTTTTGTGCAGTGTTTTTCTGTGATTTGCTCCCGCGGTGCATCCGGCACACAGGGTTCAAGCATTCCTTACGGCAAGCCTGCGGTTTTCCGAAAGCCTGTGGAGAGACAAAAAAGAGGGATGCAGATAATTATACGATGTTCATGTGGAATGTATGATTCTGATTCATTTATCATTTTGCATGTTGAAAATGGCGAAATGAGCACTGAAATATTGTGTTGGGTTCTTATCTATTATTCTCGGCTCTGTTGCTGAGTTTATAAGACCGTTCGCTCTCTCGCTCGCTCTTTGTTAACAAAGCTGATGAATATTTCAGACTATGCGTTTGAGAGTTTTTGAAGCTTCATTGTTTATTTAATAGTTAGAACAAATCGGAGCACCTATCCGAGAGAGAATTCAGGAACCCAGTGAAAAACTAAAGGACAGTTCTGATTCTTAATAAATTTAGGCCTTTTTAAAATAATATTAAAAGTCTAGTAACAAACTGAACACAATTAGGCCTATACTCGCCTAAAAAGTACACTTTAATGTATGCAGGTAATAATGTTCACATGGACATGAAAAACAAATCATTTAAACTGAATTGGCTATTTAGAATTGGCTAGTTCAAATTAAGAGAAATTAAGGTAATGGCATTCTGGGAAATACATATATAAATACAGTGCAGATGGTTTGTAATATTTTTAAATGTTTTTGTCGCATATGGTCTCCAATGTTACATACAAAATATAGTAAAAACAGTAATATTGTGAAATATTTTTTTCAGTTTACGAGCCACCGCCAGCCAAAATTTTCATGGCCCCCAGAATATTTAGTTGTATAAATATCTGAACATACAAAAAGAAAGAACAGAGCTTTAAACAAAAAAAAACTGTTTTATTCTAGCTTAATGCATTGTTTTTTTATCAACACTTGTTGGTCAAAGACTACATTCTTTGACTGATTTAAATCATTTATCTAAAGAAAAACTAAAAAACACATACACAGGCATGCTTGTGTGTGTTTGAACGAAGGAGCTGACAGGATTGACTTATCAAAACAAATGTCATGGAAAAAAAGTACAGGATTGAGATATCAAGGAGGTACAGGGTATGTTTGGCAGAATATTACAGGGCAATTACGCTGCTGCAGATGTGTACCGCAGCGCTGACAGGCAGAAAAAGAGAGAGAGAGGAGCTTCCTTTAAGCCAGTGACAAGGGAAGAATATTGATAGTGTCCTGAGGGAAGAAGGGAGGGAGGAATGTATGACGGAGAGAGAAACAGTTGTTACCTCTGAGAGAGTAATGAGTACCTTTGTGGCTCACACCTGATTTATGCCCAGGATCTCTCCACCTGAGCGCTGCCACAACATGCTGAACACACACACACACCACACACACACACACACACACACACACACACACACACACCACACACACACACACACACACACACACACACACACACACACACACACACACACCACACACACACACACACACACACACACACACACACACACACACACACACACACACACACACACACACACACACACCTGTGGAGTGATGGCTTCATTCACAGGAAACATTTGTATGTCTGTATTTAGGCAGCATCTTGATTTTCTATGGACCACCATCTCTAAAATTACAGGCCGCAGCTGGTTTCAGATACGAACAATATGAGCCTGTAGTTACAGAGAATTCCTTCTAGTCGACCCTGATAAAGTTCAAAAGACACCATTAGGGTAAGACAAATTACACTGAACTAATGCAATAAATATTAACATCAAATGTCACACATGAACGAGTCATTGAAGAACAAAAAATCTCCCCGTATTGGACTTATAATTATCTGAATTGATTTAACTGATGGAGGTCAAGGGTCGGATGGTTGGGGATTGAGTTACAACTTCTGCATGGACTGATCTGCATTCATTCTTGATCATGTGTTATGGGCAAATGTTTGTTGATTTAGGATCAGTATGGGCGCTGAAAAGGCCGCTGATGTCACTGACATCAAAGATGACGGAGGGAGACTTTTGGCTTAAATCTGCCGTTGCTGAGCATCGCAATGCAGATGTTTTGGAAGATGAAAGAATACTCCATTTTGAAGTGTGTTTGGTAATAATTATCTATGATGTTTGAAGTTTGTGAATGATGGGGTATCTAATGCTATCAAAATGCCGAACAGTATTTTTGTGACTGATCTGTTTTTTCTCGCTTAACTAATTTGCCCACCTAAACGATATTTAAAATAGCCTGACAATTAACTCCACTCGCAAACCATTGGTCTGACCTTTGACCCTGTGCTCCCAGGGTTTGTGGGTGAAAGGTTGTGGCAGGGCACCACAACCTTTTTCATGGATCACTCAACACAGAGAAACAATGTCATTTGCAATGACACTAACTAGATATAACTAAAAAGCATCAGACATCAAACGGCCAAGTCCGACAATAATCGTCTTGAAATGTATTGTTGAATTTCTGTTTGTGGCTGTAGCGCCATTGTTTTAAAAGCTGGACCATGGTGAGAGAATTTACTTGCTGAGACTTTACAGTTACAGTTAGCATGCGTTGCATAATTAACTAAGTTCATTCCATTTAAATCAACACTGCTGATTTATTATTAAAGCTAAAATAAAAAAAATCAACTAATTTACCTGTATAATTGACCTGACCCATCCGTAGACTGAACTGCACAAGATAATAGTTTGGTGGAGCTCAGCAAGCATGTTAGGCACTGCAAACATAATGGGCTATCAACTTTAACAAAAATTAAATCTGTGTGGTCCATAAACTCTGTCCCAGATTAAACTAGGAATGTTAGCTTACGTAACAGAGCAGCGGTTTGACAGAATTTGGGCGATTTTTCAGAGCTGCGCGTGGAAACCACAATGAACCTCACAGTGCACGACAGAGATAATTTCATTCAAACATCTTACTATCGTAACCATGCTATTTCCTGTGCTGATTATTTAAAACAATCACAATATCATATTTCATTGGCCTTGCTGAAGAAAAGCTCATTTTTTTCCCTGAAGAGAATACAATAGAGCAGAAAATGTAATTGAATGCTGTCAGTCATTCTTTTATCCTCTGGCATTTAACATCTGTTAAGGCAGAAACATCAATCTGACTCTTTCTCTATTACTTGGCTAAAATTGTAGAATGCGCCTGGCAAGCCTTGAGAGAAAGAATGAGAAAAATAAAAAAAAACATCATAGCACAGCACAGGTTTGACATTTAATTTAACTTGAAATTTAGAAATGATTTTCCAAACAACATAATGTAAAGTTGGCTGACTGAACATCTTACTGAACAATAATCTTTTATTGGGTGTAATGTAGTTGTAACGGAGGCCAGCTAGTAGTTGCTGTGCAAGTAAACCTCACTCCTCTGATCTCAATAGGCGCTCTAGCGACAGATGCTAGAGGCTGCAGTCTTTAGCCTCCTTGTTAGAGCGCCTGACTCTCATGCCGGAGACCCGGGTTCGAGGCCCGCTCGGAGCGGGTCGAGTGGGACCCGGGTGGAGGGGTTACATAGTCTACACAAAAATTTAGTTTCGGTGTAGCCTACTTTGATTTTGAAGTAGTAATTTTGAATTATTGCAGTATTTCTTCTGTGAAGTCGTAAAGTATAATGGTGCTGTAGGCTATGTTTCTTTTACCTGTACTAAAAAGCATAAAAATACCATGGCCCGGTTTCACAAACCAGGACTAAGTACTTAGTTTGATTTACATTCGATCTGACCAATTATAATCCGCCATTTTGTCCAATAAAGCAGTCAGGAGTTTAATGTCGGTGACTCGGTGGACTTGAACTTGAATTTCGTAGGCTACCGAGTCTGACGTCTTTCCACGGATGAAACAACATTCCTTCTGATATTCATTTATGTTTATTTGATGCTTTAAATTAACTAGAAGGAAGAGATGATCTGTTCACGAGCAGCTTTAACTGAGGCGCTACAGCGATTTGTCAATCCACATTAAAGAGGCACAAAAGGTATTGTTTACATTACTTTAAAAAATTACCAAATTCGAAAGTTGAGACTTTGTTTCATATCAAAAGTAACCTGCTCTGTCCTGTCTGTCAGCGTCCTCTTTGTTCCCCGATGTTGTTTTCACAATGTGTGGCGCATGGCGGCATGGGTTGGCATGAATGTGTGGCGTGAGAGCGGCATCGGACTAAAGGGGGCGGGTCTTTGCAAATGGTCAATTAGGACATTTAAGTAGCTTTTATGAGCATGCCTTAGAAAGAAAAAAAAATGACTGGTGTGTCTTGAGACAGTGACATATTTTAAGATATGTTAGTGCAAGTTGCTTTCAGTTAAAACAGCTCAAACATGCATTTTAGTCTGTGACTAACTTAAAAGGATAGTTGAAAATGAAATGAAAATTCTGTCAGTAATTACTCACCTGCATGTTGTTCCAACTCCGTAAGACTTTCGTTCATCTTCGGAACACAAATTAAGATATTTTTGATTAAATCTGAGAGCTGGATCACTCCTCCATAGGCTTCCAAGGGATTGTTATTAAAGAAATCGTTAAAAAAGTCCAAGTAACTACAGTGGCTCAATCTTAAGTTTATCTAGCGACGAGAATACTTTTTGTGCACAAAAAACAAGCAAAAATAACGGCTTTATTCAAATATTAATTTCCTTCTCTGTGGGCCTCGAGATAGTTCACATAGTATAACTGCGTAGTGCTTCTGTGTTGTACATCACACGTAGCCTCACTATTGGCCGACGCTAGTCATGTGTGTAATGCGTGTGACGTTCAACCAGAAGCACGACGCAGTTATACTATGTGAACTATATATCTCGAGGCCCACAGAGAACGTCCTGGTTGCGTATGCAACCCATCGTTCCCTGTAGGAGGGAACGGAGGACGTAGTCAACGTCGACTGAATGGGGATCACGCTAGGGAGCCAACTGTCTTCGAGTACTATTAAACGAGCCAATGTAATTGGCGTGCGTGACTTACATCACACACTCCGCCCCCGCAGCGCGGGTATAAATACGGAAGTGGATGCACGCACTAGTTGCTTTTCGCTGAGGAGCCGAGCGTAACCCGGGGTCAGCGGTGGTCCAGCGGTAGTGGCAAAGGGACTACGTCCTCCGTTCCCTCCTTCAGGGAACGATAGGTAGCATACGCAACCAGGACGTTCCCTTTCAGTCGAGAACGTCAGACGTAGTCGACGTCGACTGAATGGGGAACCCATTGAAAACGCCACTAAAGCTGCCACCTTCCAGTGCCTAGACCAAAGCCTTC
The DNA here is from genome assembly GCA_036326025.1 of Chrosomus eos. Taxonomy (NCBI): domain Eukaryota; kingdom Metazoa; phylum Chordata; class Actinopteri; order Cypriniformes; family Leuciscidae; genus Chrosomus; species Chrosomus eos. Next base: position 29,487,923 of record CM070824.1, on the reverse strand, counting down.
TGATGCCCCCGCTATGTAAGGCAGGTAAGGACAGGGCTTAGGCCAGGAAAGTCACTGCTGTTCCTAAAGGACCACTGGGAAAGTGTTCCCTGACAAGGAAGGAAGGGATGCTGCGGAAGCCACAACCTACTGAAGGAGGTAACATGGAAATCCATATATGAACTGGGCGAAGACCGGACAGTCCAACATATGGAATGTCACTGAGGTAGCTCCAGCCTATCACAGGGGGGAGACTCACCGGACAGTGACGGCAGAGCAGACTGTGCCGAGGGAAGACACAAACTCACCGCAGGGAGCCTTACCGTGGAAAACACATATGGGAACACCGTAGGGATTGCAACATATGGACCCAGCTTAACACAGGTTCCACAAGCTTACACAAGCAGTCCTCAGGTCTTTACACTGGCTCCCAGTTACATTTAGGATTGATTTTAAAGTATTATTACTGGTATATAAACCATTCAATGGGCTAGGACCTCAATATATTGCAGATATGCTCACTGAATATAAACCCAACAGATCACTCAGATCATTAGGATCACGTCAGTTAGAAATACCAAGGGTTCACTCTAAGCAAGGAGAGTCTGCTTTTAGCTACTATGCCAGCCGCAGCTGGAACCAGCTTCCAGAAGAGATCAGATGTGCTCCTACAGTAGTCACATTCAAATCCAGGCACAACTCGTTGGCGAAAGCGAGCAAGTCCCTATCCTCTAGTAGAGACCACGCTAGTAGGAGAACTGTTTAACACAGAAATTTTAACTCACTGCCTGCAGTGGCTCAGGGGCGGTTTCTGCAGTGCAGTTGCACCAGAGGTAAGGCCCAAGAAGATAAAGAGGGGCGCAAGGATATTCCCTTGCTCCCTCAGGAACCTGACTATCAGAACGTGCTACCCATGCTTCTGCATCATGATGTGCGTCAAGAAGAGGGACAACATTATTTTGAGCTTGAAGGAAACAGCCTACTCCAACCCAACTTGCAGGAAAAAGAGCACTGAAATGACCGAACGCTCTCAGGTTCTCCTCATTGAGAGAAGACTCTCAGCAGCGGGCCGCCGGGGCAGGATGTGACGGATTGCCTCCATCTGCGCTTGGGCAGCAGAGAACTGTTGGACGCAGTTCTCTGCCGTGTCGCCGACCAGCCCATCCTGGGAAATTGGGGAGACCAGGAACCGAACCTTGTCCGTATCTGCCATATCAACCAGGCTGAGCAAACGATGGCGCTCCTGGACCACTTATGTGGACATCGCCAGACCGACCGCACATGTCACAACACTCGTGCCCCGGAGGGCGAGGTCGGATGCAGTGCGGAGCTAACCTATGACCCGCAAGAGGAGGCGGCTTGCCCACAGGCTTTGTAAACTCTGCCCGTCGGAACGGACGAGAACTCACAGGCCTTAGGGGGAGACGAGGATCCCCCCAAAAAGAAGCAGCCGTCGGACCCAGGTGCACTTGTGTCACGACAGACCGCTCCACTGGAGGGATAGCCTCGCAACCCTTCACCGCTCCTCCATCAAGGGTAGTGAGGGGGGAAAGCTATTTAGGCAGTTTCTGGCAGAGAAAGGTGCCGTCCACAACCTGATAAGCTCTCCATGCACTTCGGGAAAGAAATGGTATCTCCTCTCGGTTGGAGGAGATACCAATCCTCCAACCGAGACTGAACGGGACACGGTGGAGGATTCCACTCGAGCCCGGCAGCCTCGGCGGCCCGTTTTAGTATAGCTGACATTTCTGGATCTGGCTTGGGCAACATTACACTCCCAGAGGGAGATAACACAGCCGAGTCGTCATCTCCAGAAGCCAGCTTACCCTCCGATGCTGCTATCGACATCTTATCCTCTGGGGGAACCCCAATTGAAACAGCTGATCGGTCCATTACAGAGGGACCAGCATGTTTAACAGGAATTCCATCGGCTGCGGTGTGATGGAGTGAGGAGCCCACAGGGAATGGTTACCGGGCGAGACATCCATCACTGTCCTTCGATCACCCATCCCACACGGCACCCTGGGGTGGGGCATGGAAATGGAGACTCACGCTTCACGGACGAAGGCTAGTCTCGATCTCAACACTGCGACAGTCATATTTCCGCAATGGGAACATGAACCGTTCACAAAGGCTGCTTCAGCATGCTGTAAGCCCAAACACTTGATGCAACAATTGTGACCGTGAGAGAGGAAAAGGGAACGACCGCATCCAGAAACACACAGGTGGAATGACATCTTTTCTTTTTTTTTTTTTTTAAAGATGCAAACGCACCCGTGTTGCTCTTTCAGGAAATAGGACCCATCACCAGCGCCGGAGCACACAGGGGAATGACCGCGGCAACACTGAACAGAACTGAAACAGTGAAGCACTCAGTTTTCTGCCCTCTAACCAGCCGTCAACACATACAAACCCTTAGAAATTTGTTGCTGTTAAAACAGCATTTGAGAGCTCAAGGCTCGCAATCACCGCTGCACTCGTGCTATGGAAACCACCAGCACTGGGAGAGTCTTCCATAAGAACACCGACACACCTCGCTCGTTGTAAACAACAGCATACAGCACTCTTCAGAGACATCAAACGATCGGCTCCGAAGCGAAAGGCAACTAGTGCGTGCATCCACTTCCGTATTTATACCCGCGCTGTGGGGGCGGAGTGTGTGATGTAAGTCACGCACGCCAATTACATTGGCTCGTTCAATAGTACTCGAAGACAGTTGGCTCCCTAGCGTGATCCCCATTCAGTCGACGTCAACTACGTCTGACGTTCTCGACTGAAAGGGAAGGACATTAATACTTGAATAAAGTCGTTATTTTTGTTTGTTTTTTTGCACTCAAAAAGTATTCTCATCGCTTGATAAACTTAAGATTGAGCCACTGTAGTCACTTTTTAACGATTTCTTTAATACATTTTTGGGGCTTGGGGCTTTCAATCCATTAGAAGCCTATGGGGGACTGATCCAGCTCTCAGATTTAATAAAAAACATCTTAATTTGTGTTCCGGAGATGAACGAAAGTCTTACGGGGTTGGAACAACATGAGGGTGAGTAATTACTAACATAATTTTCATTTTGGGTGAACTAACCCTTTAAGTCAAAAGTTCCAATACTTGTTTCTCTTAAAAACAATGTCACAGCCAATTATTCTATTTTGAAATGTGTTTTCCGTGTCAGAATGTCTGTTTTGGTCTGTGTCAGGGGCGGTTCTAAGGTCAGTGGATAAGGTCAGTAAGAATCCCATCCACTGCCAGTTTACCCAATATTATATTGACACACCTGGTTGCCAGTGGGTATTGCAGCCATGGAAGCCAGCAAACCAACTGGGTCACAGATTTTACCCAACCTAAAAAGCCTCAGCAATAAAAACATTGCAAACATATACATTAACTGATCTTACAGTGTTAAATCTTTCCACGCTTGTTGCGTGTTTGAAGCATTTTAATATATAAAGCAGTTTTCATGTTTAGGACAGCTTGGATCGTGTGCTTTCCCCACAATAGCTCACATCTGCATCCTTCAATATTTTTTCAGATTCATTCCCTGCCCCTGATTCATCAGATTCATTAAACGGTTTTGTCCCATGCTATGGGTAAACACAGAGATTCAAATGACTGTACCAACTTTCTGGACACACACACACTGTAAAATGTAAATGATCAATAAGTTATGATGACATATGTTTTTACATTGCTTTAAATGTAATCAAAAATGTAAATCAAAATGTTAAGCAATTTTCTACTTTTTTTATAAGTTGATTGTACTTAAAAATTGAAGGCAGCAACCTTTTTTTTTTTTTTTTTTTTTTTTTTACAGTGCAGTAAGTACCGCACGTGCAGTGGTTAAAAAAACACTGCATTCCAAAAGGAATATGGGGGACTCGAGTCACATGTTTTGAATCGAGTTGCAAATTAAGGACTTGATACTTGCTTGACTAAATTAAGTAGGCTAAATGACTTGACTTGACTTATTTGACTTGAGATCCAATTACTTGACTTGAACTGTAGGCTATGACTCGAGAATGACTTTATATAGTTTTTTATATAAATCATCGCAACATCAATTGATGAACAAACTGAAAGCAACGGAACCATTGACGCCAGTCATCACATTCTGCGCGATTGCGAGACGGTGCACAATCCCAGAAAAACATCGCGGTGAGCACGCTTATTGCGCTAAATACAAAAACATCTCCCAGCATCGTTTCTTTTTGGATATAAACACTAGAAATTGACCATATTCATACAAGAAGATTTGCTGAACGCATAATAACTTGCAAGGGATATCGGACACGACCATCACAACCTCGAACTTCATTCAAAGTAAGCGATGGCTTGTTTAACCTGTTTGTTATTGTTAATTTGACTAACATTAAATTTAGAGATAACAGTGGTCAAAACAACATGCCTCTTTATACAAAATTATGTTTTCAAATGTAGGCTCTCAATAGATTCAAATGATAATGATGGCGTGCATACATTTGAGACATTTGCCACAGTTTCTTTCAAATCATGCTTTAAAGCCAAACATGTCGCTCTTTCCAATGACGAAAAACAACATAGACAACTGTTAATGAATTTGTCCTGTTTTATGTTTCTCTTAAAGCAGGGTCAAATGTTATAACTAAGGGGGTTGGGGGGCAAAATGCCAGGATAATTAATATGCACCCAAAATTCAAGATGTTTTGGGAAAAAATGGCTCGTATGAGTTATTTTTATATTTATAACATAATGATATTAAAAAATATTACCAGAATATTGGTGCGATTGCAAATGTGATAATGATTGTATACAACAGTTCAGTAAACAAAGAGTGGCTTAGTTCCAGGATGAATCTGCCGTTTTGAACGAATCAGTTGAATGAATGCTTCTATGACTCGTACATTAAGACGGTGATTTGGCGCCACCTATTGGGGGTTTTAATTTCATATTTTAAAAAGCATCTAATTTTTTAGAAAAAAAAATGGTTAGAACATAGTTCTAAAAATGCCCCTGGAAATTAGGGGTGCACGATATATCGAATCAATATCGTTATCGCGATATCACGTTGCTCGATATCAATATCGAAAGTCTCGCGATATTTATGCAATATTTTGATGCGTCCGGTCCGACATGCACCGTTGCATTTCCCCCGACTAATTTCCTGATTCTCCTTCTCCATAAACATGAAATCAAGGAGAGGGTTAACTTTTCATGCTACAGATTTCCCATAGTGGTCAGAAAGAACAGGGGAGACACTTCGTTTTTCTTAATATGACTGTAGAGTCGCTACTCGCTCCAAAGCTAATCGCCGTCACTCTCTCATTTCTCCCTTGCTCTACTACCACACAGTCGACGCACACCAGCGCACAAACATCAGGCCACCTGGCAACTTCATGTGTTTTCTCTGATCGGATAGCTATCTGATATATTCCTTTTACACCTGGTCACATAAATGTGTTTTTGCAAAACAGATATAAATCCGATCTGCAATTCCTGCGATATGGAGTGCACGTCACAGAAAGCAACAGTTGAGCTGCATTTTACGATCATCAGCTAAAATGTCAAAATCAAATAACGCAATAAGAGAGAACGGCAACAGCCCCGTTAAGATAATTTCGTTTATTTACTTTTAATAAAGTGTAAAGCGTCTGCGACTTACTTTCACTTTGATTTGCGATAGTTTGCGCGTTGGCTTGATGAAGAGATGCAGCTGCTCATCTGCGGTGATGCGTGTTGCAGTTGCGCGCGCCGTCATATTTGGCCATAACATGACATGTAGCCTGTAACCCGTTCTCACACGTTTATTTTTTAGCGTTTTTGGGAGTAGGCTAGTACATTTTACAAATGTGGTTTCAACAACGAGATGCATTTATTGTCCAGTTCCGTCTGAATGCGGCCCAGACCTTCTCCTGAAGTGGTTTCAGCGATCGGATTCAAATCCGTCTCGAATGCGTTTCGGAGGGCAAACCTGTTTTTTTTTAAGATCGGATAGCTATCCCATCACAGAAAACGCATGAAGTGGCTAGGTGTGTTCTGTAGACTTGCTCTTTATTTATTGTTTTTTACACTGTAGTGTACATACAACCAGTAAAACATGTTCTGTTCTGTGGACATGGTTATTATTTATTGATTTATTTATTTATTCATTCATGTTGTACCAGTCCAATATGACTGTCAGTTGAAATAAACATTATGTTTTAAGAAAACTTGTTTTATTTATTAATATTTTTTGCTGCGCTTTCCCATAACCTTTTTAGTTTTACATACGTTTAAAAATATCGAAATTAATATCGATATCGCAATATTCATTATCGATATCGCAATATCACTTTTTTGTCAATATCGTGCACCCCTACTGGAAATCAATATAAGGGGTCAAATAGCCTATTGGCTCTTAACTTCGACTTGACTCGACCCTTAGCAGGACTCGACTTGACTTGCTTGAAGTGAACCACTGACTTGACTTGACTTGACCATTAGCAGGACTCGACTTGACTTGTTTGAAGTGAACCACTGACTTGACTTGACTTGGTGTTGTATTGCGACTTAGACTTGCTTGAGACTTGAAGGTAGGGACTTGAGACTTACTTGTGACTTGAACAAGTGTGACTAACTCCCATAATATCGGTGATATGTTTTAAAGCTTTTGTAAGTCTCTTAATGAATGCTCACAAAGGCTGCATTTATTTGATCGGAAATGCTGTAAAACAGTAATATTGCGTTAAAAATGAGTTCATTAATGCAGTGTGTAGGCTATACAAAAAGAAAGATGTATAGATCCTAAATTAAATCTATTCTATAAATATAATCAAATGAATATATATTTAAATAAGCTAAATAAGTACTGGATCACTACACTAACACTCAAATTACTCACAAACCAGGTTTCCTGTGTCAGGTTTTAGTGTGTCATTTAGTGTTTTGTGCTCTATTGATCACTGATACACTCTCCACTTTCCCCCATTCACTAAAGGCCAAGACAGAGATCAGATTCACCCCTGCACAGGAATTAAAAGCACACAGACTGGTAGCATGTTTCTGAAGAACACCGCAGAACTGGTGTCAGATTATGTCTTTTGCAATATCCCTTACTTCTTTTCTTCATACAATCGTCTTCACCATCTTCTTATGTCCATGGCAGGTGACAGTAGCTGACAACAAGATCCTGACTAACAAAACAGATGCAGAAGTACTGACCACGTCAACACTTTCCCCTGAATCCTGGTAAGACAAGTATGAGATATGGTAGCCTTTTATTTTACTTTTATCTGATGTAAAGACTTTTATTTTGATATATCTCCCCTATGGGAAAATTATGAGTATGGGAATGGAGTCGAGTAGCTTGCACTTTGAATGTTCTGATTAATTAATTTGCACATTTAAAAGCATCTAATGCATGTGAAATTGAGGTGTTTTTTTATATACGTGACTAATATGATGTGAAAATATTGGTAATGCTTCCTAGTTTGGCTGTAAAACTAGGAAAGGTTTTATTTAAATAGTTTTTATTTTATTTCTCACAATTTTAATCTCTTTTTATACACATTTTGACTTTATATCTAACAATTGTGACTGTTTCTCACAGTTTGCATTGTCTCATTACAATGTAACATTATTTCTTATTTTAATCTTTATCTCATGAGGCTCTGATTTACTCTGATTATGTTTGGTGATTTATTTGGTCTGACTTGCGCATGCGGCAGGCATGAATAGTGGCATTCATATTTTGTCAATGTAATGAAATCAGACAGCACACGGCAGGCTGAACGCTGAATATACTTTAAGTCAGCTGATGAGGGTCAAGACTTTTTGTCCAGGCATTTTATCTCTGCAATTATTTCAAGTTCCAATCCCCAGGCTACCCGTTGAGTCCAGGAAGCCAGCCCATTCTGTCCATAAAACATGTCAGTGTTGCTAGCATTTTAATCACAACTCTACAGCTAATGCACATTGCAATACTAGTTCTGAGTCTCTTCAAAGTCTTATCAAAGTTTTTGATTGACTGAGCTAAGATATAGAAAGGCATGGACATTAAGTAGCTCTTTAACTTTGTTTGTGTGTGTGTGTATTGTTGTAAACAAATAATGAGAAGAGGGCCAATTTATTTTAACCTCTTAAGCACCAGGACCATTTTTGGGGATTTCCGCCTGGATTTGCCTACCCAAATTGAAAAGCCTCCCATTCACACATACTTTGGGCTAAAAACAAAATTTTTGTGTCATTTTACAGGAAACCCTTTGCAGTTTCATAAAACAGTGCTAAAAGTGATAAACATTTAAGTATATGTTGTCTGAGCTGTAATAACCCCCCCAAAAAACAGGCGCTTTTTGATTTTTTAATTTTAAATTAATTTTTGAAAGTGCATAACTCAGCCCCTGTGTCCAACAAGTGTTGTTGTTTCCTCTAGATGTCAACAAACACTGGAAAAAAGAATTTTTTCTCTATAATAAAAAATGAAAAAGATATTCATATTAATCTGAAGGTAGGAATATTACCTTTTTTATATGTAATTTCCACCTAGCCAAATCTATACTCTGTTCATACCTATATATAGTGGTATTTATGCAATATTTCAGTGTCATTTTACAGAAAACCCTTTGAAATTATATAAAACACTGCAGAATGTGATAAATATTATAGTATATGTTGTCTGTGCTATAATAAACAAAAATAAAAAAATAGGCGCTTTGTAATTTTGATCATTTTATTCTTTCAGAAAATATTTTTTTTTTTAATTTTACAAAATATTTGCCTAAAATATGTGGTCTAATACAGTCTACAACAGAATCCTCATCCTCCAGATGTATTTCATTCATTATATGGGCATTAGTTTTGTTACTTCACCTCAACATCACCGGCTAGCCTCCTCTGATGCCCGCTGTGCCAGCTGTGCCAAGATGTGCCATCAGCCACATCTTCAATCTTCAATAGAAACTGAAACATAGAATCACTGTTTATACATAGTTTCTGCACTGTAATAATAGCCATTTGATTTCACAATATCAAAATGTAGATTTACTGAAATGACCATTTTTTCAACGTATCCAAAGTGAAACTAACTATATCACACTTTGACTAAAATGTTTGACATTTATTTTCAGATAATAGTTTATCTGATTGGTTGCTGTTCTTTCACATTTCAAACTAGCAATAACTTTATCAAAAAAATGTATGTAAACATTGTAAAAGGTTACCTACCTAAACGCAGCGCGTCTTGAGATCGCCATTGGCACTCCAAACTTCTCCAAATCCTCCATTTAGAAACAAGTTGCACTTTCAAAGATCGGGTTTATCAATGTCATCGATGCTTTTATGTTTCTAGATGCAATTATATAAATCAAAATAGTTCTCAAACTTATATAAACTCGCGCTACAGTCATCAGAGACCCTGCTCGCGTTCAAACGAGGATATGGACACTTTAGAGCTGCGCACACAGCCCCGGTCAGCCAGTGTTGCACAGTAAAGGGTCCACCTAATATTTTTACCGCAAGAAAAGTTCCTACTAGATTTCTAAGCTGAATGGATCGACCTTAGGCAGCTGGATCTCTGTTACAGGACGCATACGCAGATGGCTTGAAGATCCGGTGTTTTGCGCTCAGAGCGCATCTCCTCTCAGTTCATTCGGAACGGGTTTTCTGACCAACGAAAGCTCACAGAAACGTGAAAATGGTCTTATTTGAAAGAAAACATCCTAATCTAAAAGTTGATATAGATTATGTGGCTGTTTTCGGCTGATTGAAGACGACATCGGAGCAGGCATGTGAGACTTTTATCTGTCATTTTGTTTTATTTTATTTTACTGCGCGATTCTTTTGAAGATATTTCGGTCTATGATTGTCTCACAATGTAATAACCTACATCGACAGATTCCTTAGAATGAGAGCTTTATTTCTATGTAAGTTTTGACTGTTTTATGAAATATATAAAAAATAAATATTTGTAAAAATAATTCTTCGCAATCACAAAGCGGAAATTTTTGCCTGGGACCAATGCATATTTAAGCTAATATTTTAAGTTGATATGTATCATAAAAACGAAAGTGATGGTATTCTTTGTAAAGTTTAGATTCTAAGCTTTCAAATGATACCATGAATTGCTTTATACCTTATATGGAAGTCTGTAAAAAGAACGTACGAACATCATAACAAGGTGTTTGCCCCCGGTACCGGGGGCTCTGGTTTTTAAGAGGTTAATCTTTTTTATTTTTTTATTTTTTAAAATCACTTAGAAACAAAAGTCTGTTCTGTTTGCTGTGAAAAGCCTGGAATAAAGCCCATGTAAAAATACTAATTACTTCAAATCCACTGCATGCTGGAATTTGCATGAATGTTACATAAGAGAATAACCCCAGCTGAGTAAACGAGAGCTAACAATGCCAAAAGAAACACTCAGCATGCACTGTTTAATCAGGTAAACGCTACCGACTGGCAGGCAACACGTAAAAGAGCTGGACAAAGTCCTGAAGCTTTGATGCAGACTATGAGGTTTTTGTATTAGATTATCCAGTTATATTTATAGTGAGTTATAAAATTTACCCACATGTAAGTTTTTATGCTTTTCATGGCTCTTTTTTCCACCTAGCAGAACGTTTTTTTTTATAACTTTTAGTTACTTATATTTTCTTTTTCTTTCTTTCTTTCTTTCTTTCTTTCTTTCTTTCTTTCTTTCTTTCTTTCTTTCTTTCTTTCTTTCTTTCTTTCTTTCTTTCTTTCTTTCTTTCTTTCTATTGTTTTTCCAGGATTCTTTGATGAATAAGAAAAGTTAAAAAAGAACAGCATTTATTTAAAATAGAAATCTTTTTAACAATGTACACTACCGTTCAAACGTTTCTTTTTCTTTCTTTTTTTGAAAGAAATTAATAATTTTATTCAGCAATAATAATGTTTAAGTAACACTATGTAGTTTTTCAACCTTCATAATATATTTCCAAGACCCTTGTGATGGTACATCGACTTAAAATAAGTTAAATGACTCGTCTGCCATAGCCTGACGTGGTCTGTATCGCTTTACTGGCACTATGTAACTTCGGGTTTCGGGTAGGAACCCGACCACAAAAAGAACTACAAAATTCGACTGCTTTACGTCAAGCGATACAATAGTCATTATTTCGTTTTTCTTCGTTTCTGATGTCGCAATATATCATCCTTTCATGAAATCATGTAACATACTCTACCTTGTCTGTGGACATCGTTCATTCTAAAGCCGGTGCTGGATAAACAGCGAGCGTGCGTGCGACGGTAGGCTAAATTATTTACGACAGCGGCAATGGACAATTCCGTTTCCAACCAGTAGGGCGACCAAAGAGGAAAAGTTACTTGGTGTTACTTTAACTTGATAAAAAGTGATAAAGATATATATTGTAATTTTGAATAAATGTTGTTCTTTTTAACTTTTTATTCATCAATGAATCCTGAAAAATGTATCACAGGTTCCCCAAAAATATTAAGCAGCATAACTGTTTCCAGCATCGATAATAAATCAGCATATTAGAATGATTTCTGAAGGATCATGTGACACTGAAGACTGGAGTATTGATGCTGAGAATTCAGCTTTGCATCACAGATATAAATATTTTAAAGTATATTAAAATATAAAAAAATATTTTAAATTGTAATAATTTTTCTCAGTATTCGTTTTTTTTGTGTGTATTTTTGATCAAATAAATGCAGGCTTGTTGGGCATAAGGGACTTCTTTCAAAAACATTAAAAATAGTTATGTTTCTTTTGACTGGTTTAATTTTTTGACTGATCTACATTTTACTTTTTTGTATGTATCTTGTCTTGACCAAGGCTACATTTATTTGTTCAAAAATTACTATTTTGTATTTTAAATTTTAAAATAAATGTATTTACTCATGTGACAGCAAAGCTGAATTTTCAGCATACTCACTCCAGTCTTCAGTGTCACATGATCCTTTAGAAATGTATTATCAGAATTATTTTTGATCAATTTAATTACTTGATGAATAAAAGTATTAATTTCTTTAAAAAATATATTTTGAATGGTAGGTTAGATCCATTTATATTGTCCAAAATGCATGCTATATATACATTTATTATGTATACATTTGTATTTACCTAAAATAGGTTTAAAAATGCATTTTCCTGGCCCTTGAAGTATATTTAGTCCAATGTAAAAACTGTTAAACAATCATAGACAGTTAGGTACTACTGTCGTCTAGTGTGAATACTCTTGCTAATGATAAAATTGACAAATGAGGAACACTGCGACCTTGTGGACTTCACAAAGGTCGTGAGACCACAAGTCCAAATCAAGTGTGCAATTTAGGACAAGCCTTACTAACTATAATGCATCTCTGGGAAAATAGTGCACTGAAGCAAGAAAAAAGAGGTCTGTTTTTAGGCTTGTTCCTTGCCTCACATTAGGTAATGTTGATTAACTTAGTGGCCTCATTAAATAACCCTCCAATGTCATAGTCCGTAACCAATGACTCTGACGACTGTGGATTTGGTAGAATGAGACATCTCATCTCAGAGGAACTCTCTAACCAGTGATTTATCACCACTAATTAACGTCTGAGAGCGAGCAGATGTTTTCATTTCCATTAATGCACCTGAAATGTCACCATAACAACTACCATTTGTTGAGTGAGTGTTGAGAGAACCTTCACTGGGACAAATATGAGCCTGAGCAGACTGGTAGATGTAGTACTTTTTGCTTTTTCCGTACGTTTAAAACAATAGCTCATTCAACTAGTATGGTATTTATTCCGCACATGGTGCCAACAAGTACAAAATATTTTATAAAGGGAGGAAAATCGCGTATTTGATAGGATAGCAGCTGCGGCCACAACACAGGTGAGAGAAAGTTTTTGGGAGTCTGGTTAGATTGTGAGAAGAAGTGAAAGTGATTGATGAGACCTGTACTCATGCCACCTCTCTCGCTGGCTGGTTTATTGGTGGGCCGCATTGGTTGCTGTAATCTGAAGCAGATGGCAAGTTTGTTTGAAGTCCCTGCAGATGGTCATCAGTGCTCCGCTCTTCAGCACCTGAGCCGTGAGGGATCCAGACCATCGTGCAAATGACCAAAATAACCTATTCTGAAGGATGAGTCAAAAAACCTGCGAGCACTAATCAGGTCTAGAAACCCGTCCAGTGTGTCAGCCGTGATTAAAGATCTAACCGTGCTGTATAACCAACATGTTCTGTTTAATATAATCAGGAGTGGCTATTCAACCTAAAAGAGCGACATTAGCATAACAGGAAAGCTTGTCCAGACGTATGTTATTTTAGTTCTGCATTAACCTTCATTTTTCCTGGAACATCTCCATCAAAAACTCCTTTTAGTCTTGGATTTGACCTACAATATCAGGTTGTTTAAAATGAACATGTCCTCATTCACAGTCTGTGCAGAGTGCTATGCATTCTGGGATTGAAGCTAAAACGCAAGGCTGCATCTGAAATCGCTTACTTCCCTACTATGTAGTAGGCGAAAAACAGTATGTGACAAAATAAGTATATCTGAATTCACAGAACTAGGTAGCAGGTAGCAAAAAGTACCTGGGTGACCTACTATTTCCTGCAAAATTCTGAAGTGTGCATATGGACACTTTACTATCCCATGAGGCCACAGGAGAGGATTTGTGAATGGCAGTGAAGTGACGCAACTGACGCTGGTAGGTCACAGGATAATGACAACACGGCCAATGTAGTATGTCCAGATTATATTCATACTGCACACATTCATATATAGAACATACTTTTTAACAGTTGTGAAGTAATTACTTAACTCTTCCAATCGAGCAATGCAGACCAAAGGAAATTTAATACATTAAAGCTGCTGTCCGTAACATTTTTAAGTTAAAAATAATCCAAATTAATTATTTAAAAAAAAAACATCTTCAGCCAGTGTTCAAAACTATCTGCTTGCCATAGCTAGATTCAAAACGGTTAGCTTGTAATAATGATTTTAATTCCAGTGGTACTGGTGGGTTTTCGCGGGAAATTCGAGCATGTCTTTGCGTCATTACGTCACATCCGTACACATAAAGAAGGAGTTTCGGCTAGCCGGCTATACTGCGCGTGAGGAGATGTAGAGATAGGCTTTTCTCGCAGCACTTTACATGATTAAACTCATGGCGGTTCCAGAAAGATCCAAACAACAATCATCAGTGTCAACTGGAGATTAACCAGTTATAAAACCCAAAAGACTTCGTACTTCGGATTTAAGGTGGAAAGAGAAAGAAACCGTTACCGTCTCATGCGAACACAAGGATACACATCAGTGGGGCTTTTGAAAGGTGCGTGAACTCCAGAAGGGGTTTGAAACGGAAGAAGAGACAGCTTTTTCTGCTGAACAAGTAAGACAGTTCAATAGTTCAATCGTGTAACAGTACGTTTTCTTAATTCACACAGTTGTGGAGTTTCCTTTGTTGTGCCTTTCTCGTTTAGCTATTATGGAGAATATGATTTCTGAACTACACAGATACTCATAAAACACATTAAATAACGTTAGTCACGCAATGCTGATGTTGTTAACATGAACAATTTGAGAACAAATTTAAGTAGGCTATGATTTGCACGGTTGCTGTAAATCGCGCTGATTAAATCTAACGATCGCTTGTCATGTCGAATGCTTTTTCCCCCTTAGTTGATCAGAACAAAAATGGATGTTACTTACTTGTTCAGAAGACATTTTCCGGAGAAAATTCGTATGTTGGTCAAGCTTTCAAAAAGTGAATCTGTGATTCTGAATGACAGTATCCACACAGCGCGGTGATTGACAGCAGCACTCGCCTCAAAACACTGTGTTCATCCGCGCTGTTTCATGCCGATTTACAACCCACGCAAAGATGATAATTACGCGAATTACTGCAGTTACAGATTTCGAACAGAGATGGCGACAAAAAGGGAAAATGCTACGGACTGCAGCTTTAACTATGAACTAACAATGAGTAAATATATATTTTTACAGCATTTATTATATAATCTTACTTAATAAGAATGTTCATGTTTATGCCAGTTCACAGTGCATTAGCTAACAGATACTTTTGTTCTGTTGCGATGAATATAGCTAAGATGAATAAATTCTGTAGAAGTGTACATTATTAGTTTGTTAATGTGTTTAATGTTAACAAATGAAATCTTATTGTAAAGCAATTTAAAGGCCATATACTGCATAGTGAACATTCAGAAGGTCATAAACACGGAATGTGAGCAAAGTTTTGATCCGTGATGCCCTAGTTAAAGGTTATCAAACCCATCCAGCTTTTGCTTTATTCCAACAGAGGCTATAGTGTCATTTCATACTCCAGAAAGCATGAAGGATACAGTCACGGGCATGGAAGAGACTTTCCAGTCCTCGTCTGTGCCAAATACTTCACAGATGAACGACATTAAACAGTTTGTCTGCCCTTCATGGTTATGCTAAGATGCAAAAAAAAAAAAAAACGATTAGTCGGCACAATCATCATCGCTTTTTTCTTTCACGCGGTGTCATATGTCACAGCGTTCGAAATGGAACTTGTGTGGTACAGTGGAGCGTGATCCATGAAACATGCCATCTAACGTCTTGTTTCATTGGCTGAGTAGACGATAGGATGTAGGCAAAATGGCAGGAAATGGCCATTGTGACATGCTCAGTAGTGTATTGCCTTTTTCCTATTGTTAAAGCCAAGTTGTGAAGGACAGTGAGACCGACATGGAGAAAAACTTTAGAATTTCTGCACCATTGTTTTGTTTATCTTAGAGTATACTTTTTTTGCTTAGAGGTTATTCCTTAAAATCATTGGTAACACTTTACAAAGTCTCATTTGTTAACATTAGTTAATGAATTAACCAGGATAGCATTTATTAACATTTTTTAATGTTAGTTAATATGTGGATGACATAGCTCAGGCCATTTGGACTTTGATGATAAATGTTTGTTGAAATCCCATATCAGTAGTGTAGTAGATGATGTTTGTATTTTAAAGAGATTTGATTTGTGATTTTACTTTCTTAAGGGTGAGAGTAATCGTTCAGCTGGCAACCAGCATGACTTGTAAAGGGCGCCTTTTCACCTGTTGTTTTAGTATGTTTATTCAGCTGGTGGAACTCATATGGTCTGGAGAAAGAATTTCTCCCGCATGGATACATTTGAATATGAATAAGCAATTCATATCAATGTTATTGTGCTATATTAATAATCTAACCAATATTAAAAGAACAGTGTTAGAGGTATTTGGAGAGGTATATTGATATTTTTTACCTCTCATTTTTGTTCTTGTTGAGCAAAACGTTTAAATGCTTTCGTGTTGCAGAAGCAAGAACATATGCATATGTTTAGAATGACATAAGGATGAGTAAATGATGACAGTGTATATTTTTGGGTGGATTTTCTCTATAAGTTGTAATTTGTTTGGTCCATTTTAACTGGTACTTTAATAGTGCTTTTGCATTCCGTTTGAAGCTTGAAAACCTCAGCCCCAGTTCAATTTAATTATGCAAAAGTATTACTATTACAACTAACTATAATTTCTTCTATACATTTTTTTCAAAATGTATATTTTTTTTACACCATGGAAAGCCGAACCTGTTTAGAACAACATGATGGGGAATACATAACAAAAATTGGGTTGAAATACAAAGTTCTGTTATAAAACTTTAGATGGCGCAGGCTGATAGGTCCTTAACTCAGTCTGCTCAGTCACATAATTCTCTATAGGTTGGTTCCTGCTGTATCAGTAGCCAATGAGTTCGCTGCTCAACCTTCAAATACTTGGTCAGCATTTGCTATAGCAGTTTCAGTGTGCTTTCAGAAACCCTCCACCTTCCCCAGCTCGACCTGTTTAGATCTTCCACCGGTAATTCATGTATGCTATATTGTACAGCAGAAACATGTCTTACTTCCTCACAACAGCAATAAAAGCAGCAGCAGATCTATTCTGCCATGACCAAATATATCAACATTGTCATATCCATTACCATTCCAAACACTCCGAGAGTTGTCATGACATACTCCTTCCTGAACAGAATTGTGTATGGCTAAGAAACTGACATACAGATTTCCCTGTTTATTTGAAGTACCTTTTTCAACTGCCTTCACTTCCTTCCATCTCACTTAAAGAGGATAATGAGAGGGCTTTTCAGGGGATGCGGTCAACTTATCAGACTCACACCTGATTCCTGTGTGACATCTGAGCCTCAGTCTTTCCATTAATTAAATCCCTTGCACTCTCTCTCACACACATACATAAGGGTTGTTTGTCCATCGCATGTCATGTCTGGTCATTGAAAGTCGCCATCAACCACTTTATATAAGAGGTGTGGATGGGATGCAGGCTTTTGCTTTTGAGCACACGCACATACTGACATCCTGATAGTCCTCGTCTCTAGGAGACATACTATCACATCATGCACTCACTAGCCCACAACACCTACACACACTTAACGCTAATGTACTTAGCGCATACACACACACACACACACACACACACACACACACACACACACACACACACACACACACACACACACACACACACACACACACACACACACACACACACACACACACACACACACACACACACACACACACACACACACAACACACACACACACACACAAGACTGCCTTATGGCTCAGTCAGAAGTTACTTCACAGCAGATTATTATAGTATTGACTATTTCATTTTTATTTAATTTTCAGTTTGTCTTTTAAGTTTTAACTTTCAAGTTTTTCAGTTTTCAAATCTCAGTTTAAGTTTTTAAGTTTAAAGATGTTACATTTGTCAGCACAATATTGTGTCATTGCTGTCTAGTGGCATTACGATTAATGCAGAGAGGTTTTAGTCCTGGTATGCCATCTATTTGGGGGGCTGTTTATACACCCGTTCTTAAAATCCCATAACATAAAAGAAGATATTTTCTCCATACAATGGAAGTCAATGGGCTCCAATGTTGTTTGGTTCCTAGCAATCTTAAAATATCCTTTTATGTTTCGCAGAAGAAAGAAATGCATATATGTATAGAATGACATAAATGACATTCGTCTGTACACAAAAAAAAAACCTAAAAGGAAAAACTTCTCCGTTTTAAGCATATCGTTGTCATGTAAACCTACCCTAAAATCAGACTGATCTCATGAAATAGCGTATGTATAACACGCCAATTCGTATTTCCATTTTTGGCGTGCTATCAACACGCATAATCGCTTTTCAGCGTGTTTATGAACGCCGTTGACTTAACGTTACATTACTGTATATATAAATATATGACTTACCCCAACCCCGTCCCTAAACTGGGGTTAATACCATTAATAAGTGTTCCCCTACCATCCAAAACAAAAATATCACTCGCCAGATGTAGATCTAGGTTTTTCTTCGTTTCGCTCGGACATTTAACGGCATGTACATACACGCGGAATCACCCGACATTTAACGGCGTAGACATACACGCATACACGCGGATAGCTCAAAATGCATATAGATAACACGCCATTTGACTTGAAAGTGGCGTGTATGTTTACGCAAAAGTCATGATGTCATGTTGCTAAAATTAATTTGTGGCCTATTCCTATTTAATTTTAACTAATTTTAGAGTCATTAAAATGTAGTTTAGTTTCACCTTTCCCCCAGACCTTTTTCTGTTAGCAACAATGTTTATAATTTTAAAATTAGTTAATGATAATAATACTGCTTTTTTGTTTGAAGGTACCTTTTAAGGACACTGGTTTCAGACAGGCTTCCAAGGCACCATAAAATGATCTAAAACTAATTCAAGTGTACTTTAGAATAATAAAAGAACATTACAAATAAATATGTAATGCCTACTATGCTTATTTCCAATTTAAATGGATTCATAAATTGAAAACAATGAACATTTATGATTATTTTTGTGGCATGTAATAAAACACAAAGGATACCTTTAAACACCAATCAGATTAAGATTCATAGACAGGAGATCAGTTTTTGCGTTTGGTTTCAGACAAAGGCATTGTAGCCGAATCAGTCGCTTTTCCTACGTCACATCCCTTTATTCTTCTGAAAACAATTGCTGACAAACAGAATTGCATTCTAGAGACTCCTTGAGATGACATTCTGCACGTCACTTTAAAAGTATATCTGCCCTGACTGTCGGAGGTGAAGTTTTAACCCTGTGCAGTATGGATGTCACTTTAAGAATGTTGAGGAGAGACCTTGACCCGACTAATTGACCCGTCCATCTTCAGAGCCTCACTCAAACTCTGAGATAACTGACAAGAGCGCCACGCATACTGTTTACATCCACTAAAAATAAGAGGTCGGACATATACATGCTGACCTCCCGCGTGCCAGTGGAAACAGACACACTGGAAGACACAGGGACTCCAGACATGAAGATGTCCAATCAGCAGTCAGTGTGATACTGTCCACACCGTCTTCCAACACAAGGCCTTTAGGGTAATGGAAGAGCGTGTGTCTATGTGTTTGCATATTTATAGAGTCGTGCGCTTCATGGAAGTGATCAGGGTGTCTCTAGGGTTGATTTCAGTAGTTAGTACACCTCCTGGTTCCTCTTAATTTGATCTTAATTAATGGTTTTAAGTATTCACAGGCTGTACAATATATGCAAAGGAAATAATAAAAAAAAGAGGTAATGAAAAATGAAATGTGCGAGTGTGAGTAATAATATTTATATATTTACTCTAAAAATGACATTTAACAGTGTTATTAAATTAGTGATATATATATATATATATATATATATTATAATATATATATATATATATATATATATCTCACTAATTTAATAAACACTGTTAAATGTCATTTTTAGCATATCTCAAAATTAATATCTACTTTTCATATTGTATTTTGTGATTCCTAAATAAATTCAATTGTCACATTTAAATTGAAATAGTTTTATTTTGTATTTATTTAGACAAAATAGTATTTATGTATTTATTTATTTTGGATTGTTAAATAGTGGTTATTACTATGTAGCATCTAAGTTATTGATTTTAGTTTTATTGTTCTATTGTTCATTTATCCAAAATAGTATATAATTTTGATATTGGCCAACCAACCAACCTTAAATTTTGTGGATTTTTGAGTAGTGGTGTGCTTTTATTTTGGCGTAGAAACCACCAGAAACATCCTAGAATTTGGATAGCAACGCATTGGCAACCACCACTCACATTTTCTTTTATAAATGTAATAAGCTATTATTAGTTGTTGTTGTTGTTGTTATTATTATTAGTATCACGAGGGAAGAACTAAGTACATCTGCTGTCCTAATTTGACCACAGCACTATGTAGGAACTCTGTAACAGCTGTAGTAATAAATAAATGGCAGATGCGATGAAAGAGTCCTTTAAAGTAATTCAAGCAGTTGTACATACTCACAGAACAAAAGCTGAATGAAAGCGCTGATCGGTCATTAGCTCCCTAAAGGAACGCCGTGTGTAGTATCAGTAGATCCATGTGAAACTGAGTCAGGCACGTATGACCGATACATGCTCATATAGTCTTACAGACCACACGGAGAGCAAGCGTCTCGCTAATGCCACACGCGCGTGTCTAACACATTGAGGCACTCGGAGAAACTGGGCCAGGCCAAGACCCACAGCTTGTCCTACACTTGTGTTTGTGCGTGTGGCGGCTTTTAGATAGCATATAATGAATAACACACCAACTTGTTTGGACATCCTCGATTCATTGGAGAGAAGCTAAATCTTGGCAGATCGCTCCTGCTGGATGATAGAGGACGAGGAAAGCGACTAGGGGGAACTCCAGTTGTCTGGTGGCTCGCAGCGAAGGGCAATGAGGATATCCAATCCAAACACACCCCGGTTCGGGTAAACACCCAGAGCTTTTTTTGCTCTATCCGCCAGAGTTTAACCAGGCCAAAATCAACCCAGCTATCTGAACCGCTCGCCTCTACTTGCACTTCAAACATGAGAATTCAGATGCAACCCCTTCTGATCAACCACCATTTCTCTAACATCAAAACATGCAGGCATCTTCCTCACCGCTGTATTAATGACCTGCGTTACGAGTCAAGACATGTCTTACTGCCTTGGTGCTATGTGTCATTGGGGGTGAAGTCATCCAGCAGATGCTTTATTCAAAGCGAATTGTAACAAAATTATTATAGGGAAAATATCCTTGGAAGAACATTAGTCACCATAAATCAAAAGTGACCTGTCATTCACATGAGATCACCGTTATAGCAAACAACAATCCAACGATTCAATCAATTTCCTATGGACAAAATCAAAGTCCCGTCCTACTTTTTTTCTTGTTCGAGAAGCCGTTTCACTCATACATAAATACATAACATAAATACATAAATACATAACAGAAAAAAAAGACTATCACACCTATCTTCATGCCTCATAGTTATCTAGTCTTATAGCATATTATAGTTCAGCAATTATATAGCCTAGTTTACATTTTGCGACTATATTAGCAATCAAGCAGTGGAGGAATTCTATTGGCCTACATGTCTATACTGTATGCATGCCGAATAGTTACACATTCTTATATATCAAACTTTATATAAAAAGCTGGGCGATAGTTCCCTTTTGCCATGAAATAAAAAATCTGCTGTTGAAAAAAAGGCTGTCAAGATTTGCTTGACAGTATGTTATTCCAACGCAGTCTCATGAAAGTGCGTATCAATACCACAAATGTTATTTCTCGTGGCATTTATACGCCAAAATCAGTTTTGGCGTGCATATGCTACGCACTGAAAATCCTTTGGGTAGGATTAGGGGGAGGGGGGGATGGGGGTGCGTGCGTATTACACGCCATAAAGTGCGTATCATATGCACGCGAAAACTGCGTATTATATATACGCCAAAACTGATTTTGGCGTATAAATGCCACGAGAAATAACATTCGTGGTATTCATACGCACTTTCATGAGATCGGGCTGGTTATTCTTTATGTGTGAGACTGTGAGTCTATTTTATATATACGAGTAAATGGTAATCCTAATTTTGCTGCGTAATAATATTCATGAGCAAGGCTGGAGGTTTTAAAATGGGTTTAAAATGTCCCTTCCCAAAACTTTTCAGATCGTTTCTACACCTCTGATTTTAAACACAAAATAATGTGTTTATTGACAAATTTTTTGTTATTTTGCACAACATTTTTGCTTTAAAAAATATATATAATATATAACTTGATTCTGGAAACTTGTCTTATTAGAATACAAAATGCACCAGTGTTTGTCAGTCTTGACTAAGAGTCATGAGTCCTGTCCCAAATGACACACTATACACTATGTACTTATGCACTATGTACTCAATTGTGTAGTATATGAACTTTATAAGGTTATTTTGTCTTTCAACATTGGAGTCAAATGGCATAGAATGGTGCAAAGTACGCAAATTGATGCAACTATATTTATGCTAGTAAGCTTATTCATTTGGATAATTGTATTTTGTTAATTCAAGTGTGACTGTACTTATTTCTTGGATTTTTATTCATGATGGTGTTGTTTTCTTTTCTTCCTCAAAGGGCTGTATTGGCCTGGTTCATTATTACCTTTAAACATGAACCTTTTTGTAATTTCTCTTGGAAGGCCTTGAGGAATAATAACAGATTTGTGGTTCCAGTATAAAACTGCGTATTTGTCCTGGGATATGGCGCCATTTTACTGCCTGGCCTCAGGATCACCAAGACCTGGTTAAAGTAGCTCGGTATCACGGTGGAAACTTGTTTGCTTGACAACGTCGGTCTCATATTGGACGGATTCATGTCTCCCTCACAGTTTGTATTTGGTTTTGTCAATTACTGTAGAGTTTTTCATGGTGGCTAGGTATAGGTTTGGTGTTTAGGATAAAGGCTCTTGGCTGAACTTATTTTGGTGTAGTATGCAAATGTAAACAGCCTGTGGTTTCCATTATGGTATTTTAGGAAAGGTCATGGAGTAATGGAAATGTTTGGCTTTTGGCCGCAGGGTGTGGTGTGTGTGTGTGTGTGTGTGTGTGTGTGTGTGTGTGTGTGTGTGTGTGTGTGTGTGTGTATGGCCGACTGTTTCGTGATGAGAGATGAAGGTATTGAATAACAGAACTCAGGAGTCTGGCTGGTAATTAATATGGTTTTTAAGCCGACACATCCAGTGTGTCAGCTTGCCAAGAGCCATCTTCATAAGGGGCATGTACCCATAGAGAGGGGTCAAATATGCCACAGATACCAGCATATATTACCTCAAGCAACAATAATGTGTAATATAAGATCCTGTGGTTATGACAAAGAAACAAAACAAATGCCAGAAAACCTAGAGAAGCAATGAGCTTTTCATTTGTCAAAACATCTCTAATGTTTTATTCATACGGAATTACAATTACAAGGATGTTTAGCGAGTGTTACTTGGCAAAAAATCTACCGTAGAGCAAATGATTCTTCAAATGCAGCTAAATACCATTGAATGCACTACTTTATTATATGGAAGATTTATGCTTACATTATTTCAAAGTTTATTTTATTTTTCTTGCTAATTTTTTAAGTAGTTTTCATTCATCCATTCATTTAAAATTATATTTATCATAAATCGCTATGGTTAATGTTAAGGTTGCACTTTATTTTACAGTCCTGTTTCTTTTATTCTTGGCCCATTTTTTTAGCATGTGTTTTTTTCTGAAACCATATAACACAATATACATATAACAGTACATATAACTGTACTGATGCAATATGGAGTAATTTATCGTTTTATATGGGTATTTCATGTCACTGACTATAACAATGGCACCTGTGTCCATCATAATCAGGCCTTATCTGAGTCAGATGTGGTATTGCTTGCTCTTATTACTAGGCAGACTGGTATTAGCACCAGTAACTTAAACTAGGTTGTATATTCTCACTAGTGTGACAGAGCTATTCCCATCCCACTAACTCTGAAGACGCACTGTCTGGATGCGAACATGAGCAGGCTGGCAATAGTCTGTCTACATAATAATATTTGTGACTTTTGAGTTCTTTTCATGCCTTCAGTAACTTGGTTGGCATTTAAAGAGTTTTAAGGCGGTATATTGGTACATATTTTGGTACATATTTTGACCAATCATATCAGTGCGGCTCCTTGATCTTTTTTTCCCAGATTGCTTTGATCTGTAAAGTTTCTGTTCCGCAGCTGGTTGACTGCTCTGTTTTAAGATGTACATTATCTTGCCTGTAGCTATTATATCATTTCTAACTTTAGAATGGTGGTCTCCACTAGATATTTGTATATGTCTATACTGCGGTGTTTTTTTACTTAGTATGTCTTTGGCATTAGTGTTACTTAGTAGTCAGGTCTTGACACATGCCAAACCGCCAAATGCTGGTGGATTTCAGCAGTGGCGTGTAACGCAGTTACTCCTACTAGCCACTTTGCCGGGTTAATATGTATTTTTCAATTGCAGTTTTTTAAAAAGGCATCTGAAATAATAAACAAAATGCAATGTAGTTTTGTTAAAAAATGCAGATTTTTATCAATACTGAAATGTATCCAATACTCATTTTCCGCTGAATAAATACGCGATACCAGCTGCACTTTCTCGCTCTCTCATCTCTCAGACAGCGAGTTGACACACAAACACACGTCTCCTTGCTCATTAGTTTCATTTGCTCCGGATGAATATTGTTGGTGTTATAGGGTTTGATTTTCAGCGTGGGATTGCGCGTATTGCGCATAATTTTACTGATTCCCGATTTTGTGCTCACACCGAAAGTGCGCATACATAAAGCCACCTCTCAGTACTAAATTGACTTTTTTTAGCTGCTTATTGCACTTGAATAGTCAAATACACACACAATAATGTGAAAATGCCCGTTTTGAGTATTGAAGTATTTGAGTATTCAAGTTAACACAGTCAGTTATGTTTAAAGTGAATGTAAACAGTTGAAAAAGAAAACGCACGTGTAACAGTATAATGGATCTGTGTGTCAGGTCTTAAAGTGACAGCAGCCTAATATAACTGCTGCCATATTATGAGATAATATAAAAAATATCCATATGGAAGTTTTTCCGCATGGTATTGATGTCAAAACTGTGTCCAGTAAAAATGCTGAGTGGTTAGTAACTTTGGAAAACCACTAGCGACAGTGGCTGGTGAGGAAAAAAGTTAATGTCAAGCCATTTTTGTTGTTATACTGTATATGTGAGCTTAAATAAGTTGAATTTTGTGCTTATCTATAACAAGCTCACAATGTCTTCATTGCAATCGTATAGCGAAATTTCAAATTAGGTGAAGGTTTCCTATTTTTTTTTTTAGGTGAAGTTTTCTTGTATTATTTGAAATAAAAACATGTTTTAAAAACAAGCATTCAACATTAGTAGTTTTCTTTTCTTTTTTGATCATGCCCATAACCTTGAATGGCATGAACAGTGTTTAAAAAAAGTAAAATTGTTCAAGACTTTCAAGTATAGTCAAAATTACACCCCAAATGAAGAATTATTCTATTCTGATGCACCATAGGCTGTTTTCCTTCCTCATTCTCAAAAGGTTAAGAGCAGTGAAAAAGCGTCTCATGGGGAGGAAGGTGGAGGCTCTCTGTTCTTCGTCCGCATTCAGATTGGGTTTCAGTGGCCGGGCTCAAGATTTCTCCTCAGGAAACTGGGTCTGATGGACAAAAGTGTAGCCCGTCCCCTGGGATCTGTGTTCCAAAAAGGTTTATATTGTGTTTGCAGCTCCCGCAGGACTGCAGATGTTGGTGGCAGAGCCCAGGCGTGACGGATGAAAACATGCATATGTGCAGGATGTGAGGAGAATGGTCAATGTCAGAGAAACTTTCTGTCTGAGCGCTTGCGGCTCAGGAGACAGGCACCATTGTGCTGGAGCTCATTTTGGGCTCCCTTAAATGACTGAAACGTATCCGACTGAGCAATCCAGATGCTGCAAGAGCAATGTTCTGGAATAGACTTTAACCTGTAGTGTTTATTTAACATGCGTCTGGTAGGAATACAGACTAAATGAGCAGCATTACAACATTTAATATCAATGACTTCTTCATGAAGAGTAATGGTCTGTAACATTTAATCATTAAAATAATATTTCAGCCAAAAATTACAATTCTGTTATCATTTACTGACCCTCATGTCGTTAGAAACCTGTATGGTGTTATTTTTCAATTAAAAATGCAGTGTTTTTTAGTTTTTTATTATTAAATGATCAAGGCTGTCAGGCTCCAACAAGAACAAAAAAAACAGGTAGTCAATACAACCACAATTTTTCGAAGCCTTGAAAGAGACGTTGAAGTTATTCTTTACCTTTTTTTTTTTGTAGAATAGGTTTTTTTTATCTATTCAATTTTTATTTTTAATTGTTTCATTTATTTATTTTATTGAAAGTGGCTCATAATACGATTTCAAAGCTTTATTTCATTTGATTTTTTAATTTAACTTTATTTGAATTATACAAAACATTTACATTAACATTTTTTATTTTATTTTATTTCATTTATTTGACTAAAAATGGCTCCTAATAAGATTTCAGATATTTGGCAGATTTTTTTTACACATTGTTTTAGTAAATAAGTACTTAAAATTCAGTCAAATAAAGGTGTCCTGCAGCTTAAGAAGACTTTGAATAAAGTATTTTGATTTTTATTGTATTCTGTTTATTTGGAGCAGGCATGGATTTTTTTTTTTAACATTTAATTTTTCTTTTATGAAAAAAAAAATACGTACAGGTTTGGAATGACATGAGGGTGAATTTGGATGAATACCTTTAAAACATTTACCTTTAAAACTGTGATTTGCTATCATTGGATATTTATTTTAGCACTTCTATTTCTTTTATTTGATTATTTTTGCTGTCTTTTACCTGCATTTAAACCCACAAACAGCTATAGGGCGCAAACCTCTGAATGATGTATTGTACATCTGTGCGTATCTGTCTTTTCCAGATGAGACATTCAAATGGAATCTCCATTCGCTTTAACCAAACCTGACCTGTTCTCACACAGAGATTCATGGGCCACTGGTCAGATTGTCATCTCTGTATCTTACTGGATACGAGTTCAGGTGTCTGTGCTGAGGTTGGTCTTGTGAAACGCTCTCCTGCTGGTTCCCCCGCAGAGTGCTAATGACCCGAGAGCTGTTAGAATAACGTTAGTCCTGCTTTACCCCTCTCAAACACACTGACCTAATAGTTTTACCACTCCTGCCGCTGTGTTTAGTGCCACTGTTTTTTTTTCTAACGGACAGAGTGACCAGTGTTCTCCTGTCTGTGCAAATCATCACCACAGCACCTGCTTGAAAGCCAATCGCCTACACAGCTGTCAGAAATAGTAGTTTTTATTTCTTTTCTCTTGTTACTTGATGATGGCGTGCTGTATAACAAGCAACTGACAACAACTATATCAATCACGTTGAACAATGTTCTTAAGGGTTTCAAATCTCCACCATGCATTTCAGTAAAAAGCTCAGATGATTAGAGTGGAAATGTTTTAGCTTGTTGCATCACTAGCGATGTAGACGGAGTGAAAGGCAGAAAGACAAACAGAGAGAGTGTGTAAAAACAGATCAGCTCACCCCTGCTGTTAACTACTGCCACCTGTGCAATATACCACCACTTTCTCAAGAGAGGAAGAGGAAGAGAGAGTCTTACCCCTCCCGCTTTAAAACCTCACTGATCTAAAAACAATAACAGTTTCTTTTGGTATCCAGGGACTGATTTTCCATCTCCCATGGCTCATTTCACTAATTCTCCACTCAGTTATGAGTGCTATAGTTCCACTGAACTTTTCCCTTGTTCGTTTGAGACTTGTTTTACACAGTTTTATTTGGTAATATATTATTTTATTCTAAGCACTATGAATGAAAAAGGCCAGTATCATTGATACCAGTACTGATACTCATACTAGGGCTCTAATGTGTTTTTGGTGTCCTTGAGATGTTTTGACATGCCCTGACATTTGTGCTTTTTTCAGTTGCTTATAAACATATTATTGGCAAAGGTGTCATTACACTGTATTCAGCACAAACAGGGCTACTATAATATTTGAGCAATATGTATGTATATGTATATTGTTCTCTATATATTGTTAGATAAAAAAAAAAAAAAAATTATATATATATATATATATATATATATATTTTATATATATATATATATATATATATATATATATATATATATATATATATATTTTTTTTTTTTTTTAACAGGACAACAATATGCAAGTGCTATGACCCTTCCCAGTTTAATCTAACGCAGTATGTGTACTTTAAAAAAAAATATATATAAATATTTTATTTTTTTATAAGGATAATAGATATAGAATAGAAATAAAGTGTTAGTATTAATAATGGGTCAAGTGTTACCTTGGCTTTTGGCTTGCTTCAATATTCAACAATATTATTGATCTGTCTTACGCCTTACTTAAAGGGGTCATATAGTGCCATTTTTGTACAAGCTAATATGATTCTTTATGGTCTAAATTAACAGTTTGTAATATACTTTAATTAAAAATTCTCATTAGTATTGTAAGAAAACACTTATTTTACCTGGTCAAAAACAGCTCTGTTGTCAGCACGTTGTGGCGTCACACGGTCGAACGGCTCGATTTAAGACAGGGGAAAACATATAAGGAGATTAAAACAAAAACACTGGATGGATTTTTATCATCATGTGATGGTTGTGTACAGGCACTGCCAACACACATTTCAGTAAAATCAACTTGTAAAAGTGCATGTACCATTATATGACCCCTTTAAGGTGGACGATGATGCAATTTTCTTCTAGAAACAAACGTTGTTGTATTATTTTCATGTTTTCACTGTGAAGCTGCTTTAAAACAATCTGTATTGTAAAAAGCGCTATATAAATAATGGTGACTTGACTTCACCAAAAAAGATGCGTCTTCAGTTGTTTCTTGAAAATGGCCACGGACTCAGCAGCTCTGGTTGAGTTGGGCAGATCATTCCACCAGCAGGGAATAGACCAGAAAAAGGTCAGAGAAAGAGATTTTGTGCCTCTTTGAGATGGCTCCACAAGACGGTGTTCACTTGCAGAGCACAAGTTTCTGGATGGCATATAAGTCTGAAGTAATGAGTTTAGGTAGGAGGGAGCAGAGCCAGTGGTTGTTCTGTAGGCAGAAGTCAGTGACTTGAATTTGATGCGAGCGGCAACTGGCAACCAGTGCAATTTTGTGAGGAGAGGAGTGACGTGTGCTCTCTTCAGCTCGTTAAAGACCACTCGGGCTGCAGCATTTTGGATCAGGTGCAGAAGTTTGACAGTGCAAGGTGGAAGAACTGCTAGGAGAGCATTACAATAGTCCAGTATGGATAGAATAAGTGCTTGGACAAGGAGCTGTGTAGCATGCTCTGATAGGAAGGGCCTGATCCTTCTATTGTTGTATAAGGCAAACCTGCAGGACCGGGCAGTTCTAGCAATGTGGTCTGTAAAGTTCACTTGATCATCAATCACAACTCCAAGTTCCTGGCTGACCTTGATGGAGTTATGGATGACGAACCTAAATGAATGGAGAAGTTGTGGTATTGTATTGGGTTGGCCGGGACCACAAGCAACTGTCTTTACAAAGTTTAGTTGAAGGTGGTGGTCCTTCATCCAGACAGGATGAGATTCGAGCAGCAAACCGTCGGATCATCAGGCTGGAATGAGAGGTAGAGTTGTGTGTCATCAGCGTAGCAGTGATAGGAAAAGCCATCTTTCTGAATCACAGATCCTAGTCATGTAGATGGAGAAGAGAAGTGGCCCAAGCACTAAGGCACCCAAGTAGCTAGATCACCCCTCGATGACACCCTGAAGAACCTACCTGAGAGGTACGACTTGAACCATTGTAGTGCGGTTCCCGAGATGCCCTTCGTCTTTAAAATTGACAGGAGGATCTGGTGGTTAACTGTGTCAAAGGCAGCAGACAGATCCAGCAGGATGAGATCTGAGGATTTGGAAGCTGCTCTTGCCAGTCTCTAAGCTTCAATTACCGAGAGCAGGGCAGTCTCAGTTGAGTGTATGTTTTTGAAACCAGACTGGTTGTTGTCCAGGAGGTTGCTCTGTGTAATAAAGTAAGAGATCGGGTTGAAAACAACTCGTTCAAGTGTTTTCGCGACGAATGGATGAAGGGTTACCGGTCGGTATTTTTCCAGATGTGCTGGATTTAGATTGGGTTTCTTAAGCAGTGGGGTTACCCGAGCCTGCTTAAATGCTGTGGGGAAAATACCAGTGTGAAGAGAGGTGTTTATGATGTGCTTGAGTGTGGGTACAACTGAGGAAGAAATGACTTAAAGTAGATTAGTGGGAATAGCATCAAGCGGACAGGTAGTAAGGTGATTGGAAAAGTAGGGCGATTATAAAGAGTTTGGAGACTTCTGACCCTGAAAGGAGAGAGAAGTAGGATAGAATGTGTGTGTTAGCTGGTAAGATGTGTGTGCCAGTTTTTGGTTTGGTAAATTGGCCGCTTATAGTGGTTGTTTTATTTATGAAGAATGTGGCAAAATCGTCAGCTGTTAGGGTTGATGAAGGAGGAGGAAGAGGGTTAAGAAGAGAAGAGACTGTTTTTAAAAGCATGCGAGAGTCTGAAGAATTGTTAATTTAGTCATTTTAGCAGTAGAGATATTAGCAGAGAAGGAAGAGAGGAGGGACTGATAAAGACCAAGGTCAGTAGGATTTTTCGATTTGCGCCACTTCCTCTCTGCACCCCTGAGTTTAGAACGATGTTCTCTGAGAACATCAGATAACCAGGGGGCAGAGAGGGTGGCGCGGGCTGACCTGGAGAAAAGGGGGCAGGAGTTGTCCAAGCAGAATGTTAAAGTGGAGAAAAGAGTATCAGTTATACTGTTAGTATCTATTGTTGAGAGCTGATCAGGTGGAGGAAGTGTGGATGAGACCAAAGAGGATAGGCGAGAGGGTGAGAGTGAGCGTAGGTTTTGCCGAAAGGTGACCTGTGGAGGAGTGTGTGTTGTGTTCTGAGGCAGGTTGAGGTTGAGAGTGAGGAAGAAGTGATCTGAGGTGTGCTGCGGAGTGACCAGTGTATGGTCAGTGGAGCAGTAGCGTGTGTAAATAAGGTCTAATTGGCTACCTGATTTGGTAGTAGCTGGAGTAGATACTCGTTTGAGGTCGAATGAGGCAAGCAGCCTGAGGTTTTTCTAGGTGGATGTAAAGTCTCCAAGGACTACGAGAGGAGTAACATACTCAGGGAAGGATAAGACTTAGCACATCCAACTCCTCCAGGAAACTGGCATGTTTACCTGGTGGACAATATACGATAGATAAACTACAAAATTGATTTTAATAGGCCTAGTCATGGTAATTGAATGTGATTCAAATGAGCTGTTGTCACACAGAGGTCATAAAAATAAAATAAAATTTCCAATTGTTTGAGATGAGAAGATCAGTACCTCCATCCTTTCCGGTCAGGCGAGGGTGTGTGTGAGAAAGTAAAGTTAGTGGAGAGGGCAGCAGGTGTGGCAGTGTCCTCTGGTCTAATCCAGGTCTCAGTCAGGGCCAATAGGCTGAGACCTGAATGACTAGAAATAGATGTAATGAAATGAGCTTTGTTTACAGTGGACTGGCAAGACCAGAGACCGATGGGAAAAGACAATAATGTACTAGAAGACACTGGAAACGTACGCAGGTTGCTATTGTGCTGCCTCCTAAGTGTGACATTTGATTTACACATGTTAGTAATAGTAGGGATTTGAAAACACATAGTGAAAAAGAGGTCACAAATAGAAAGATGAGAATAAAAAATAAATAAATAAAAGTGTAGAAGAGAGAGTAAGCAACAACAAGAAAATAATACTCAAGTGCCTTGTAGGTGTCCGTGCTCACGCAGGTAGAGTCACTTGGTCTTTACACTCTTCGGTCTTAACACAATGACGGCTTCACACAAGGGATGCCGCGGTATACTACTTGCTTTATACTACTTGCTTTATACTCCCCTCAAATGTCATTATTGAATACAGCTTGACATGCCTCACTACTAGCGAAACTTGTGAAACTTTACCTTGTGACTAAACACGAACAAACTAGACTTTACCAACGAGATTTCAGCCCATGAGCACAGTAAACAAACACTGTTTCCTAATAATTACAACTGCACTTTAAATCAAATGAGAAAAAGATACAAAACACTTACAGTAACTGTCACCTGTTGCTTGACTGCTTCTTTCTAATAATTGCTTCTTTCTGATAAGTGCTTCTATATGCTTCTTTCTACTGCTTCTTTCTAATTTAATAGCACTTGAATGAATGATAGCGTGATCATGTATTGTAGCGCAACCAAAGGATGACAGAAAAAAAACAGGTGCTGTGTTAATTGTTATGTTTAAAATATTAAACTGAAAATGTTTATTTCACGTTAATTTTGACAGCCCAAATCAAAACGTCACATTTGTGTAAACTTTTGATTGGTATTGTACATGCCTGTGGGTCCTTTAAATGCATGTTTTGTATGTGGGTACATGTTCATGGATGTATCAATGATCGTAAAGTTTGAAGGAAGGCAAGTCTGTAATTATGAGAGACTAAACATGTATTTCTGTATTCTCAGAACTCTAAAGTAGTTTTTTTCTAGAATGATCTGATATTGCGCACATTGTACATGTGTGATATCAGAAACAGGGAGTTGTTCTGTTGAGAGACACATTCTTCTGATCTAATGTTCTAATACGACTAATTTACGTCAAATGTCAAATGTACATGCAGGGTTGATGGTTGTTCATGAACAGATCACATCAGACTCACACACCCCTGCCTTCCTTTCCCGCAAAAGCTTTTATTTTACTGCTGTCACAGCATCATGTATCCTCCTACCTCCCATTTCCTTTTACTCATCACATGACCTGACTTCCTCTTCCAGTCTGTCCTCTTAACGTTTTTTTTTTTTTTTTTTACAATAATTTGTAATTTCCCTTGATTTTGTAGTAGACCCTGTACAATCACAAATACTGTGCAAAAATCATATAAATATTGAATACATTCAGATGTCCACCCTGTGCCTACAGGAGGAACAAGAAAAGACTGGACAGGCCATCATGCTGTTCCGCAGATAAAAGGTCATCGACTGAAGCCTGATGGTCCGGTACAGGAAGCCCCCAGCAGGATACTACAGTAACCCTGGATGATTCATGCTACTGTTGTCAAGGCAACATTTAGCCTTTTCCTGTGTTAGGATATCCTGTGACCGAGGTGGAGGGATGGGAGAGAACATATGACAGGTATTCTCTGCTGGATCGGGAATTTTTCTGTAGAAGGTACCTACCTTAAATTTCCTATTCCCAGACTTTTTGTAGTACACCCAGAAATGAAAATTCGGTCCTTATTAACTTTTGGGGCCCTATCTTGCACCCGGCGCAAATGACTTTGTACACTGACGCATGTATCATTCCTATTTTGCACCTTTTCCCTCCACAGACGCACGTCGGTAAACTAGGAAATAAACTTGCGCTCGCTGGGCGGTTCGGCGCAAACATTCCCTAGTGCTATTTTGCACTTCCAGAAAACAATTCCGCCACTGACCAAAAAAAACCTGGTCTAAAGTCACTGGCGCGTTGCGCGTTGTTCATAATGCTATTTTAAGTGTGCATACTTGGCCATAATGTAGCGGGTGCAAGACGCACATACACTTTGATTCTCTCATCAACACAGATGCAGCAGTTTTTATTTTTGCAAATCATACATTATAACAGGGAAATATATTAACACACGAGGGAAATCATTGTGGTGTCCATGATGTGAAAAAATAGGCATACATCTAGCTTACACATTTACCCAAAATTTTCAGGCAAAATTGTAGTAATGACGGATCAGACCTGTTTGCCCAATAGTGGCACTAGCAAGACACATATGTATATAAGGACATCTGACAAATTAGTTTGTCCGTCAAGAACCAGGGAAAAAAAAATCTGAAGACTGCAAAATCACCTTTACCATATGCAAGTACATTAAAAACCTTACTCTTTAACTTACCAGTTAAGTTGAGCTTTCTCATATTTTTTTCTATTGATTTGGGTGGGTTTGTCCCATCCACTATGTCAATGCTCTTTCTTTTACGGCCCTGACGAGAACATCGATCTCCTCGGCTGTGAACCGAAGCGCGCGCCTGGTAAATGCGGCATAAAAATAACAATCCGCCATGCAACATGCGCGCCTGCTCTTAAAGGGTATGTTGGATGACGGTCTGATTGGTTTATTTCACGTTGCGCCCAAACCACACCTATGAAAAATGAAGCTACTTCAGACCAACCCCTTTTAAACTTGCGTCGGGCGCAAGAGTCATTTATCCCGCTGGGAAAATGGCAACAGCGCCGGGATCCGCCCACAAAGTTACTTGCGCTTTGCGCTTTGACACTTGCGTTTCAGATCGTTAAAATAGGGCCCATGATGTTATTCCAAATGGGCACATCCTTTCTACTTCTAACTGTACAATACTTTTTGGTGATTTTTATCCATTTTGGAGCTTGATAGTCTCTATGAACTTATGTGTATCATTCAAATTTTCTCTTTTTGTGCTCCACAGAAAATATTACATACAGCTTTTGAGGGTTAGTAGATAATGACGATATTTTTATATTTTGGGAGTACACGTATAGACATGAAAGTATCTCAGGATACCTGTGTTTGAATTTGTATGGTGAATAATGGGTATTTTCAATCATGTGGTCATAGAACAGTAAAGCCTTGTTTATCAGATACTATATATCCACTAGTACTCCCGATCTCCGGACGTGCATTCAATAAACACATCCCAATGACGGTTCCTTATTAGGTCTATATGTACTATGTTATTGGACAGTACAGTCCTGAAGCAGCTCTTATTTCCCATCATTGATTGCCTGACTTCCTGCAATAATAAACAGAGCACTCGCTCCGGATGGAATATAGGATGATATCAGGGTTTTTTGTTTTCCTTTTCACATGCTGTGTTTGTGTAATCACTCGATTATGGACAGATAAATTATCTAGTGCTCTTATTCCTTGAAAAATGTAAAGGACAACAAAACCTTTAAACAATTAAAGGTTTTAAAATGCTATTCTGTGGAGCACAAAACATATACTTTTCCCTTTTTCTTAACAGCATTCATCCATCCATACAGGCTCTTTTTTTGGTAATCTTTCCCTATTAAGTTATCAGTCGAGTCGTGATAATGGGCATTTTCACCAAGGGCTGCTGGATCAGTGAATCATAGGAAAAATGCCATTGCATGAAAAACTTGAGTAAAGTTGAAACTAAATTTACATTCCCAGGCCTGTTGCATGTCTCATGAAGGTTAAATGTTAAGGTGGAGAAGGACACATATATTTTAGACTGCAGATATGATCTATTAAAAAAAAGGAAATGCATTTCCTCACAGGCTGACAGCTCTTTAAAGAAATCCAAATCGAATGACCCAGGGTTATGCTGCTTGTGCATAGAAATGCCCTTCAATCTAGAATCAGGACTTTTAGTTGAGGAAAGCTTTTTTTTTGTGTGCCTGTTTACAAGTCAAGGTTACATGATCTGCCACAGGAATGATGGATGTTTTTGGGTAGGAAAAAAATGCATATTCATGTTCATTTAGTGTTGCCGCACTAATTCATATTAATATTGCGAGGGTGGTAAAAAATGGCAAAGATTTTCAACCAGAAAAATAATTTCCTGCCCATTTTTTTCATCGTTTCATTATGAGTGCCGCAGGAGAGGTCATGTCCTTGTGTGTGCAATTTTAAATCGATACAGGAAATGACCCTGAGAGAATTCGGTGTGTGTGTGTTTCTTTGTAGACCAAATGTGTGTTTGATTAAACTATACATAAAACTCTTTCAGTCTTACGTTTATAAATGGCATCAAGCCAGATGTCCTTTTCTTATTTCCAGGAGTAATCTGTTTAATAAAGCTTTAATGATATTTTGTAGACTAGCTCTGCAATTTTTGCAATATACTGTTCCACCACTCCATAAAAATGGTAGGGTAGATGATGATGTGTTTGTTTACTGTGGCTAAATATGGTAACTTCAGTATATATTTTTCTCAGTAAACATTTTCTGAAGGAAATCATTTCCCCCAGTGGCTATAATGACTGTTATATGATTTTTTGTAGCAAATTCAATTTTTATAAAGTTCAAATGAGCTTGCATTGATTAAAAGGATCAGGTTCAAGGCTTGGATATTAATCAGCAGCTCAAACCACAAGCCTCTAAGGTGCCAGTAGCATGAATAGCTTGAAGTCAAACTTTCAATCTTTTTTAAATACAAAAAAAGGCCTAATGTAATTGTGAAACCTGTGTTTTGATATACTGAATATTTCCTCATGTTGTTCATAATGCATACAATATTTTATTCTTCTCTGAAACACAAAATGAGATGATTAACAGAATGTGCAGCTACTTTTGAGAGATTTTGACTGTAAACTTCTAATAGTTGTCCGTACTTGTGCTACATTGCAATGTAATACAAGTCTTCTGAAGCCAAATGATAGCTTTGTGTGACAAACAGGCTAAATTTTAAGTTGTTTTTACATCAAATATTATTTTTTGGTAAACTAAAATGATCTCTTAAGTGCTAAGATATGCGTATTGTTCCCAAATAAGACATTTGAATAAATCAAAATTATGATGACTGTCGATATCAGTTGCATTGGTTATACTGGAGCTCTGTGCATTTGTTATGGCTGACTGACAAGTAGTGGGCGGTTATTTAGTTTATTTACTTTTGTTCTTCATCCAATGGCAATTTTTAAACAATATAAATTATATTAAGAATGCATAAAGGTCATGTCATTTAAATATGCTCTCTCTTGTCCTGACTGTGCACAAGCAAAAAAACACTTTTGTGTTCTAAGTCATAGGAATGCTTAGCTTGGATGCGCCTCTGCTCAGCTCTTGGAACTGAACGATTTTCTGCGAAACATTCCAGTTGATGGACCCTGCGATCTTTGGAATATATTTATTGCAATTCTTTAAGGAAACGATGAAAATGGATATAACACACTCAAGTCAACTAGACCCACTCTGTCTGACTTTCATGCTAATCACTGCACATTTCCTTCCGCCCCCCTTCAGCAAGCAGACTGGCCTTCCAGACGAGCTCTCACCTGCAGAGTCTGGCTAACATCCCCGGAATTGCACTCTCCGATATGAAGTATCGTTATTGCAAATGTGATGTATCATATTATTCTGTTGGAACGAATACGCGCATTTCTGCATGGCTCAATTCACACCTCCCCTTTACTCATGCACAAACACACTGAGGGGTTGATATTAATCCCAAGTTCAAGAGAGTCTTGACGTCAGCGTGTACTCAGGTGGGGTTACACCATCATCAGCCCTTGAGACCTGCAGCCTTGTGCCCAATTTAGAGCTGTAACTAGGAGGGTCCCCTCATCTATTGAGTGTGTGTGTGTGTGAGATTTGTTTGAAAGCGAGAATGGGTGTGGCATACACAACTACCATCAGACACAATTTCATGGGCTTTACTCTCATCCAGGTTCATGTCTCGTTCTCACAGGATATTGGATGGTGTATCTCAGGTCTCAAGACTCCTCTGCCAACATCCACTGTGAGTTAAAACCCTCTGATTCCCCCAATTTATAATGATTCTACTGTTTTTTTGGGTTTGTTAAATTACGTAGCTTTAGTTTGATTTGTCTTTGTCTGAGATTTATTGCCCTGGTAACAAGACTGTGACGGCTGCAGGTGTTGATCGCACCGAGAACATCCGAGATTTGGTGAATCCAGCTGTTATGAAGGTTGATGATGCAGGGATATCCAGAAACAAGCCCTGCAGGCTGACCGAGAGTAGGAGTTATTGCCCTTGTGCAATATCATAGCTCAGGAGGAAAAAGCAATACATTAGTGATTGTATTTATACTAAATAGACACCAGTGAGCAAGAGTGTTTGCTATATTTTGAGAGAACTTATGATTTAGTATCCAATGAAAAAGGCAGCATTCTGGATTTTACTGAAAAACAAATTGCAAAATCTGTGAACAGCACTGTAAAAGCAGTTTTTTCTTATTCTAATTGAGCAGAAACTAAGGAAATGTGTTCCATAATGCATAATTAAATCAAATAGTGTAACACTTCAAAAAAAATTGTTAAAGTCCCCCTGTGGTGAAAATCAAGCTATTATTGTTGTTTATATGTCTATGTGGTGTTTTTAATATAGTTTACGACAAACCATGTGCAAATTCACAAGTCAACACCATTGCTGAGTATTTTCTCCTTAAAACTGCAGTGAACCAAATAGTCTCAAAAGCGCAGTTTGAAATTGAGATTCATCCACAGCGTGGATGAATCCAATGTTTTGAGGAGAATGTGCGGCTGTCAGTCGGTGTGGATAATGTCGTTCGGAATCACAGATTCTACTTTTTGGAAGTATGACCAACATAAGCATTTTCACCGGAAAATGTCATCTGAACAAGTAGGCTAAGTAACATCCACTTTTGTTCTGACCAACTAAGGGAAACAAAGCATTGCAGTAAATCGCGGTGATAAAATCTAACGATCGCTTATCATATCACGTCAAACCGTGCAAATTATACTTTGTTCTCAAATTGTTCATGTTAACAACATCAGTATTGTGTGACTACATTTAATGCCCTTCCGATATTATCCTTGTTTTTGCATGGGTCCAGTTGCAGTCTCTTTTTTTCTGTAGCCACTCCTAAGTCCAAAGTCTTTTGCATTTTACAACGGGTGAATCTCCAGTTGTCACTGGTGATTGTCGTTTGAACCTTTCTGGATCCGCCTTCAAATTGATGCGTTTAATTATATCAAGTGTTGTGAGAAAAGGCTATAAATCTCCACCTCCAACATACTCACACGCATTATAGCCTACTAGCCGAGACTAGTTTATGTGTACAGATGTGACGTAAAGACATGATCGAACTCAAATTTGTATTAGTTCATGATACATTAAAGTTTTATTTATACAACTTCAGATTTAAAGTGAGGAATGTGGAAATTAACATTAGATTAATACCTCAGAATAATTTTTCATTGTTAGTTTGTGATACCTAATGCATTAACTAATGTTAAGGAATGGAACCATATTGTAACGTGTAACAAGTATATTAAGATCAAATATTTTTTCATGTATTACATTTAATAATTTTGACTAATGCGTTTTTTGTATTTTTATAATATATTTTATGATAATTTGATGTACTTTAACTCTTTAAGTGTGCGAGAAATGAAGAAAGTGAAAATAAATTAACTGCTCCTCATGCATATGTATGAGACCATCTTTCTTAGATGCTTTTTATTGTTCAAGATAATTGTGTAATTTATATCACTCCATGTGACTGGAATAGAGCTGGACTTTGTTCAGCCATCACGCATATTGAATGGTAATGTAAATGCTATGGTGATTATCTCATTGAGCGATGGTTTTGCTGACAGACAGTAGGATGGTTCTATGTGATCATCTTATTCCAGAGGGACTAGTTAAGGGTGAACGTGCTCACTTGTGCCTGCTGGCTAAATTCTGGGCCATTAGGCAGAAATACATATCTACCAGCTGTTCAGATGTTTGAATGTGCATGTCACTGCAAGGTTTAAATGTCCACCATTCCCTTTGTGCATTTCTTTTTAATTAAGAGCGAAAGACGGTTGTTAGTAGAGCTGTGGAGATATGTCTGACCTTGCTTTCTGAGGGCTTAATGTTGACAAATGTCCCATTCGCCTCTTTCAACACAGTCTGTCTATAAAGCGCTGCTCTGGCAGATAGCTATCAGGGGATTTGACTGTACCGGTTTTCAAAGACTTCACAAAGACTTTATATCCTCGCTGTTCTTACAGAAGCGAGGCTACACAACGATTACTTTGCGGAATAGCACAAATACATTGAATTTTATTGTAAACATTTTTGAATGTGTAAAATTGTTCTATAAAATTAAAGTCGATTTTGACATTTTCAGATAACAATGCCTACGATTTCCATGCAAATCAGATTTGCTAACATGTTTCCTATGCATTGCTAGAGTGTTGTGTTGTAATTGCCAGGGTGTTGCTAAGGTGTTCTGAGGTGTTTCCGTGGAGTTTCTAGAACGTTGTGCAGTTGCTAGGGGTTGCTAAGATACTTTGTAGTTCCTAAGTTACTAGAATATTATTGGTGGTTGCTGGAGGGTTGCTAGCTGGTTGCTAAACTGTTCTGAGTGGTTTAACAGGAGTTGTTAGACTGTTTTGGGTGGTTGCTAAGATTCTGCATAGTTTCTAGGGAGATGCTAGTACATTTTGGGTGGTTGCTAAGGTTCTGATTGGTTTCTGAGGAGTTGTTAGAGGGTTGCTAAGTGGTTACTATGTGTTATGGGTGTTTTTTGGGGAGATGTTTGAGAATGTTGTGGGAGGTTGCTGGGGCTGATAATGTTTCTCATAGTTTTTAGGGAGATACACTAGAGTTTTAATACCTAGCACACCCAGGTTCCTAACTGACTGATACTGCTTTTTCTAGTATCTTTGACAGAAAAGGCAGATTCGAGATTGGCCTGTAATTGACTAATTCTGTAGGATCAAGTTGCGGTTTTTTAACAAGCGGTTTAATCATAGACAACTTAAAGGTTTTTGGTACGTATCCTAATGACAAAGATGAATTAATGATATCTAGAAGAGGATCTATGACCTCTGGAAGCATCTCTTTCAGTAGCTTAGTCGGTATAGGGTCTAGCATACAAGTTGTCGATTTAGATGAATTAACAATTTTGCAAAATTCTTCCTCTCCTATAGCAACAAATGAATCAAAATGTTCCTCACGGAGACTACAATATACTCCCTGATGCGATACTGTAGTAGACGGTTGCATAGTTATAATTTTGTCCCTGATATTATCAATCTCATAAGTGAAGAAATTCATAAAGTCATTACTGCTGTGTTTCTTGGAAACATCTGAGCTTGAAGCTTTCTTTTTCGTTAGTTTAGTCACTTGTTCAAATAAATACCTAGGATTATGTTTATTTTCTTCTAATAGGGTTGAAAAATAATTAGTTCTAGCATCTTTTAAGGCCTCTCAGCAATCGAGCTCTCCTTCCATGAAATCCGAAATACCTCTAATTTTGTTTTCTTCCAGTTGCACTCCATTTTTCTGGCTGCTCTCTTAAGGGCCCGGGTGTGCTCATTGTACCACGGCGTTGGACTATTTTCTTTAATCTTCTTTAAGCGCAGCGGAGCAACTGTGTCTAAAGTGCTGGAAAAGAGAGAGTTAAAAGTTTCTGTTGCAATATCAAGTTCTTCTAAGCTATCTGGGATGCTGAGATTATGAAACTGATTTGGAAGATTATTGATAAAGCAATCTTTAGTGGCAGAAGTGATAGGTCTAACATATTTATAACACGGAGTCGGCTTCGCAGCCTTGGCTAAATGTAATTTACACGAGACTAGATAATGATCGGAGATGTCGTCGCTCTGCTCCAGAATTTCAACGCCATCAACATCTATTCCATGTGATAATATTAGATCTAGAGTATGATTACGACAATGAGTAGGTCCTGACACGTGTTGTCTCACTCCAATTGAGTTTATAATGTCTTTAAATGCCAATCCCAATGCATATTTTTC
Source organism: Chrosomus eos (assembly GCA_036326025.1). NCBI lineage: Eukaryota > Metazoa > Chordata > Actinopteri > Cypriniformes > Leuciscidae > Chrosomus > Chrosomus eos. Next base: position 29,446,552 of record CM070824.1, on the reverse strand, counting down.
ATTATCTACATGTATATTAAAATCACCAACAATTAGGACTTTATCTGCAGCCAATACTAATTCTGATAGAAAGTCAGCAAATTCTTTGATAAAATCTTTATGATGCCCTGGTGGCCTGTATACAGTAGCCAGCAGAATTCTCAAACGTGATTTATTGTTTACACTATATATATTTACATTAAGCACCAACACTTCAAAAGAAGTATATTTAAAACTAGATTTCTTAGTGGTTTTGAGAATATTACTATAAATTACAGCAACACCTCCTCCTTTGCCTTTCGGACGAGGCTCATGTTTATAACAGTAATCTTGCGGAGTGGACTCATTTAAAGTAATGTAATCGTTTGGTTTTAGCCAGGTTTCTGTCAAACACAGCACATCTAGGTTATAGTCTTTAATCTTATCATTAACTATGAGCGATTTTGAATTAAGGGATCGAATATTCAGCAACCCAAGCTTTATCGTTTGCTCATCTGTATTATATCTGTTTTTTATTTGTTGAACATCAATTAGATTTTTAACCTTAGAAAGGTTTGGCAGTTTTTTGGATTTCCAAATTCGGGGAACAGACACAGTCTCTATATGATGATATCTAGGTGAAAGAGTCTCTATGTGGTGGGATTTATCTGACCTTGGTGACGCGAGGCCGCTAGCAGACGGTCGGTTTAGCCAGTTTGTCTGCTTCCTGACCTGAGCCCCAGATTGTCATGTTTTATCTCTAAGACTATGAGCCAAATTACTAGAGAGAAGAGCAGCACCATCCCAGGTGGGATGAATACATCTCTTTTCAACAGGTCAGGCTTGCCCCAAAAACTTTTCCAATTGTCTATGAATTCTATATTATGTTGCGGACACCAATTAGACAACCAGCCATTGAGTGAACACAATCTACTAACTATCTCATCACTCCTTCGAACAGGAAGGGGGCCAGAGCAGATTACAGTGCCTGACATCGTACTTGCGAGTTCAAACACCTCTTTATTTTAATTTTGGTGATCTCCGACTGGCGAAGTCGAACATCATTAGTTCCGACGTGAATAACAATCTTAGAGAATTTACGATTAGCATTAGCCAGCACTTTTAAATTTGCTTTGCTGGCTCCCGGCAAACATGTGACTATGGTGGCTGGTGTCTCTATTTTCACGTTCCGTGTAATAGAATCGCCAATTACCAGGGCACAATCAACAGCATTCTCAGTGGGTGTTTCACTGAGAGGGGCAAATCGATTTGTTATGGTAACCGGAACAGAAGAGTGGTTTTTTGATCCGCGACTAGAGCGATTTCTCACCGTCACCCATCTGCCTGGCTGCACAGGCAATAACTCAGCCGGAACCGAATCATGTAAATGGTTCACTATGCTAGGCGCATCCAAAGTAGTATCTAAAGCTCGAGCACACTTACTATCCTCAATTAAAATTTGGATGCGTGTCTCTAATTCTGAAATCTTCTCCGTCAGCCTGACTGTCTCCTTGCATTTATCACATATAAACCCTATGCCGACGGGGAAGGCTATGGTAAACATATGGCATGAGGTGCAAGTGACAATAACAGGACAAGACATTACTCACCGTGTTTGTTGACTGATTCTTACTCACCTGGGCTTTTAATGAACTCAGATGCGCGGGCGCGCACAAGAAAAATAAATAAATAACTGAGCGCACGGGTGGCGCCTTAACAGGCTAGCGAGATACTAGCGTGTTGTGCTAACAATAACGGAAGCTAGCGATGTTAGGTAAACTGTAATTAGTAGTATAAACAACTAGAAATGATAGTAAATGATGGTTCAAAACAGAAAGAAATGCGAGGCTTAAACTGAGCTAACAGCCTCGGAGCAAACACACTCACACACAGCAGCAGCGCAGCGAGGCAGACAGGAGCAATCGATCCAATCGATAGAACGTTGTGAGGGGTTTCTAGAGTTTTGTTAGAAGTGTTCTGAATGATTTCTAAGGAATTTTTCTAACATTGTAGGTGGTTTTGTGGTCTGAGGTGCTTCTAACAAGCATCATGGTTGGTTGCTAAGTTTCTGAGTGGTTTCTTGGGATAATTTAGAACATTTTGGGTGGTTGCTATGGTGTTGCTAAGGTTCTTAATTGTTTCTAGGGAGTTGATGGCACATTGTGGGGGTTGTTAGAATTGACAAGCATCACTAACTAAATATTACTCAGATGAAACCTTTGAGAACATTATCAGACATCTGTTAATTTATTGTTTAGCATCAAAGTACAAACATTAACAGTGTACATAATAAATGTTAAACGAACATCCAATTGACCACAGAATTCAGACTCTGTGCTTGTGTTTTTCATGTGTAGATTTATAATGCAACATTACACCTTTCATTAGATGGAGCTGGCCACTAACATGTGGTCATGAGTGTCTCGCATTGGATACAGCTCCAAATGACTTCTTGTAAAACTCAATCGCTTTCGAGGAAGGAAGCAATCAAACCATAGTCTTAAAAACATGTTACATACTATCTTGTGCTGGGTTTCTGGTCTGGCACTACCACATGGCAATATGAATTCACAAAATGTCAGATTACTTTTTTGGATGTTTGTCTCTGTGAACGGTGGCAATTGGGATGGGTCCTGAGAATAAGCCAGATTGTAACTGGCAATTTTCAAATGCTTTTGCCATTTTGTGTATGACATACACCAGGCGTTCTGTGGGCAGTCTGAGACCACTGTGACAAAGAGTTCAATCTGAATGATCACCTTCTACTGTAACTTATTTTTCACTCTTTCTTCTTCCCTTTATATCCCATTTCTTTTCATCAAAACAGAGAGAGAGAGAGAAAATTACCCATGTTGCATAATGTGTCTCTTCAAGTTGCTTCAGAATGAATGGGGTGCCATAAAACTCCCTGAAAACCTTATCTGTTAAGATTGAATCATATTAACTTGGGATGCACCGAAATGAAAATTCTTGGCCGAAACAGAAAACCGAAAAATAGGAAACCAAGCACAACCCTCTCTCTCTCTCTCTCTCGCTCTCGCTCTCGCTCTCGCTCTCGCTCTCGCTCTCTCTCTCTCTCTCTCTCTCTCTCTCTCTCTCTCTCTCTCTCTCTCTCTCTCTCTCTCCTCTCTCCCCCCTCTCATGGAACACCGCTGCACATATCTGTCCAACACAGCGCTGTCAATGTTGAAGACCCAGCTTTAAAAAGTGATTAGCCAGCATGCAAGGAGCCTAGCTAATAAGGAGAGCTAAGTTATTGTTGGAATACAGCTGGATTTTCAAGGTTAGCACGCTGTAAATAGCTGGAAGTCAATATCGACACACGCGCGCATCGGAGGCGTTTTCTTTTTCTGTGCCGCGTTTCTTTCATATTCAGCGTAGCGATCGGAATGTTTGGATTTCAGGTGATAAATGATCACCTTTGCAGATGCACCCCCTCTTGAAATTTCGGCATTACATGTTTTGCAAATCGCTGTCCGTGGGTCTATCTCAGATATACTGAAATACATTCACACCGCAGACATGTTGCTTTAGACAAGCACTTGCAGGTCGCGGTTTTTGTTTGCGTCATCACAACATTTCGGCCGTATTGTTTCGGTGATAAAAGGCTTTCGGCGGAAAATTTTCGGTGGCCGAATATTCGGTGCATCCCTAATATTAGCAGTCCATAGATATGACAGTGTAAAAAACAAAAAGCTCCAAAACTGTATCAAAAAGCATGTAGCATTTTTTTCTTCTTCTAGAACGTTACCTTACATTTGGTCCCATGAAAGACATATTCATAGCAGTGAATTAAAGCGGAATTCAGGGAGCCATTTAAAATGTGGCCTTTGCGGGGTTTATTAGTATTATTCATGGATGTTGTACGCATGGAGTCACTTAAGCTATTCCATGTAATTGCTTCCACTTTTCTTAAATGGCATATGGGTAGTTGCACACATGGGTAATTGATTCGTGATAGGAAAAGACCTGGATTGTTGTAGAAAGTAGGCTGCGTGTCTCTCTTTTCTGAAACTTCAGAGTTGTGTTTCTGAACAGTGAGCTAATGACCACTGTGGTTTCTGTCAGGATAGAGGATTGCTTTGAAATGGTTGCTGACAGCTGACCATTGGTTGAAATTCAGTTCCTAATGAGGCTTTGCTTAAGCTACATCATTGCCTCACATAGTTTCATTCTTGTAGTCTTCTTTTCATATCTAATACTGCATCTTACCATTTCCATTTGTGGTTATGCTAATTAAATAAGGTATTTAGTCTCTTGCTATTAGACTGTTTTACAATTAAACCAGAACAGTATGTTCATAACAGTATGATACAGATTCTTTAATGTACTGTGGGTGTGTTGATGGAAAATTTAGAGTAAATTTTATGTTAAGAATTGTAACATGTTCCTTATAAAACAGCATTTTTATTCTTCTTTCAGTGTGAATATTTCTATTTCTCTGTATTTCTGTGACAGTTTTGTGAGTTTTTCCCCAACCTCAATAAAAGTATTTCCTCTGCACACGTGTGCCATTAAAAGCACAAGCTTTGCCATTGCAGAGCTTTTAGGTCTAGCTGTATCTATAAGGTCATCTTGAGAGAATGCTCAGGTTTCCATTCTTCCACATTTCCAGTCTGCCTGAACAAATGACTTCCTTTAAAACACTGCCTACCTGCTCGCCCCACGGCTCCTAAACAATCTACCAAACACAGCCGCACTGCTGGAATGCTTCTGGTGGCCACAAATATCCTATATGTGGAATCTTAATGATTTGAACCATGAAGTATACATCAAAAACCATGCATTTTTTTTAGGTCTTGTTGTGGGATTAGCTACTTTTTAGCATTTTAATAAGGGTAACACTTAAAATACCAATTAGATAAAAATTAAAATAAAAATTACGATTAGATGACCTAGAAAGATATTAGTGATGGATATAAAGGTTAAGCTAATATGAAAGAAGGGTTCTCACATCAGACTTCTTTAGGCTTAATTAGATATTGCATTTTTGTGGAATTCCATTATGAAATAAATGTTTTTCTCCAAAACACGTTGGGAACAATTATTTGCCCACTTTTGTTAAATACTTTTTGCGACCTCCTTGAAAAACCGATTTTACTAAATTTTTATTTTCTGAAATTGAGTTAATGTTCTCCATATACTCTGGTAAAAAGTTTGTGATCAATAGATTTTTTGCCAAGGATGCATTAAATTGATCAAAAGTGACAGTAAAGACATATAGTTGCAAAAGATTTCTATTTCAAATATATGCTGTTATTTTTAACTTTCTATTCATCAAAGAATCCTGACAAAATTCACGGTTTCCTCAAAAATATGAAGCTAAAAATTTAGCAATAAATTATATATTCAAATATATTCACATAGAAAACGGTTATTTAAATTGGGTTTTTTCCATATTTTTGATAATATAAGTGCAGCCTTGGTGAGCATAAAGACTTCTTTCAAACCATTAAAAATCTTACCGACCCCAAACTTTTGAAAGGTAGTGTAGATTGAAGTAAAATATAGCATGCATAAACGCATAGTACCCCCTCAAACCCATTCCTTTAGTCTTGTGTCTCTATCTCTCTATCTCTTCCTCCCCTCGTTTCTCATTCATTCTCTTGCTCTGTGTCTGAGTGATATAGCACATGCATTGCACGGTTCTCTTGCTGCTATATCACCCTGCAGGTAGCCCCTGTTCCAGGCCTGCTTTGTTTGCAAACTGTGTGTGAGTATCAGATTCCTCTTTGACAGGATGCAGTGAGCGTGGAGAGGCCGGCTGGTTCCGGCGATGTGCGGCTCGCCTCCGTGGGTCCTCACGTCTGGACAGAGGAGGGTCAGCCGAGGGTGAATGCTTTCCAAAGCCTGTGTCAAAGCTGCATTCTGGCTCTGTGTGTCTGCCATCACCCAGAGTGACCTCCAGTCTCCTCCTTTTGGTCTCTCTACCTGATCCGGAGATGTTAGTTGAGCTACCACAAATCTTGTCAGCATTTCTTCCACCAGCTATGGCGGAATCGATCGCTTTTGCATCTGCTCAGCTCTTTCAGAACAAACTGAGGGAGGGACATGCGTCAGGTTTTAGCCCTAAAACATGTTTGTTCACTTAAATCACTCATGAAACTGTTTGTGAATGAATGATTGCATTTCATAACAGAATATCAAACAAGTGAGTAGAATTTCAAGCAAATTTTTCACAATAATATATAGTTTTTAGGCTTGAAAAAAGAAAACTCAATTTACTGTTGGAGACAGTTACTGCGTTTACATGCAGCCAATAACCCGTTCAAAACCGGGATATTAGCAATAACCCGGTCGCGAACAGCCATGTAAATACCGGCAAAAACCCGGATATGCTCATATCCCGGATTTTAAAAACCGGGATAAACCTGGGGTACCCCTTTTCTAACCCGAACTTTTGGTCATGTAAACGCGTATCGGGATGTCCCGCAGCACAGCATACTTCTGGAGCGAGGTCAGTAACGTTACTAGCATCAAAGCGCAAACAAAGGGGATTGCTATCTGCCCCGAACTGTTCATTATCCGCGTGCTGCTGCTGTTGTTGTTGTCTTTGGATACAGGAAGAAGAATCGGAAATGACGCATATTGCGTCTTAAGGTTGTCCCAGAGCCATATGAAGTAACTTTAAATGGCTCTGGGTTGTCCGTACGTCTAGACGCTAACCGTGCGTCGCCGTTTACATCGGGATATTGCAATTCCATGTATACAGGAGACACTCTCTCTGCTCACGCATGTAAACGGGTTATTCCTAATGTTTCAGAAACCCGAATAGTGACCTTAAAGGGATACTCCACTTTTTTTGGAAATAGGCTAATTTTGCAACTCCCCCAGAGTTAAACAGTTGGGTTTTACCGTTTTCGAAGACATTCAGCCGATTTTCTGATATTTAGAAGAATATCAGTAACCAGACAGTTTCTGGTCTCATTGACTCCCATATATTTTTTCCTACTATGGGAGTCAATGAGACCAGAAACTGTCTCTTTATTGATATTCTTCTAAATATCAGAAAATCGGCTGAATGGATTCGAAAACTGTAAAACCCAACTGTTTAACTCTGGGGGAGTGTTAAAATGAGCCTATTTCCAAAAAAAGTGGAGTATCCCTTTAACCCGACCATAACCCGGAAATTGGCTGCATGTAAACGTAGTCAGTGTTTTTAAATATATATATATATATATATATATATTTGGGCACTTTCTGATGGTCAATATTCTTAAAAATAAAATTAGCAAAAGTTTTTTTTTTTTTACAGTGATGCCATTGAAGAACCAGTTTTGGTTCCCTTTTCAGTGAACAGCTCTTAAAAGAACCATGTTTTTCTTATTGTGAAGAACATTTTAATTATCTAAAGAAAAATTATCCCACAATTTTTATATGGATTTTAAAGTTTCTTTGTGATGCCAATAAAGAACCTTTATTTTTATGAGTGAATATGATTAACTACAACTTTTTATCCATCCACCCACTACTAAACTATCAAACTACTTGGCTAAAGTGTTAAATTAAAACTGATTTTAGTTCTTAAATATTCCAGAAAATGTTTTGGGGTCACCAGCACCAGTCATGCAGCACCTTTTGAAATTCGAATCACGATTAACTGCATTCACTTAATTGTAAATCCAGATAAGATGTAGGGTTATCAGCACAGTACAATTATCTTAATAGAGTTGTCATTTTGTAGGAAGTGGTTACAGACATGTTTTTAAAATTTAAAGTTAGCTCAAGGTTTTTCAAAAACAAAAGGGATGATATCTTAATTAAGCAAACCATGAGTTCATTATGAACACTTCATTACTTAAATGCAGAGTATGTTGAGCAGAGAAATTAAGATAACAGAGATGAATAGCTAATTAAGATAACACTAATGAATGTAAAATTGAATTTAGATAAGAGCAATTGAATCATCAAACACCCTTGTTAGAGTGCTACTGTCATCAAGAACTATTGTATCTTCTCTGTTCGGGTCTGCCACAGCTTCTCTCTCTCTCTCTCTCTCTCTCTCTCTCTCTCTCTCTCTCTCCTCTCTCTCTCCTCTCTCTCTCTCTCTCTCTCTCTCTCTCTCTCTCTCTCTCTCTCTCTCTCTCTCTCTCTCTCTCTCTCTCTCTCTCTCTCTCTCTCTCTCTCCTCTCTCCCTCTGTTCTTATTTCATACTGAAGAAATTATTTTACTTCATACTATTTCTAGTCTTCCAACTGGGTGGTTTTCAGGCATTGCTATGTGATAGTATTTATAATGTTTTGGTCTCTCCATTGATCTCTGCTTTTCTCTCCTTCCATCATTTTCCAAGTGTGTGGAAAACTAACATTATACCTCAACAGAGCATGCAGTTTGATGTATAGCACAGTTGTGGGCTTAGCACTTTTTTAAGAGTATAAGCAATAATAATACAAATATAAGTTACCAAATTAATTATTATAGCTTTTTTTTTTGGTTGCACCTGATAGACAAGTACAGGGTCATCTGGTGTCTTCTGTAAGTTGGATAATAGGTCCCATCGCGTGAGCAGCGTTACAGCTTTAGTTTGAGACCTTGGGACAATAGAACAAGCGCCATGACCCACTTAATGTGAGCTAAAGACACTGTTCTTGGCAAAGTTCATGAGACTGGAGCAAGATGGAGAGCACAGTCGGGGACAGCAGATACACAATCTTTCTGATGCATTATGCAACAGTGTGTCAGACTTTATACTGCCAGTGACCATTTCTAAAGCTTTCATGCTTGTTTGTTTAATTGCTCTGAAAAATAGAAAAAATTGGCAATGAGGTCAAAAGTGGTACTTTAAAAGACTGAAGCATGCGATCGCAATGTCATGCAAATGAATCTACTTCAAACAAAAATGCTATTTTTGGTAACTGACTCTATCGTTATGCAACCTAATGAACCGCTTTCATGGTTTAACACTCTCTCGTTCTGTCTTTGTACTTATTTATTTATTGCCAAAAACTCCTCAGTTTAGATAGATACATCAAACGATCATGAGAACAATTTGCCCCTCTATCTGCCTCATCTCATTATTGAGTTGGGTGCATTCATAGTTTCAAGGGGTCAAGGGTGTTTTTGTTTTTGGGGGTGCAGGGCTTTGTATGGCTTACCCCCTCTCGGAGACACTTATAGAGCTCCTTCACTGCACAAACACTCACACATTTTGGCTTAGAGCTGTGGTTCTCAGCGATTTTGCTTCAGGGCCCAGATTTTATATTGGACATCAAGTGGCAACACAACATGCTGCCAAAATAGTTAATCGCACTAAAGTAAATGTAAATGTTTTCAATGTTTTCAGCACCGTGTCTATGCAGTGTCAAGTTCCCCTCAGTTCGCCCCTAATTAGCATTTGACCATATTACCAAGTGACATGGATTTGTGCCCAAATGGCAGGCATCCATCTATCCATACATCACTAAGTCCATCCATCACTCCATCAGGCTTAGTTTATTAAGGATCTCTTTAATCATTGTTTCAAATTAGCTTTGTGTTTAAATTCATATTTTCCCTACTATCTGAAATCTGAATTTGGGTTACAACCCACGAGCTTAGAATCACTTGTGTAAGGTCCGACTGATCTTGCAACCAGTAATCGTATAATATCCCAGCAGACTTCCTGTAAAGAGGGTGTGGGAATGCAGGAGACACGCAGAATGTGATATGTGCATGTGTGTTTGTGCTTATGTGGGGGGGAAGGGGTCGATTGTAATTGTGGTAAACAGGTTACTGAACCAAGGGGCCCCTTCTTTGAATGGTAAATCAGCTTGGCTGTCACGCGATTACAACACAGCCGTATGTAGAGTAGATGGGCCAAGAAGATCGAAGCTTCCGCTTTCTTTCTCTTTCCCTTTTTTATCCTTATCTTTCTCTTTCTCCTCACGAATGAGGCCTTTCTGAGGCTGGCACACTGGGACATTTGGCTTGCCATAGACTACTAATGTGCTGTGAGTTTCTGGTCGGGCATTAAAGCGATGGCTCAATATGTTCAGGGTCTTGATGGCAGGAGGTTGTGGAAACCATCTCTCAACGTTTTACACACATGAGTTGATCTGCCAGGGGAAAGTGTTTCTGCTTATCAGGGCTGTTATCGGATATCTGAGCTGTGTGTGTGTTGTTTATACTCTTTCTCCTCAGGGTAACAGGGTCTTTTTCAGTCAGATATGGGTCAGAATGTATTGACCGATGATTCCTCCTTTATTCTATGCATGTTATTGTTTCCTTCCAGGCCAAATTCCAAAGCTTATACCTGTGTGTTGCAGTGGTTGAGGGTTTGCTGGTAAAAATAACACTGTGAAAGTGGGTTCAGGGATCGAGGCTTACTGGGGTTAAGTGGCTTGGCAGATACGGTTTCCATGAACGCAAGCTCAAGATTACCTGGAAATGCTCAAATTCCACTTAGATTTTTAGCAGGAGCATATTAAGTAGCTGCGCTTTGAAACCAATTCAAGTTAAAGTTACATTTAAGGCATAGCTTACTCAAAAAATGTACTCACCCTCATGTCATTCCAAACCTGTATGTGTCAACCAATAAGATTGCCGTGAATTTGCAAGTGCTTTAGATACCGGGTTCCACGGGACGTGTCCTCATAGTGGCATAGCATGTTTTAATACAACCCAATTTTTACAATTTTGCATTTCAAATGTCACTGTATTAATTATTACGACTTCTCATGAGGCCAGGTTGCTTGAATTTTGGTCTTTTTCTTACAGTATTCCTATCATATGACTTATGATTATGAGTCTTACAAGTTTTATAATGCAATTATAATTTACTTTTTGATACTTTTTATGTCCAAATTGTATGGAAAAGGGCAGCTTAAACTATTCTTAATAAGAACATCATCTGTTTTCCACAGAAAAAAAAATTACATCATTTGATAAAATATTAGTGATTAAATTATTAACTGATTTTTCCTTTTTTGGGGCAAACTGTCCCTTTAAGCAAAGGGGAAGTTTAAAATGAATACTAATACATTGAAAAAAAAAACATAAATCATTAAAACATCTGTATATTGAAAAGTATATTTGGTTGTTTGGTTTTGTGTGGATACAGAGGGAAAAGTGTTGCAATGCACCTGTTTGTACTGTAATCCTAGAAAGTGGGCATATGCACGTCATCACTGTCTGCACTTGAAAGAAAAGCTCTCTCTCTCTCTCTCTCCTCTCTCTCTCTCCTCTCTCTCTCTCTCTCTCTCTCTCTCTCTCTCTCTCTCTCTCTCTCTCTCTTTATTTCTTTCTGGCTGTCTGTCCATTTTTTCCTCTCACTCTCTCTTTTTCCCTCAACACCTGGATAGACGTGCACTATGGGTGTGTTTTGTCAAATATCGGCTGCTGTCGGGCAGTAAATTAAAATGAGGTGCAATTTCCTCCAGTCTAATTAGCAGTAAATCGGCAGTGTCTGTTTAGCCAGTCTGCCCAAGGGTGCAGAGAGAGAGACATGTCATTACATGAGTGAAGGAAAACCTGATATCACATTAACCTTTCATAGAATTATATGTTTTGTCTCTTTTCCATTACTGTTTACATCAGTGTTTATTTTTACACAATGTGATCATCATCATGTCAATTTAACATGTCAATTTAGTACAATTAACTGGTTAAAAAGTAACCATGTGATTGTGTGGTCCTGGCAAATCCTACGTTGTGGGCACCAAATGTCCCCACAAAATTAGTAAATATCAGTAATTTTTTAGGATTTTTTTTGTTTCTTTTTGGTTAAAATGGCTTATAAATCACACAGATTTATGTTTTCTGAAAATGTAATATTTTTAAAGTATATAATATATACAGTAGTCAACATTTGAAGTGGATCCAAACCTTTCATCAAAGTTATACTTGGTATATACAAAATTATATCTGTGGAAAGTCCCCATACAACATGGAAACCCAATGTGTGTGTGCGTGCGTGCGCGCGGTTGTGTGATGTGGTGTGTGTGTGTGTGTGTGTGTGTGTGTGTGTGTGTGTGTGTGTGTGTGTGTGTGTGTTTGCGCTCACATGGTAAAACACTATGCACTCTGGTCAGGTCCATGAATGGAAAGCATCTGTCATTTGTTGAGCAGTAAAAGCTGTACAATGTTCCCTTGAAAAGCAAGAATAAAAAGAATGAAAACAGAACAGCATAATGGAGCAGAACCCTTCTCTTTTTCATTTGGGCTGGTGTGTATGTGTGTGTGTGTGTGTTGGTGACGTATGTAGTATCAGAGGTAAACTACTCCTTTAAAATTTTGTCAATGAAATAATCAGGGTGATTTTTTTAAAAGAGTTTACCCATCCTCTTCATCCTTCTGTCTCTCATCCACTCTTTTCTGTATTTAAGTCCAACGGCAACTACACAAGTAACAATAATTATATGATCAATAAGTTGAAAACATATGTTTTTTAATAAATGAAAACTTTTTTTTTTTTTTTACATGTTTTAAGTTATTCAAGATTCTACTTGTGATATTGTGGAAATGATTTTTTAAAGTCAATTGAATGTAAATGCAATTTAAGTTGAAATGACTTAAACATCCAAGTTGATTACTTAAAAACATAAGGCAGCAACACTTTTTTTTATGGTGTATTGTATTCTACCATGCCATTTTTTTTGTTGAGGCCTGGCAGCACAAAACCCATAGGTGATTACTGGACTGCATTGTTGTCCAGGATCTCCTGAACAAGAAAAGGTGAATTCAGCTTCACATTCACTGTGGCCTCAGCCTCACTCATCACAGTCAGTGTAGAACGCTCTGATCAATACACCTCCTTATCAATGTCAGTGAGACCATGTAAAGATGTAATCACACCATTAACCGGACAGAAACGTGAACTGTAGCCCAACCAGCAGCAAAGAAAACTTTTAGATGGGTGCATCTTCACATTTTACATACTACTGTGTAAACATTTCATTAATACCTTCAAACATTTTCTTGTAAACAGTTGTGCTGTATTTCAAAGAGCTTTCGTTACTGACATAGCCAGTGTTGCCAAGTCTGCGGTTTTCCCATGGAATTGGGCTACTTTTAAGTTGTTGATTGCCATCCCTGTACATACGATTTCGGTGCTCCAACACCCCCAAAACACCCCCCTCCCCCACCCCCAGACACACAAGGACAGAGGAGAATTCGGCCGCCCGATAGAGAAAATTGTATTGGGCTATTTTTGGGCTACTTTTGTTGCACAGACCAGGCAACCGTGGACATAACCAGCCTGAACTAGCTGGTTCAGTTGGTGACCAACTTAAAAGACCAGGTATAATATCTTATTTGTTTTTTTTTTAGCAATGATGCCTTAAGATGGATCAAAAGTGACATTAAAGACATTTATTTACAAATGATTCTATTTAAAATAAATTTCTTAATCATCAAAAAATCTGTGACAATGTATCACGGTTTCCACAAAAAAATATTAATAATAACTGTTTTTGACCGTGATAATGCAGTGTTTCCCACAGAATTAGATTCTATGTGTGGTGGTGTGGGGTTGTTTTTTTTAGGGGGGGGGGGGGGGGGACATAATGTCAGATAACTTAAAGACATTGCTAATGCTATGCCATTGCTACACTTCTATGACTGCTCCACAGACTTCTTGTTGCATATTTTGCACCCTTTGTTTGAACATTTTATTTCACGGCCCTTTCTGAAAAAATATTCCAATGCCCTATCATATGGGCTTGTTTGTGTGATAGACTACAGGCTCTGTACTAAATGTAACAATTATTAAACACTATATTAAATTTAAATAACAAATTAGATTTATAAATAACCAGCTTTTCAAAACAACATTTGCAATGTGCTATTTTAACAAACTATACAAATATTTTAAAATATTTGTGCTAAAAAGTGCAAAACATAACACCTGAATCAACAACTGAATTTTAACAAACACTATACAACTATAAAACAATGAAGTGCAAAATAAAGTGCAAAACAACATTGTCAAAATGCAGAGGTGCGAATTTACAAACAACTGTTAATTTAACATAAAAGCATAGGCTACTTTTGCCATGGTATGGTTTGCCATGACTGAATGTTAATAATCCCTAAAAAGCTGACATCATCGCGATCTCAAACATCTCTATTATCATCAATGAAGCTGATTGCACAATGAATATTTCACAATATCTACACTTTGTTTTATAAAAAGAGGATTTGCCAGCATGCAGAATTCAGCACTGAACAAAAAGTCAGTTTTGAGAGGTGATGGGAGTCTATCTTAAATGCTTCTGATTGGCCTTGTGTTTAAGAAATCAACACATATGTCTGTGATTGGCTACATCGCTCACGCTGGAAACATGTTACAAATAGAAACTCTGGCCAGTAAATCGTTTCAATTTTGTTTAGTTGTTCTTTTCTGCAACAGATTAATAACAATTTATTAGTTATTATGTTTTATTGTTTATGTTTTAGTCCTGTGAATCGTTTTATTCTCCCACAGCCCGCACACACAGTGCATTACCACCCGCGCCTGCGCTCGCACTCGGCCATCAAATCTAGTCCCGCGCCGCACGTCTCTAGATCAAGGGCCCGGCCCGAGGATGGCAGCGGGAAATATCGGCCCAAGTTCTGCCTCCGGCAGAGAATTTAAGCTATAAACAGGACAGAGTAACAAGGCAGGCTTCGCTCATACATGTTTTTGCAGCCCATTCTCACCCCAAGGCGTTATCTAACTGACGCCTTGGGAATCAGATTGACCATGCTTCAATATTCGACGTTAAAGGTACCCTTTAGCGTCAGTTAGTTGACGCGATCCCAGGGCGTCATCTAACTGACGCGTTACCCTTAGCGTCAGTTAGATGACGCCCTTCTACCCAGACCTAAACCTACACGCGTCATCTAACTGACGCGTTACCCTTACAGTTAGATGACGCCCTGGGATCGCGTCAACTAACTGACGCTAAAGGGTACCTTTAGCGTCGAATATTGAAGCATGGTCAAAATTGTCAGTTAGATGACGCCTTGGGGTGAGAATGCGTTGGTTTTTGACGACGTAACGTTAGTTAAGGCGTGTGTTGCTTAGGCGGCCGCCTTAGTAACAAAGTGCTGCGGGAAACCCTGAATCTGTAATGGAAACGCGACAGCGTTTAACATAGAATAACTTATCAGAGTTGTTTTGCAACAGTGTTCATTAACAACCATTCAACTCCGGATTGATTCTGGAATATTCGCTGGGAAAATAAGCTCCGCAGTGACCGCAACAATCCGTCCTCCAACGCATGCTCATGTTTTGAGACTGTGTACGAAGAGGAGGGGCTATTCGCGCGCGCCTCCGTTGTCAGTTTGTGTGAGAGAGAGGGGGGAGCAAGCTGCGCGCAGCTCTACAATAAAATACAATTTTACCCATATTAAATAGTTTAAAAATCTGAAAATCAATCCGTGGCGGTCAGCGTTGATATTGTGGCGGCCCGCCACAAATTAATGAATGTATGGGAAACCCTGTAATGAAATGTTTCTTGAGTAGCAAATCAGCACATTAAAATGATTTCTGAATGATCATGTGGCATTGAAGACTGTTGATGATGCTGAAAATTCCTACCTTTGTGCGCAAACGCTGCCTGAAAAGTCATTGGCTGATAGGGCAGAGAAGCAACAACTCAACTGCCTACATTTTCGGATTGTCTCAGGGTCATTTATTACTACTGTCCTCCTGTTGGGTGGCTGATAAGATGGCTGATAGTCTACAGCTCAACCTGCTATTCATCTCTTTGATTAATCTCTAAAAGTGAAGATGGGTTTTTTTCCTCATTGCACATTGGCCTCTGAACAATACACATTCTCTAGCTTTCATTCATTGCTTGCAACCTCAACTTTGAATTTGTCTAAGAAGCAATTAAAGTGAAATTCAGTCAGTTAATGCCACAGGTGAGAGATTTTCCCAAATACATTGAGCATTGAGCAGTATCTGACTTTTGGCTTTCACCATGGGTCACAAAAAAGCACATTCAGACATTTTACTACAATATCAATCTCTGTCGCTGTGGCTTTTACTCAAATGACTCATTAGGAAATAATTGCTTTGGAACAATACAGGCCGCATTGACAGCATGCTGTGATTTATGACGCAGAGAGAAAGCGTGCACAGGTGAAATCAATCTACTGTAACGAGAGAGTCCAGCGGAAGCACTCTCACCGGGATGAACCCGCACAACCTTTCTCAGTCACACTAATTCTCTGTTAGTGTTTACAGTCCGCAATTCTTCGGGGTTTATGAAGGGGGCATTCACGCCTAATGCCTTGTGGCACATGTCTGCAAGCATTGAGCTTCTCACCGCTGATCAAAGATACCTGAAGTGCTTCCCCCCCCATTCAGTCTTAATGAGGTTTTAATGGATCCATCCTACCTTCTGCTGCTGCCCACTTGGAGATGATCTGCTTAAATTCTGATAGAAGGTTCTCCTAGATGGTTGGCGTCGCTGGTAATTTACCCACTTTTGAGCTTCAGAATCCTACAATATTTTCATGAGGTCACAGAGTTTCTGAGGACTGTTGTACATCATGTTAGTGGTTGATAAATTGACCAAATTTGAGCTCTAAGTTCTCTTTCCCAGACTTAATTAAGAATAGAAATAGGAAAATAGAAGAGGTGGCGTGTGGGTGGAAGGTTGCCGGAAGAATTGTTGCAGGAGTGAAGTAACCAGATGTTTATATTCGTTGGGTTGTGATCAGCAGGATTAGCAGAACGTGTTCCTTCTGAACTTTCTTTTTGAACTCATTTTAAGTGTTTTACCAACTTTCCATTGTCTAACTGAGTGGAACATAGAAAGACTGGATGATTGCTCAGTAAAATTATCCATTGTGAACACCAATGTTGATGTTTCAAATACATTGCTGATTGACACATCAGAAATTTCCATGAGCGACTTTGTTTTCTTGTGAATGTCAGAGCATATGAAATGTTGAGGCAGGTATTTGTATGTGAAGTATAGTTTTATTACACAAAACACATTATTTTATGTATTAACATCTTTAGAGAGATTCACAAATGATTTTAGGGTATTTTATAAATAAGATTAATTAAATTTGTTAAATGTCATTACATTCTAATGTATTTACTTAATTTGACATTTCATGGTTCAAATTATTCTCTCACTTTGCTTAAAAGAAATACACTACCGTTCAGCAGTTTGGGGTCAGTGAGATTTTTTAAAAACATTTTTGAAAGTCTTATCACCAAAAATGCTGTTATCTGATTAAAAATACAGAAAAAGCAGTAATATTGTGAAATATTATCACAATGTAAAATAGTTGTTTTTTATTTTATTTTAAAATGTAATTAATTTATTATTCTATTGGTGCTCAAAAAACATTGCTTATTATTATCAATGTTGAAAACAGTTCAAATTTTTGTGGAAAATGTAATCGGAATAGAAAGATCAAAAGAACAAGACTATTTAAAAAAAATCGTATTGAGCACACACTTTTAAACAATTTTGTATCTTTATATTACATTACATAAATTACATTGTTACCTAGTTACATCTTACATCTGCCTAGTATGTGCCAGGTTGAGAAGTGTTTAGGTTTAAGGTAGGAGTGGCTTCAAAATATCTATATCAAAGTGAAATGTAAATGTATACATATATTTTTGTATAATTTTACATTTTTAAAGCTGTGCACATAAATACTTTTATGTTTTAGATGCTGCCAATACATCCACATTCATTCCATCCAGTGTACATCCGAACATACAAAAACAAATTAATGTGTAACATTGACATAGTAATAGCCAAAAATATTGATGTGATCAGACTAAAAATACGATGGAACATGATGTTCTACGGTGTTTTGTACAGAAGTGTTCATCTGACTTTGTGCTGAACTCTTCAATAAATGACTCTTGGAGGTTTCTGTGACACATGTCAAACGTGTGGGCGCTGTTATAGGGGAAAATGGAAGCCAGAGGTACAGGCTTTATGGATTTGGTGAAGTTTTTTGTTATGACTACTCTGTGGAGGTGTAACCTTACATGCAGGCCACTCACTTTCTGTCCACCCCCTTTCTCCTCCTTTTTCACATGTTCTCCCTGTATTTTGTTAAATTATCTCAGCTAGCCTTGACAAGCCCTTCTGGAGTCGTTTCCACAGAGTGGCTTAAGACAGTGATGTCAGGGGTATCCACAATTCTTAATGACATGTTCAATGGAGTTTATGAGAGAGATTCTATTAATTGACAGAAGAATTGTTAATTATGATTATTTACATTCATTTACTAATTACATTGGTATCTTTTGTCATAGTCCTCTTGGAATTATGGTAACACTTTGCATGAAGGTTTAACGTTAGAGAAAGTTGAACCAATCATGAAAACTCTGTCTTCTTTTACTCTCATGTCAATCCAAAGACTTTTTTAAGAACATTGGGGTAAAACATTTTTTTTAAAAATTAGAAAAGTTTCAAACAACATGAGGGTTAGAAAATGATGACAGTATTTATTACTCTAGGTGAAATAGCATTGTTAATTTTTATTTTGCTATTAAAAATACATGAACTCAAGTTAATTGTTACAACCTGAAACTACTACTTTAGTTTAGGGTCCATTTCTTGCTATTCACTTAGCATGCATATTTCTAGGATACTGGCTGTTTATTTGTACCATTAAAGCACTTATTAATGCCTTATTTTGCATGACCATATTCTACATCCTTAATCCTACCAAATACCAAAACGTAACAACTACCTCACTAACTAGTAATAAGCAGTAATGAGTTCATTCCGGCAAAAGTTGTAGTTAATAGTGAGAATGGAACCCTAATCTAAAGTGTGACAAAAATCTAAAATAATAAATTATATATTAATATCAAAATGCATTATAGTTACCTAAATCAAAATATTCTTAAAACTAATGTTAACAAATAGAACATCATTGTAAAGTTTTACCAGAATTAATTATTTATTTGTTTTGTTTTAAGTTGTTATTGTTTACAGATATGATGGCATTCACATGTGTGCAAAAATTTGCCTGTGAACTAGTTCAAGAACAGCTTCTCTGAAGGGTTGAGTATTCATGACTGTTTTGGGTTTTGACATCAAGGTAGCCCTGCATATGTTGACTAGATGATGGATGGTTATTAGGGGCTGGTGGTTGCATATGGAGAGAAAACTGAAAGTGCTTATGTATCCAGTTTATATAAAAGTACAAACTGGAATAATTGCTGGCATTTCTCTTCCCCATACCAATACCAAGTGTCAGGAAAGAAAATGGGATGGTGTGACTGTTCCAAGACCCTTCGGCAAGAGCTTAAATTGTTCCTATAATACATTATACTGTACTATACTTGTATTTTAGATGTTCATGTTGCTTATTGTGCTTGTAGGTGCAAAAAGTAGACAAGTAATCTTAATCTTGACATCACTTCCTAATGTAATCATTCATTTAGCCTCCTATACTGTTATTTAAATACAGTATGAATTACTGTACTGTCAAATATGCTTTTAAATGAGTCTGTAATGAGAAAAAGTGACATCTCTAGTGCTTTTCAGTTGAGCTTTGCATAGTTTAAAACATAGACGCTGCCGTGATCCCTTCATCTCCTCAAACTCCCTCACATCCCCTTTTCCGTCTGCTTGTCGTCATATTTCCCTCACTGTTCTTGAGGTTGGCACGGGCCACCGCGTATGTGTGTTAGGAGAATGATTAGCGTCAAGAGTAGTGCTTTAAAAACCTGCTTTTGTCTACAGCTGGAAGATTTGAATGAACTGCTTTAATCCTTCTTAGCAGACCTGAGGCTGCTGGGTAAAATCTTCTTCAAGGCCATGGCTGCCTTAAGCTACAGGTAGGAGTTTCTCAGTCTCTGGGAATTTGCATCATAATTGGGTTTAGCTCTCATAAATGAGGTTAATTGCAGCAATGTGGATTTAGTTTCAGACTCAGGAGCATATTTAGGTTTGAAAGTGACGGTTTAAAGGCTCATTGAGATGGAAGCACATCCAAAAATTACATTACTACTGTAGTTTGCGCCTAACAAATCAGATAAACTCTAGCTCATGTTTGCTCATGACAGTTCTAGGTAGTTATTTTATAATTCTAAGTAGAATGGATCTGAAAAATGCATTAGTGATAATAATAAATTTATACAGGCAGGGGTGCATGTCCCAGAATGCACCTCTTCAGCAGATTGATTGAATGCAGAGTAATGCTACATGCTGTAGTGATAATTAATGGCCATGAAAACTGTATTTGTACGATAATTAATAATATTTCTTCATTTACCACATAACGTGTCTCCTTAATGTGTTTCTGTTTTAATAGTTTAGATAACCAAATAAAGTGAGTAATAGGGTGTAACTACCATTATTGTTCAAAGTAATGATTGGGGTAATTATGCTGAAAATTCAGCTTTGCCATCCCAGGAATAAATTACACTTTGAAATAAAATAGAGCAGACTTAAATTGCCATAATATTTCACAATATTACTATTTTTCTGTATTTTTGATCAAATTAATGTAGCATAAACATAAGAGATTTCTTTGAAATTTGTTACAAAATGTCACCCAAAACTTTTGAACGGTGTATATGCATTTAAATCATGCAAAAATTAAACGTGTAATGGTTCAAAGGTTATTTGGCACCATATGTACTCACACACCTACATTAATGTGTAAAACGAAGATAAATGGTTGAAAGAAATGTTATCTGATTTGAACCACATGTGCAGCTTCTGTGCAACTTAACAGCTGTGTTAAAGGTCAGTACTGTGAAGTCCCAGTTCCACCATGTGCCCGGTGGCACTTAAGGGAAGGGTGGGTCAGCCTCTGCACGGTGGGAAGGCGAGCACATTGCGCAAAGTAATTTATTCATGGCTTTGTGGTTTTTCACGTTATTTTGCCATCTATTTTTTATTGAGATAGAGAAACTGACTCACACAGCGTGGTGTTCTTGTCCATTAATACTGCATGCCGGTCTCAGCCAGGATTCTACCATGAAATGTTTATAGAGTAAATAATTGCTCCTGGTTAGTGCACGTTGACGACACCCAGAAGGCGACTGCCTGAGTTTGGATCGCAAGGGGACTTTCTGAAATTAGGCCACTCCCCTTTACCCCACTTTCTGCTGTCTCTCTCTCTCTCTCTGCTCCTGTGTACATCTCCTCTGTTTAGATTCTATAATAGTAGATCATTTCAGATCAAAATATTTAATGGTTTATAGTAGAGGCGTTTGTGCATTCTGACAATGCCTTATATATTTAAATATATCAAGTATTACATATTGAGTATCAAAAGGTACCATGATGTTACAATGGTTTAGAGATGGCACATTGGTATTGTCACAAAAAACTGCAGTCATGTAATGAAGATATTGTATTTGATATATACTATGTTACTGAAAATGGTATGGAATTTACATTGTATTTCAAGGGTTCTTTTTTTGGTACAAAAAACATGATATTATGATGCATTTCGCTTTTTGTGTGTGTGTGTGACTAGCATATTCATACACCATAGTCTATATAGATCACTTAGATCACCATAGATCACTTAGAAATATACTGTGGTACTAATATGGCGCAATTACAGTATTATATACTGTTATAGCATGGTAAATTAAATCCAATAACATATTAATAAGTATGAACATTAGATGTCATCAATGTACTGTACCATGGTACTGACAAAGTGTTTTTGAAAGTAATTACTTTTTTACTGTAGGTTATATGACATTTACCATAGTGCCACGTCCAAAATACCATAGTAATTCCATGGTATGTTTTGTAAGGGATATAACATTTACCCTACTATCATGGTTCTTTTTGTAGTTCCATTGTACTTTTTGTGCTCTGAAAAATGAAAAAATGATTTGCATAATTTTTGTCTTGTTTTCCAGTATAAATATCTAAACATTATTAAATTTAAAATTATCAAAATAGTAAGTTTGTGCTTAAAACAAGAACAAATATATGTTAATATGGTAAAAAAAAAAAAAAAGAAACCTGATTACAAGGCAAAACAAGATTATTTTTCTGACCCCATTGGAAGATATTATTTTCTTGTTTTAAGCAAAAACTCCATTTTGATATTTATTGTAGTACCATGTCCAAAATACCAAATTAACACCATTGTACTTTTTTTATTTGTACCAGCCAATCAGAATCGAGTATTTAAACAGCCCGTGGTATAATGTGATATAACCTTTACCATTTTACCATATCCAAGCACTATGGTACTTTTTGCAAGTGATATGACATTTATTATTGTACCATGTCAAAATACCATGTTGGTAACATGGTGCTATTTCTTTTTTTTTTTCTTTTTTTTGGATGCTACCATGATGGTGAAGAAATTAATAACTCCTGCTTGATTATTGTTAATTGATATATTTTATTCTAAAAGGGAAGTCTGATTGCACACCTGGATTCCAGTATGGTAAACCAATGTTTTGTGAGGATTTCAAAATTATTTTGCTATACCGTTATTAGAATAGGTAAAGCATAATTCTTCACTTCTTTTATCATGACTAACACTGCCTTATATGCATCTTTTCACACCTGTCACAAGGTCCCACAGTCCCAGGACAGACTCTGCGTGGGCTTTTGGACAAATGGCTGAGCTAAACAGCCTCATTTATGGGATTACTTTCCCAGAGTGTTTTCAACAGATGAGGCTTGAACACTCCACCCAAGTGGTCAGTAGTGGGTGGAGGTCAAGAGCTAGGGCCAGGAAGGGTGGATGGAGCCTGAAAGGATATAGAGAGGGTAATGGAGGTATGATAGAGGTGTGGGCATCAGAGTGGGTGTGGGCATGTCTTTTTGTCTTTGTGGTTGAATGGATGGTGGTGGTTCTGTGTGGGCTGATGGAAGGTTTGTATTGTATTAATAAGTGCCGGGTATATATGATCTTCATGTTCCCTGTGGTTTCACTTTGTGTGTGTTAATAGACCATTAAAAAAGCAAGAAGAATATTTAATTGTGTGTATAACATGATTAAACTCGCCCTATGAAATGAGTGTTTTTTGAACTGTTAGTTTCAAACTTGTTAACTGAACTTTTCCAAATGATTTGGATACATTTGTAAATAGTTCATTAGCAACTCTTAGTCAGTTCTTTTTTTAAGGAATGCTTTTGGAATTTCTATCCTATTTGGAGCCAGTTGAAAGAAGATTATATGAATCTGCTGAGAATCAAATAAGATCTATTGGATAAGCTGAAACTATAATTTCCAGTTTAGTTTTTCAGTTTATCCAGTTGGATTCTTGTTTGACCCCTTTAGGATTGGTTCTAAATAATTAGTCGTTTTAGTAGTGTATCTCATAACCTGTTGATATGTGTTCCGTGTAAGAGTATTTTGTTTAGCTTTTTAGCTTTGGTGTAATGTAAATTATGTGTGTAATGTAAAAACAGTAACATTGCATAATATTATTATAACTGTTTTCTATTTTAATATAGTTCAAAATGTAATGTATTCCTGTGATGGAGAATCTGATTTTCGACAGCTATTACTCCAGTCTATGGTCTACTTCAGTTTTTGGTCTACTTTACTTTTTTCACTTCACTTCATTTTTTGTGGAAAATGTGATGTATCTTTTAGAAAAGTCTTTTCTGAACTTTTGTTCAATTTGCTGCATCCTTGCTAAATACAATTATTAATCTCTTTCCAAAAAAATAAATAAATAAAGTTAAAATAAAATGGCTCCATGAATTGGTCCTTAGTCCATGATGTGGCCCGAAACATAGATTGGGAAGGTTTACAGAATCAAGCTGGGTTACTTTGCAAAGACAATAAGCAATAACCAAACGATCTTCCAGATGAAGGTTTTTCTTCCAGCCTGAATATACAAACTCTCAGGAGCTTCAGTTTTCAGATCACTGAGTCTGTTTGAAAGAGAATTAGTTGTGTATCTTCCATGCTTCTCCAAATTACTTTATTTTATGCCTATAGCAATGAGACACAAACTTTCCTATTCGGTCTGTCATGTCGATAATTTTGCGTGGGCCTATGCAGTTCATAGGGCCTAGTAATATAAAAACTTAAAATGTAAAACTTTGTGTCTAATGCAAAATCAGGTTTGAGAACCACTGAGGTTAATTATGACTCAGGCAAGAAGGAGTGACAGGAATTCATCTCAATGGTTCTCAAACTCTATACGATACGATACAAATCCCATAATCCACTGGATTGTCAGGGCATCACAGCAGATGCACATTTAAACCGCTCTTTCCATTTTTGACCCGAACTTGGCCAGGAATTGTGTCTTAGCAAAATCAGCCCAAGTCCATTCTTTGATATTGTCTGCCCATTTTCTCCCTGGTCTCCTTTCTTGTACCTTCAATCATGCATTGGAGAAGGGCTTTGACAAGCCCAGAGGATCTGTTGTCATGTCTATACCACTGCAATTTCCTTCTTTTGACTGTTTTCAAGGAGTTCTTCATAGGGCCCAACATGCTGCCTAATGGTGTGGTGCACTTCCGCATTGGTCACCTGGTCTTTGTAGCTGGTGCCCAAAATCTTTCGAAAGCATTGTGTTTCAAAGGCCTGAATTTTCCTCTTTAGCTCAGCTATCAGTGTCCACGACTGACATGCATACATGATGATAAAGATAACCAGAGCATGCATATTTATAAGTCTGATCTTTAATTTAAGTTGATGTTCTTGTCCCTCCATATTGGCTCCATTCTAGTAAAGTGTGATTGTCTATCCTGGCCATAATTTCTGTTTGGAATCCCTCATCAGATATCATAGCACCAAGGTATTTTAACTGGTGAGAACAAGCTTTCTGCCCATGTTGAATCTTCTCATGGTGTTCCAAAAGGCTGCATGCTACAGCGTGTCAAATGCTTGTACGAAATATATGAAGACTTGATTGAGATGTCTTTGATGTTGCTGGTACTTTTCAAAATTTGTTAGAAGATTTGTTCGACTGTACTCCTTCCTTCTCTGAAGCCTTCTTGTTCTTCAACAATAATGTTTTCTGCATGTTGAGTCTGTTGTCTGTTGTGCAGGATTTGGAGCATTACCTTACTGGGGTGACTGATGAGACTGATAGTACAATAGTTTTGGCAATGCTGAAGGGTGCCTTTCTTTGGTACTGTTATTACTGTATAAGCGACTGGGTCCATGTGGAAGGCCACTGACCTGCTTGCCAGATCTTGTGGCATATCTTCATCAGCATGTCGATGGTAATGCTTCCTCCTTCCTTGATGAGTTCAGTCGGGACGTTGTCAATTCCGGGCACCTTCCCATCCTTCAGTGATCTTATAGCTGCTTCCACCTCTTCATGGAGGATGGAGAAGTCATCTTCCTTTCTGGGACTGGTTCCAACGAGTATCTCTGGGTCTCCCTGATCTGGGTGGTTGTAAAGCTCAGAGAAATACTCAGTCCACATGTTCCTGATCTCCTTTTCTTCTGTTAGACAATTTCCTGCTTTGTCCTGTATACTGTTGACATTAATCTTCATGCTCTTCCCGATGTTCCTGTTGTCCTCTTT
Source organism: Chrosomus eos (assembly GCA_036326025.1). Lineage (NCBI taxonomy): Eukaryota > Metazoa > Chordata > Actinopteri > Cypriniformes > Leuciscidae > Chrosomus > Chrosomus eos. The sequence goes on along the minus strand of CM070824.1, from coordinate 29,421,213 downwards.
CTATTTATTTGAGCCATCAATATGGCTTCTTTCTTTCTTGAGGTGACGCCTTGTCACTCTGCTGAAGTATCTCATCAGTGACCCAGGCCTTCAACTGGCATCAATAGTTTACCAGTATTGCAGTTGCTGTTTCCGTCGTGGCAGTGAGGTTCTCAATGTCCTCTAAAATGAGAAATGAGGCAAACTTTCCACCAATGAAGGCTGGGAAACTCTTCTGGATCTTTGTCGTTCCAAGTCAAACTTGATTTGGGGATTTTTCTACCACTTGGTCTTCTTGAGACATACATGGAAGTTCATCATGACTAAAGTAATGGTCGCTTCCAATGTCTGCCCCTGGAATGGTGCAGATGATGGCTTGCTTTATTCTGCTGTTGAAATGTTGTGGGATCATGATGTAATCGATCTGATTGTGGTGGATTCCATTAGGTGCATGCCATGTCCATTTATGGGAGTTCTTGTGGTTTCCCAGTGTGTTTGCCAGTATACAGTTGTTATAGGTGGCAATCTCTAGTAGCCTTTCTCCCTTGCTGTTGGTCTTGGGGTTGCACGCTGTTGTGCAGGTGCCTTTCTAGTCTGACTGTCCATCAACTCCCACCTTGGCATTCCAGTCACCTTGAATGGTTATAATATCTTTCTTTGGAGCCTTGTCTATGGTATTTTGCACCTGGTTGTAGAACGCTTCTATGTCTTCCTCGCTGTAATCCGAGGTGGGTGCATAGGCTTGGATGCCCGTAATGTTGAAAAGTGTTGCAATGAGGCGGATGGTAATAAGCCTTCCTGAGATTGGTTGACAGAGTACAGTATTATTGCTGTCCTTATGTACAAGAAAACTAACACCGTTCATGTGTCTGTCAGATTCTCCACTGTAGAAAAACAGGTGGCCTTCATCTGTTGACATATCTCAGAAGTCTTTCCATTTAGTTTTGAAGAGATGCCAGGAGTACTGGTCCATCTCATAGATTAGCTCTTTAAGCTTGGCCATCTGTTGCAATGTATGGACTTTCCAATGTAGCTGTGGTAAAGATGTTTCTGCCACGAAGACTTGTTGTTCTTTGGTTACCAGTAGCATACTTATCGCATCCTGGTGAGGAGCGGACAGCAGGGTCTTGGTTTTACCAAGCGACGGCCGATCCAGTATGGCATTTGGGGAGCTGTTAATCATCATGTGTGGTGTGTTTTGGGCCAAGAGTAAAACCTGGCAGTGCCCATCCTTCTACAGGCCCTGTGGATGGCCATGACTCTTTATGAGCCTTACCATGCCCTTCGCTTACCTGAAGCGTTGACGTCTTCTGCCCCCTCTGCTAATGTTGTTTTCACATGCTGGGATAGGCTAATCCCAAACTCACAGAGGGTTTTTGACCCGGCAGCTAACCTCACCAGGTTTAGCCCGTCTCCGAGACAATTAACCGGGGCTTGGCCACTGCACATGATTCAGCTTCTTAGAGCTACAGTACAGGTAAGAGCTAAGTGCCAGTTGAGGCACAAAAATAGACGAGTGTACCTAAAAAAGACTCAGCAAGCCCCCTCACTGCAGGTAGTACCTCAAATCGACACCGCATAAACCCCAAACTTGATTTAGCATTAAACACCAAGTTTAAAATTTTGATTTTACTTTTATTAATATTTATGTTTTGACACAGAATCTAAAATTATGCCTTTTTACTGGTGCAGAATTTGTGGGACATGCAAGTAAGAATTTCCTTCTTTTTTCTTGAAACAGAATTACAAGCATACTCTGTTCGCTTTCCATAGACATTCATTCTTCCCATCTGATATTAAGATGTACCTCAGGCCCTTGGTCATCTGATTCCAATATGAGATTCGCTAGAAAAGACCAGAACACTGTATGACACCACACTGGCCTTGTGTGTGTGAGTGAGTGGTATTAAATTATGTTGTGTAATAATTGGACCCTGGAGTCATGCAGGAATATAGTTCAGCATAGATAGATAGATAGATAGATAGATAGATAGATAGATAGATAGATAGATAGATAGATAGATAGATAGATAGATAGATAGATAGATAGATAGATAGATAGATAGATCAACAATTTAAGCCTGTTTACTTTAGTAAAATCTGATGTGTATATTTAGGTGTGAAGTTCAATTGCTTGAGTTTGTGTGTCTCACTGGAAGGAAACATCAATTAGATGGGGAGTCAGTGGGGAGCTCACTGTAGTAGGAGGCAACTTTAATGAAAATTGAACACCACTTGAACTAACTTGGCAGACTGCCGCTCTCGCTCTGCATGCCTGCCTCATTATTTACCCATTAGCAGACTCTCTGTCCAAACCTTTATATAGCAGGCAAACACTTGCTACTTTATCATGACTCCACATCAATTTGAATTAAACAGAGTTTGGTCTCCTCAGCCTATTCTTACAGCTGGCATTTCTCATTATGACAAAATGACATTTAAATTCAAATACTCAGCAAAACATTGTGTTGTCTATTAGCAAAAAGTTAAGACTAAAAACCCACTCACACTAAAGGCCCATTCACACCAAGGGCGATAACTATAACGATAAAGATATAGTCCACACCACAACTATAACATAACAGAGAAACAATATTGTTGAAATCACTTTCAGAATGTTTTTTTCCCAGCTGATAACCCAATAAAAACATTGACAGCCAATCAGAATCCACCAGCTTTGAAAGAGCTTGACCATTTAAAGCTGCAGACAACAATGCTTTTAGAATAAACAGAACAATATTGTCCGCTATTGTGGACGCTAAGTTATTGTTAACATTATCTTTAAAGTTATAGTTCTTGGTGTGAATGGGCATTAACAATTTTGTTATTGTCTAGAAAACAGTTCTTTTAAATTTTAATATATTTCACAATATTTACTGTATTCACCAAAATTTGATTTTCACCAAATAAATGCAGCCTTGGTAAGCGATACTTATAAAAAACAAAACAATATCAAGTCTTTAGTAATATATATGTATATATATTATGTAATATATATATATATATATATATATATATAATATATATATATATATATATATATATATATATATATATATATATATATATATATATATATTAGAGGTGGGCATAGATTAATTTTTTTAATCTAGATTAATCTAGATTAATTTTAAAATTAATCTAGATTAATCTAGATTAAAATGGCTCATTTGAATTCTCCCGAAGGCATTTATAATATGTGTGCTACCCAAATAATGACTAAAAGTAAGTCTTTGAGAATAGTTCATCTCGCATAGGGATGTGCATTTCTGCCAAAAATGCCATTTGACAATCGAGGAGCAAAAGTCGAATATCGTTAAAAAAAAAAAAAAAAAAAAAAAAAAAAAACAACGCAATGACAGAAAGGGAGGCCAATTTCATCTTTAGCGATTTGTCATCAAACAAACTGTTTATTAATTGAACAAGTAACATGTTTTCTTCGGGGTTTTTTAACATAGTAATTGGAAGAAAAAAAAAAAACAATGCGCACGACAGTCCGTTTTTGCATCGCCAATGCTCGTTAGATCAAAAAATAATGTCATCATATGTCATAATGATTTTATGTGAACCTGCCTTGTTACTGCAATAGCCTCATTTTTAAACAAATTAGTTTCAATCAATGTAAACTATTCGTGTGATTATGCCACTGCGCAGTACACACACATTACCGCGGGATGGCGGGTGTTCATTTCATAAACTGTGGACAATGGTAGCTTATTTAAACCTGTTAACCAGTGCACCGACGCCCTGAAACGTTTTTTTGTAGCCTATAAATTAATGTAACTGTTATGTCCAAAAACCGGATAATGTCATACTTTTTAGTAGTGCTATCGTGGTGTAATAATCTGTTTGGTTGTAAAAATGTATTACCTGAATGAAATGAACTCGAATGTATCGTCCTGTGGAATCATTCATTCACGGACAGTTTACGAAGATGTTCAACTAATAAAGATCTTCATCGCTGGCAAAGATATGATGCATTTGCAGATTTGCTTTCACTAGACTAAACTGTAGATCCACGGCCACTTCATCCAACACTCTTGATGTTCTTAAATATTCCTACTTACGACTCCTCGAGTGTGAATTGTGCGTGAGGAACTGAACAGATCAACTGATTCGCGAACCGATTTAACAGATCTGACAACTTGTTTGATGAAGTCTTTGAACAGAACCGACTCAAAAGAGTGATTCATTTGTAAATGAGCATCGCTCATGCCCATACAAAGGATACAGCGCACTTGGAATGAACTCATTTAACAACGTATTGCATTAACATAAAGTAACGAGAGGAACGTCGCCCAACATAACAAAGTAAAAGTACACCTTGTGTCCCTGACAGGAAAATACCCTGCTGCGCGATCTGTGACAGTAGGCACGGCGTCAAGTATGTATGTCATACTACACACTAGAATTTCGCGAAAATAACGATATTCGAAAATGCTATTTATGATCCCAACCCAACTTAGATTAACGGCGATATTTTTTTTATCGCGCGATAAGAGTCTCACGTTAACGCAGCACGTTAACGCCGATAACGGCCCAGCACTAATATATATATATATATATACACACACACACACACACACACACACACACACACACACACACACACACACACACACACACACACACACACACACACACACACACACACACACACACACACATACACATACACATATACACAACACACACACACATACATACTGTATATTAATAAGTTTTACAAGTTTCTAAGTCTTTTAGTCTTATAAGTTTTACAGTCTTTTTGACCAGCTTCATACTTCAACATTAAATAATTTTCAGAGAAGGTAATTATATCATGTAATGCAAGATATTCCCAGTGTTCTGTCTCTTTGCTCTCATATGACATCAGTTGCTGAGAGCTTTGGACAGTACTGTCAATCGCAAGCTTGTTTGTCAAAACCTATTAAATCCCAATTACTGAAGTATTCATGCCCTGTGTGGTTTGTGCCAAACAGAAATATGAAGAGAAGTCTTGTGGCCTGTAGTTCAACATTATCGTGTTACAATAGGCAGATTCATGGCTCTGGGATATTAAAAAGAGATCAAGCTGAAAGGACTGCTCCATTGTCTTCTAGAAGAGGTGTGTTTTGTGGGGGAGGAATCACAGATAATGAGGTCAATGGTTTTGGGTTGGAGTGGGCAGAGTCAATGCAACTGGTGCCAATCAAAAATGCACATCATTTACCCACTCTAATGTCACCTTTCCCCTGTTATTTTCTTTCTTCTGTGGGATGTGAAAAGAGAACGAATTTCCCAGGCACTATTTTCAAGCAAAACACAAGTAAAAATGCCTTTAATTTTTATATTCAAATATTTGGGGTCTGTGAAAATGAATATTTGTATCTCTCTATTCTTAAACAGTTTTAATTATTATCAATTTTGAAAACAGCTGTGACACTTTTTTGTGAAAACCGTGATAATTTTTTTTCAAGTATTCTTTGATGAATAGGAAAAAATGCAAATGCAATTATTTGAAATTGAAATGTTTTGCAACAATTTAAATGTATTTACTTTCACTTTTGATAAATGTAATACTTCCTCATTGAATAAAAGTGTTTGTTTCCCAAATATTAATTTAGATTTACATTGTGTGGCATGATAAAAAGCAAATGAGTGCAAATGAGATTTGTCAGCTCCATCACAGGAGAGGAATATCAGTGAACAACTTGTATGATACTTTTATACGGTTCTTCTGGAGCTTAAAAATATAAATGACCAATATGAAATAAGAAAGTGAGTAAATGATGAACTATCCCTTTAACTCCACAAGTTCCCTGACTATAGCCTCTCTTTAAACATGGAATATCATCCTTCCTGCCACACTTCTACCTCACACGAGGAGACGTGCTAAAAATAAACGTCTGGCGTGAGGGTGGAGTTCGGCAAGTGTTTTTTGACTCCTGGGCGGCAGAGAACAGTGCGAGACATGGACAGGAAGGGGCAACTTCCTAATGTCTCAAATAGGGCGTACAATTTATTTTGTGACAGTGTGAAACCTTGACAGTGAGATTAGGAAATATCTACTATACCACATGCCCTCCAATGTCAGAATGATTCTTGTGGAGTGAGTGCGTGTGTGCCTGTGTGTTTATGGACGCTTGCTTTCTACCATTGAATAAAAAAAAATTTATTGCGACCTTTTTATCTCTCAGTTGCAAGTTTATAGGCCTATTTCTCAACTTTTTTGCAAGTTATAAACTCGCAATTGTGAAATAAAATCTCACAATTTGTACTTTTTTCCTCTGAATTCTGAGATTGCATATTATAATTTTGTTTTATTGTTTCCACCATGGAAAAAAAGGTCATTGCAATTTGTTTCTCACAATGTTTTAGCGCAATTACGAGTTTTATATGATATAAAATATAAAATATTTAAATATGTTAAAATTTCTACTGCTCCACACATGTTTATAACAAGTTTTATATCTCAAATTTCTGAGAAGAAATCTTTCTGAGAGATAAATTCAGAATTTTAATATAAAAGTAATTCTGACTTTCTGAAAAAAGTTTTTTTCTCAGAATTGTGAGTTTAGAATAAAATCAGAATTGAGAGATCTTGCAATTACCTTCTTTTTATTTTCCCCCTGGCGGAAATAAGCTTCCCTAGTGTGTGGGATGTGGAAGTAGGAAAAAACAGTATACTTAGAGGATCCTCTACTGAAAGCACAACCCTCTCTCTCTCTCTCTCTCTCTCTCTCTCTCTCTCTCTCTCTCTCTCTCTCTCTCTCCTCTCTCTCTCTCTCTCTCTCTCTCTCTCTCTTCTCTCTCTCTCTCTCTCTCTCTCTCTCTCTCTCTCTCTCTCTCTCTCTCTCTCTCTCTCTCTCTCTCTCTCTCTCACAGTCTTTCTTAGCTGGCTCTGCTCTCTCTCAGTCTTGCGCTGAGACTGAGACTGTGTGCGCGCTGAGCTTTGCAGAGAGACAGAGAGAGAGAGCAACAGAAGAGCGCCTAGGGCTTCACCAAGCTTCAGTTGAGTTTAGTCTCAGCCAAGTTACTATTTAAAAGTCAGAGAGGAAGAGCACACAACATATAGGAGACAAACAAACACAGGAACAGAACAAACACTCTTTGAAAGTGAAACAGTGAGTGGTGTGGACACTCATGGTCTTCTCCTGAGGCTGTGGCTGCTTCACCAGGAGAGATGTGATCGTTGTGTGGTTCACACACGCTGACTTATTCAACACACAGACACACCTGCTCCATCCTCAGGTGGCGTTCCGAAGGACTGGATTGCTGAAACAGTGTTTACAGGAGGCCACGGGACTGCACGCAGACAGGGAAGAACATGGACTACCTGTGGGGGATTGTACTGCTGCTGTGGGCACTCGGCGTGCCGGAGAGAGGAACCGACGCACAGAGGAGCAAGAACAACGTACCCCGGCTCAAACTCTCGTATAAAGGTCAGTCACCTCCTGCTGTTGGGATGCTGGAAACAAAAATCAGTCAGAATGAATGAGGAATTTTACAAGAGCAGATATTTAGGCTTGTAAAGTTTGATAGGTTCAGTCTGTGTTGGAGATGCTTTCTTGTCTGGAGTTGGCGTACGGTTCTGGATGCTTCTGGGGGATATTTCATTGAAATGATTCACATGGTGGGTAATTTAGAAAGATGTTTTTGAAAACATGAAAACGAGCTGGATTTCAAACTGATATAAACGGGTATTATACATTAGAGAGGTTGTATTGAAAGTGATATGGTGTTTTGTGTTCGGGTGGTGCCGAGGAGTGAAATGACAGATTTCAACCGAATGATTCATTATGATACATGTTTTTATGGTTTTAAAAAAAAACTTTCAAGTGGTAAAAAATTTTTTTTGTTCTTTATTTATTTTTTATTTGTAACATTTAACCTTAAAAAGTGCATCTGCACAATAATTAAAGGCACTATTTCTGCCTGATCTGACCCTTAAATATTACTTTTGTTTGGTTGGTATAACCTAATTCAGTAATATTAAACAAATACATTAACCTTGATCGTTGATTATTTTAACTGTTCCCACATAAATTACATGTTCTTTAGGTTGCCTGACAAGCATTAAAATAATATAATCAAAGTAATAATATTAATATATATATATATATATATATATACATATATATATATATACATATATTAATTACAGTTTAATTCATAGCAGTATGTTAGAAGGAAGGGTTTAACTAACTATATGTATGAAAGCATTTAGGATTGAGACATATTATGTATCACACTATTTTGTGATTTATTTGTTGAGTTTCATGCACAGGTTAAATCAGGCGGTTTGTGTGTGGTGTGTGTGTGTTGTGTGTGTGTGGTGTGTGTGTGTGTGTTTGTGTGTGTTTGCAAAACCTTTGGGCTGAATGCGTTTGTCTGGATGCACAGGTGGGAATGTTTAAACTGCTAGCAGCACCTACATTTCATATGCCAAAAATACAGCCAAATCTATTTTTATTTATTTATATGCTGCACATTTTAAATCTAACTTAGTAATATCAGTCAATTGTAAATGATCACAGTGGTTTTGCTTCAGTAACCGTCACAATACCAATTGTAATTTATTTTCACCTTGCTTAGTTTTGTTCATTGTTTTGAGGATGACAACATCCATGCTGGCAAGTGATACCAAATTTGCACAATAATATCTTAAAAATTAATTGGATATGCAGTTTTAATGCTAACAACAGATATAGGAAATGTTATCTCCTCTTTCGGAAGCTGACGAGACTATTTATTTTGCTATAATAATGCATGATATTCCATTTTATTATTTCTGTACAGTTTTGTTTGACAGTGACCCTATCAGAACATTTTTGGGTCGCGAACCACTGATCACTCATATTCTTCTCTGCGTGTAAATGTACTGTACTTTCCTCTGCTTTTTGTTGCTCTAAGTTCGAGTAAATTGTTTATAAGATTCTCAGTGTTTTGATGGAGTGTGTTATTATAATTGCAGACTGTATAACGCAAGGTGGCTGTTTTTAATGATGAGGTTTTGTTAAAACATTACAACTCGTCCCGTCCGATTGGTGTTCGTGATGAAGTGAGCTGTCAAGAGTGAATTCACAGTAAGAGTGTTTAAATGAAAGAGCTCGCTCCAGCCTCCCTCTGTAATTAGAAAGAGACACAGAGAGAGGGAGAGGTTTAACAGTCAGGGCAGATGGCTGTATGAAAGTGAGCCATTTCTCTCTCTGCCAGCTTTCTAATTGCACTGACAGCTCCTCATTAGCTGGCCGGTGGAAGCTGAGCTCTATATGAACCGCGGTGTGTGACTGTCAGGCGACAGACACACTCGATCCAGCACACACACATGCACAAACACACAGGGGGCTTCTTAAGTACCCAGAGCTCTCATCTGCCCGAACACAGATGCACACAGACGTCTAGAGCTGTTCGCCGTATCAAACACTGACACCTACAGGCATGCACGCACTGTTTGTGTGGAAAACAATGAAGAAGAGACAAAGAGAGATGGAGAGAGGGAATATGTGTTTGTGGTTTTGCTCTGAGAGTGTATGTGTGTTTGTGATTTATGCAGGCTGATCTGAGCACTCACAATTTGGTGAAATGCCAAGGCTGATTCAGATATCCTCCAGCATCCGAGAAAACTCGCACACCTGTGAACATTTGTCACCACAGTCTGGCTGATTCATCTTTTGCTGAATTCTCATCAATTAAAATGCATGTGGGTGTGTGGAAGTAATTACTCATGGAGAGTATGTATTTGTTTGTTTAGTGTCAGTGTCTTCACATAATTTAGAGACTGAATTCTGCAGGTTTTTTTTAAATTAGTTACTAAAACAAAACAAGAATGTATTGGTTTTATATTTATTTAAAGATGAGTTGTGTGATTTCAGTGGCACTATTGACACCTAATGGAGATTTAGGTTTTTTTTTTTAAATTAAGAAATTAGGTTTACTTAATTATTCAGTAAAACAATATGTTATTGCAAATATTATTCTTACTTGTTCGCCATTGTGTCAGTGTTTAATTCGCTGACTTTAGCTAGCTTCTTTGCACGAAGAACAACATAGTGATGAAACGTGCTTGTCCATTTAGGGCTACTGTATAATGTCGGTGCATTTCAATGTAAGAGGACCTGCGGTGTATGTAGATAGAAATGGCTCATTCTAAAGTAAATAAAAACATAACTGTTCATTAAGTAAAGTCTTTATACACCACTGAAAACATAGTTATGTATATGATATTGCATTTCTGTCAACAGATCCTCCTAAATATTACACAATGCACCTTTAAGGTAGGATTGAACTTACACTCTTTGCTTTCAATATAAGTTAGATAAAATAAGGAACACACCTTAATATAACATTAAGCTATATAAACAACTTTTTTATAATGTTTATTGCAGAATATTATTATTTTACAAAATATTATACTTTTGTTATTTTAAGCATCAATTTCTACCTGAGCTAATCCCCTGAAATAATTTTAATTAATTTGTATTAAACAATGATGATTTAAATGTTACCACAAGAGGAACACTCATTGGTTTTCATTCTTTAAAAATGTGATTTACTATACTCTAACCATCACAGAAACTTGTTGAAATTATCATATTATGCTAAACGTTGTTTTACTGAATCAAATGTCCTCACGTGATCTTTTTTTTTTTTTATTGCGTTCCTCGCAAGGGTGGTATCACTGTCCCCTCTGAGCCGAAAGTTCCCCGGGCAGGTTAACAATAACACCTTTACATGAATGTGAAGTGGTGTGGAAATACATAAAGAACATGAGAATCTGTGGCTTCATGTTGGTGTAGCTAGTACAGAAACAAGAGATTGGCAACTTCAGTGCGAGCGTGTGTGTGTGTGTGTGTGTGTGTGTGTGTGTGTGTGTGTGTGTGTGTGTGTGTGTGTGTGTTGTTGTGTGTGTGTGTGTGTGTGTGTGTGTGTGTGTGTGTGTGCAAATTTGTGGGATGGAATAATGTTTTTGGTGTAAAGCTATCCCATTCCAAAGTGAATGTTTTAAGACGGCTATAATCTCATGAAGGAATGAGAGAAGTTTTATTTCACTTTAATTAAGCTTTTAATTCACAAACACGCCAAGAATCTGGTGTTGGGTTGCGTTTTCAGCATGTGAACTCTATCCTCTTCAGAAATAAAGCCGCAGCGTTAGAGCGCACAGAAAAAAATACTCCGCCAAATTCCTGTGAAATGGAAAACATTTATGCCATAATAGAGTTTTCCCCATGGAAAGCAAAAAGACATGATGGAAATTGGATTAGATTTGATTTTAGGTATTTGATTGCCTTAAAATCATCTTTGGACCCCGTGGAAAGGGTTTAAACGATCACATACGCAAATAATCAGAACTCCAGATTTGATCAGATAGACATGCATGCTGAGATGAATGGAAAAAGGTGAGTGTGTATAGCACTCATGTTTCATTTGCCCACACACACACACACACACACACACACACACACACACACACACACACACACACACACACACACACCACACACACACACACACACACCACACACACACACACGTGCCCTGCAGAGAGTGCAGACAGTATGTAGGGTAGGGAAGTTTATTTTTATCAGCCTCAGATGGGACCGTTCCTCTGCCTCCACCTGCCCTCCCCTCATTGCTTGTGCTCAGAGGTTTTTCCACAACAATATGAATGGATATACAGAGAGATGGTCTCAGTGGTTTGAAGAGGATGAGACTAGCTCGTCTCCTGGCATAGGCCTGTTTGTGTGCTGTTTAAACCTGTGAGGTTCAGAATAGCAGCATGTCTAAAGCCACTTCCTCCTGTGTGACTGCGTGCTGGTGCTGTAGGTTACCCACAATGCCAGGCAGGGGCACCGTATGTTCTAGAATCTCAAATATGAAACACGGCCTGTTTTTGTCCTGACTCAGCTAAGTTATGATACAGTACCGTTGAAAAGTTTGGGGTTTATCCATTTTTTTTTATTTACAAAAACAGTAAGATTATGAAATATTATTATAATTTTCAAATAGCTGTTTTCTATTTGAATATATTTTAAAATGTAATTTATTCCTGTGATGGCAAAGCTGAATTTTTAGCATAATTACTCCAGTCTTCAGTGTCACATGATCCTTCGGAAATCATTCTGATATGCTGATTTGCTGCTATGGAAACATTTCTTATTATCAGTCAAAAACAGTTATTTTTTGGGTATTCTTTGATGAATAGATAGTTCAAACAAAAACATGTATTTGAAATAGAAATCTTATGTAACATTTTAAATGTCTTTACTGTCACTTTTAATCGATTTAATGCAATACTGAATAAAAGTATTCATTCTTAAAAAAATAATCTTACTGACCCAAAAATTTGAACAGTAATTGTATATATCAATCAAACATCAATATATATTCATATATACTTAATACACATATTAATCAATAATTTATGCAGATTCCTTATAGACACTAACTTTTTATTAGTTATTTTTTATTATTATTTATTAGTTCATGAACACACCTACACTTATTATCCTGGAACTGAAATGTGTTTCTGTAGTATCGTATTCTGATGATAGTAATTAAGTCAGGACAATTTCTTAAAGCTACACTGTGTGATTTTTACCACCATCTAGCGGTGAAAAGGTATATGACCATCCAGTGAATATTAGTTTCTGTTCTTCTCAATTCCACTTTAACTCCTACGGTGGCCAATGTAGTCCAAGATTAACATGGCTTCCAGTTCGACCTCGTCCACATTCGACACGGTGCCATCGAGTGTAAAACGCGAAAGGCGAAGCTTGAATTAACGGCCTATGTCCCTCTTTGGCTAATGTACTTTCAAGATGGAGGGGCAACATGGCGACCGACATTAGAACCCCTTACCCGTATGTATTTTCAATGGCATATTATACACTCACGAGAATACTTTATTACTTGAACGAAGTAAATATACATTAATGAGCACATATATTTTTGAAAGAACTAAGTGTTTTTAGCTAAGAATAAACTAAAAAGTTACACAGTGTAGCTTTAATGAACTTAATTTCAGTGATGCGATTTCTAAAGTTTTACATTTGATCACCCACAATCAGTACCGCTGCTAGCCATTTTGGTGCCCTAAGCATAATTCCTTTATGATTCCCAGTTTAACTTTAAATTTTTAACGCGCAATCCAAGGACCACTGAGGTGGCGGCGGCATCATCGTTACTTTCTAGAGAATTTAAATACTCTTGTTCCACCTTTTTTGTTATATACATCCTTAAAAAGTGCCAATATAATAAAATTTTATATAAATAATATATATATATATATATTATTATACTATAATATATTATTTTATAATTATATTTACAGATATGATGTTGATTCTCATTAGGCTATTTTTGGTGCCCCCTCAGCATTGCGTTCCCTACGCACAGCGAGTGATGTGCTGGGTGGAGCGCAGCGCTGCTCACAATCTTGAACATTGTTACATCCTTGTAGACAAACTGTTTGGTGTCCTTGTCTTTGTTTCTGACAGCTCAAACCCTTGATTCTGAGAGCCTGTTCCTCAGGGTGTTCTCAGGTAATCTTTTAATAGATAAATAACTCTGGGCTAAATGATGATTACAGCTCATGCGGTATTGATTCACACAGCAACTGTCACTATAGAATCTGAGCAAAACCTGCCAAAAACAAAAACTCAGGCTCATTAGAAAAACATGCCTCTACTGCAATACGCCCACAAAATAAATCAATAAATCAATCACCTATACAAATCACTGCAGTGGCAGAAAAACTTTTATTCCTTTTACACAAATTATGATTGCAGGGGCAGATTATCGATGAATGAAGATTTATTTCCACGAATTGTAAACTAATACATTTTGAAATTTGCATCACATAACAAGCTCCAAATGCACTAATGAGCCAAAACATTATGACCAGTCTCAGATGAAGTGAATATCATTGATCATCTCCTAACAAGGCCACATATTGAGGTCTGGGTAGATTAGATGGTAAGCAAACAATCAGTTCTTGTTATCAACCTGTTGAAAAATGAAGAAGTTTTATTTCTGAACGAACTGCCGCAATAAAACGTGGCCAGATTCATGTTCATCTGTTTCAGATAAAACTGACTCTGCATTTTGCACCACTCACTGGTTATTTCATCTTGAAAGTGTACGAGAAGCAACTTAATGTCATTCTCCACAGGTCATTGTCACTCACTCTGTACACTCACTTATTTTATGCAGAATCAGTTTTTATTTTTACTCAAGGTTGGAAAGTTCATGTTCTAAGATGGTATTTGATTACCAAGACCAATTAAACGCACTTCTCACAGCTATCACACACTCACTAAGACATGCACAATGAGCTGAATCATGAACTTGTTACATGATGTTCTACCTTTGGAATCTGATTTATGTGTTTGTTAATACCCTGGCAACTGTCAGGATCATAACAGATGTGCTAATAAATGTAAACATTACATCATGCTTTGTTTTCTCCTGACTGATTAAAAACTTGTGTAAAGTTGATTTATTTATTTTTTCGATAACGACGCACGCAAGAAAAACAAATGCCGCACTGTTTCAAAACAATCACACAAACACATTTGTATACACAGACTATTTGTTCAAATGTAATGCTTTTCAAAAGGTTCCCGGTAACAATGATCAAGTGCACTGTTAATTTCCTCTTGAAAAGTGAGTGTTTGTGATTGTTGATGGAGCCATTTTGAGTTTTTAGAGAGTATTTGTGTGTGTTCTCGCTGGCTGTGTTTGTGTGTCTGTTTTAATTAGACCTCTTCCCTGTGTAAGTGCATTACGCAAGCGGACACTTGACAATCCGCCAGTGTCTGTTGATGTTACACACTCATATGAAACACCAAATGCACAGAGTCACTCGTTACACCTGCCCTGCGAAGGAGAAGTGATCAAGGGACTACGGGCGGAAAATAGCTTGTGCTACAACCTGGCACAATGCTCTCTCTTTGTTTTTAAGCAAGGTTAATGTTAACTTGTGCATTGTCCCTATTTAAATAAAATGAATCAAGAATCATAAAACATATCAAAAGAAGGATGAACAAGAGGAAAGAGAGATTGTGATGGCAACTATGAAATAATTCAACAGATGTTTCAATGACATACAGCTCAGAGGAAACACTCATTGAACTCGGTGCTCTTTATTTCCTCACAGTAAGAGAAATATATAGTCATAGACCCCACAAAAGTCCTATCATTGTCAACTTGATTGCAAAATGTATTGCTTTGAACTACATTCGTATGTTCAATGATATGGATATCTATGCAAAAACATGCATTTTACTTTTTATATTTTGTTTACAGTTTTGCTAATTTGTCTAACACACTTGACCATGTTTAAAGGAATAGTTCACACAAACATTTAAACATCAATTGCTCATCCTCATGCTGTTCCGAGACCATAAGACTTTTGTTCATTAAGTGAAGATTATGTCCCTCAAAGTCTATTCACCTAAAACATGTTCACTTGTGTTCTGAAGATGAACAAATGACTTTGTAAGTTTATATTGCAGTGTTGGGCAAGTTACTTTTAAAAAGTAATTAGTTAGTTACTTGTTACTTCTTCCAAAAAGTAACTAAATTAGTTACTCGGTTAGAAAAATATAAAAGTAACTAGTTTTCAACCGGTGTTAAGATGGGAAGAGTAATCGATTAGATTACTCGTTACTGAAAAAAGTAACGCCGTTATTTATAACGCCATTATTCCATCACTGCTTGTGGGTTTGCAACGACGTGAGGGTGAGTGACTGATGACAGAACTTTCAATTTTGGATGAACTAACCCTAAGACAGAGATAGCAAAAAAAGAGTCAGATTAGTTGTCGTTTTTGGTTAATGGAAGGATTATAGCTTTTTGAACAATTTGTATTTTAAGAGGCACAGTTTTGTTCTAGAAAAAAACTGTGCATGTCCGTGAATGCACACTGAAGTGATGGTGAGATGAATTCCTGGTGTTTCAAGTGTATCTTGTGTGTGTAAAAGGCATTCTGAGTGTTTTTTAGTCATGGTGCCAAATGGAAACACCACAGGCACTCCAAAATGAGCTCTCTAAACCCGAGTGAGAGATTCACTGTCATTTTCTCTTTCTCCTCTTGTCTCGCTGTCCTCTTTTAAGTCATCTCAACCCTAATCTTAACCTCTCGTCACCCTGTTCTTCTCTTCTCGTTTTTTTCTTTCCATTCTCACACTCTCCTCTTTCACTCTTTAATATATCCTTTTCCTCCTCTTTTTCCATTCAGGCTCTTTGAAAACTCTTCTGTCTGAATTCTGACATAGAAGTACATTATATGTGTGTGGATATGAATATTTACATGAACTATATATTTACACATATATAGCATCACACATCTTTGTTGGTCTCTTCATTTCGGCTACCTGTGACAATATCCCCAGTCTTCTGAGGCAATATGATAGGTTTGTTTGAGGAAAAAAACTCAAACAAAATTCACTGTAGCTTTCAGATATCATCTTTGCATTCACATTTTCAAATTTGAATGTAAAGATACATTTAAATCTGTTTTGCATGTCTTGAGAAGACTTGATACTTTATCGTGGTATTTTTGTTATGCTTTCTTGTGGCTTGACAGCCACCAGAATGATTCTTTCAGAATGATGTTTGGAACACGAGGACGAGTAAATGAAGACAGAATTGTCATTTTTGGATGAACTATTCCTATAATAAAGAAAGAACGAAATTAAATAAGAAATCTCTAGCAAATCTTCCCCACCGACTTTTTGAAGCTACTTGAAACTAATTTATACAGATTGCTCATGTTTTTCATGGCTTGACTTCATTCAGTTATTTGCTCTATATAGAAAAAAAACTATATAAAAAACAAAAGCTAAATCTACAAGCAAATATCTATGTGTATCCATTAGCACCACCAGCTTTCCCAGCTGTATTTTAGCCAAAACCACAGTCACACGTCTCACACACACTAGAGGAGAGCTGCTGTCCCTGCTGAGCTGTTCGCGGTCAGTGCCAAAGTCCATCTTTTAGCCTTCCCATCAGCCTTATAACTCTCAAATGAAGATCAAACATCAAGTTTTTGCCTATTATTGACCATATTTGAAAGCTCAGCAAATGTGTTTTCATTTTTCTCTCAGCGTTAGCTTTTAAGGTTTGTTGGAGACCATTTCTCCAATGTGCAATAAATCATATATATATATATATTGTTTACTTTTTCCCCACAGAAATGTTGGAGTCCAACAACCTTGCTCACTTTCAATGGATTGGCCAACAGCTCTGGCTATCACACCTTTTTATTGGACGAGGAGAGAGGTCGGCTTTTTGTGGGGGCAAAGGACCATGTGCTGTCCTTCAACTTGGTGGACATCAACATGGACCAACAACTGGTAAGAGGGGGTTAGAAGAGCTATTAAACCAATTTAGGTAATCTTGGTAAAAAGCTTTACTCCACTGCCTGGTAAGTTGTCTGAGCTAGTTAAATAGGAAGCCCTGCATAATTAATCTGGTTATGGTCACGAACCATTAGGCACTAATCACTGAAAACCAAAACATTGCTCACAGAATCTGATTTAAAGTGTGACAGTTACTGTCTTGTAGGTTATTGTTAGAGATGGTGAATTTGTTACAGACACTGTTTTGAAAGCTGATTAGATTAGAGTTTACACAATTTTGCTGTATTGTTAAAGCATGTTAAACCATCTCTGTGTCTCTCAAAATTCATCTGTTTTAAACCACCACTGCTAACAAATTCAAGCTAAAATAGTTCATATAACACAACACATAAAAGTTCTATGTAAAATAGATGTACTTTTAGTCTCTCTTTGTCTCTCTTTTTCTCTCTCTCTCTGCCTTACAATCACGAACACACCAGCACACAGGGGGATCTGTTTCTAGCGAAAAGAGTATGAATATTTCAGAGTAAAGCTGTCATACTGATCACATAGAGTCTGGCTGAGAGCTGCTATCTATTCACCTGGATAAATAATGAACAAAATAAACATAGCGAAGTACAGACAAGCGGTGCCAGGGCAAAACCACAGCACACTTTAGCTTATATATCTTTATAAACATAACCTTCACAGAACAAAGGTAACATAAATGTTACCATATGAGGAAATGCAGGATATATAAGTTATCCTAAAAAATTTACTTTAGTCAGATATATTACATTGTAAGGAAGAGTTCATACAAGACATGCTGTTGGATTAAAGAGCAAAAAATAAATAATAATAAATAAATATCCCCACAAGAATAGTAGTAACAGAAATATTTGATTGACAATTGTTGGCCCCCATGAGGAAAACAGCTTATAAATCAAAGTAAATTATGTTTTTTGAAAATGTAAACATGCAGAAAGTTTTCTGTGAGGCTTGTGTTTAGGGGCAGTGTTAGGTTTAAGAGAAAGAATATATAGTTTACAGTATAAAAATCATGATATGGAAGTCCTCATAAAAATGGAAACACAACAAGTGTGGTGTGTTTGTGTGTGTTGTGTGTGTGTGTGTGTGTTGTGTGTGTGTGTGTGTGTGTGTGTGTGTGTATTGGTTGTATTCCCTACTAATGTCCTAAATGTCCCCACAAGGATAGTAATACCAGTACATTTTGAACGTATGGGGAAATATTTTCTGTCCCCATGAGAAAAACAGCTTATAAATCATACTAAATGAAATGTAAAAATGCAGAGAGTTTTCTGTGATAGGTAGGGTTAGAATAGGAGGATAGAAGAAGAATGTGTGATGTGTGAGCTTGTGTGCATGTGTGTGTGTGTGTTTAAATTGAATATCTGATTTTCAGAGAGAAGGTCTAAAACAAAAACGTGGGTCGAAAAATGTAATTTTTATCAGGAACAGTTACATCGGGGTCAAATAAGGGCAACATGCAATTTGCACGCTACCAAAGAAATTTCTTCCTCCATTCAAACTTCCAAATAGAGAATATTCAGTATTATACAGACAGTACTCTCTCTCACTGTCTCCTTTAGAAACACAGACACATTTTCACTTATCTGATAACAGCTTATCTGATCAGGATGCAGTTTCACAGTTTCAAACCAACACACACACACACACACACACACACACACACACACACACACACACACACACACACACACACACACACACACACACACACACACACACACACACACACACACACACACACCACACACACACACACACACACACACACACACACACACACAACACACACACACCACAACACACACACACTCTTAGAATAAGTGAACACACCGCAAAGCTAAAGTTGACTAAAAAGAGGAATAAAAAAATCACCTTAATGCCTTAATTCAAAAAATGAGGAAAACCCAACCTTTAGGGACACCCCAATTTCTTTGTGAATGAATAATGTATCGCAAATAATAAATGTTCTTCCTTAAATACAGGGTGCTTACTCTAGACACCTCTATGTTAAATTCCCATAGAGGCAGGCAGATTTTTTTTTAAAGGCATTATTTCATGATCCAGGATAATTCCATTCTGATAAAATTATCTTGCCTTTAGAATTAAAATAGCCCCACATCATCACACACCCCTATAGTCATGGCTGTATTTCAGTTAGCCTAATAGCTGGTTTGATTTGCATTGAGAGATGATCTTATGGAAAGTACCCCATGCTAATCTGTAGGTATGGTGAAGGGTATGTGATGATGTGGGGCGATTTTAATTCCAAATAATAATAACAATAGCCTATAATGCGGCCTATAAATCATTAAAAAGGAACACACTATACAGATTGCTCATGTTTTTCATGGCTTGACTTCATACTACTACAAACTAGAACACAAAAATATATGGATACGTTTACTTCAAATGTTTCCATTCGTTACAAACACAGTATTTAACAGTAAACATGGTTCTAAACATTATAATATTCACCATATTAGAGTAAACACTGATACTAGCCTAACATTATGCTGTGTTTTATTATCAAACATAAAAAAAACATCCTTGTGTCGTACTATACAGTATATACATTCCCTGCCTGTCTAGGCTATTTCATATTTCAACATGTTTCTGTCTATTTCATAAATTTTCAGTGCCGGCCCAAGCCTTTTGGGGGCCCTAAGCAGGATTTGATTTGGGGGCCCCCTTCCACTACGCGGAGTCACCTGTGCTTGACGATTATTGACACAAATGTCACGCAATTATGATACATTATAAATTAATACAGTGAGGTTATGTATTAATACAAAATAAATAATAAAAAATAGATGCCTACTTAAATAAAAAAGTTTTAACTTTTACTTTACTCTTTTACTAACTCTTTGAAACTTCTTGAAACGAACTGTCTCAAAACATTATAATTATTATAAAAAACAAATTATTTGCTAAAATAATGACAAAACTGAGAAATCAGAAACATAATAAGAGCAAGGGTTTCAACAATGACAATTATTTTTGAAAACTGTAAAAATATTATTATTTCTCAACTGTCTCAATACAGTGTAACTGTCCTCAAAATCTTTTTTATTATTATTGTAACAGACTTTGTTGGATTGTACATGACAGAATCCAACAAAGTCTGTTACTATAATACCGGTAATGATGTACTGGCGCTCGTTGTATGTGTGTATGCAATGTATTTTTCCCCTCGGGGCTTGCCGTAGATAGGAATGGGTCGTGCGCACTTGGTACTGGAGTGTCACGGGTTTTTGGAGTTAGTGATCTGATCAATGTGTGGTATAATAAAGTGGAGAAGACTTCAAACTGCTATGTTTATTATTTATTCAAACTGCTACCCATACACCTAGAAGGTTAAGTTCCCCTGCGGCTGTTTTCTCCAACTTAAACCGACACCGTTACTATGCGCAGTTGCGCTTGAATTGTCTATGCACACAATTGCTTACAATTCGGCCGGCTGGATATGTAAAAAAAAATCAGTCACCAGGCCCGTTACAAAGAACGCGCCACTGATAACAAATGCTGCCTTAATAGCAAACCCAAATACACTCGAAAATAATATTTTTCTAGCTCTCAAGGTTCGGGTTGCCCGCACCCAGATTTCATTTAACCCCTATCCACACGTGCCAAGGTCTGGCAGGCCATCCCCGGGGTATCAGACTGGGTAATTCCCAGCTCCTGCTAGTGCTGGCGTCGGTCAAAAGAGTTGGTGACCTGCAAGCGCTTTACATAAGCGCTGCATGCCTTCAGTTTGGGCCTGGTGACTCCAGAGTCGTGCTCAGACCGAGGCACAGCTATGTTCCTAAGGTGCTCTCAACACCGCTCAGAGCCCAGGTGATATCGCTATCAGCTCTTCCCTCGTCTGAATATGATAATAATTTTAATCTGGTCTGCCCTGTCAGGGCTCTCAGAATCTATCTGGAGCGATCCGCTACATTCACTCAGTCGGAACAGCTCTGTGTGTTTCAGAGACAGAGACTTTCTAGGTGGATGGTAGACGCTATCTCTCTAGCCTACACCTCCATGGGCCTTCAATGCCCCATAGGTGTTAGAGCTCATTCCACTAAAGGCAAGGCCTCCTCATGGGCTTGGTCCAGTGGTATACCAATCGAAGACAGACTGGTCCTCACCGTCCACATTTGTGAGATTCTATAACCTAGAGGTCCCTTCTCTGCAGCACGGGTACTTTCCATCTAAGGCCTCGGTCCCGAGGGCCCCGAACCTCTGAAAATTAGGGTTAGGGTTAGTTAAATTATACCTTATTAAAGGGCCCAACCTTTGTCCGGTCCTGCTGGGCATTGTGACTTTCAAACTTTACTGTTGACCTTGGACACTTAGCCCCAGGTAATGGTTCAGTAAAATGGGTCCCCACTGCGTATAGCTACGCAATAGGAAGTGAATGTTTTCGAAAGGAAACGTACTCAGTTACTAACGTAACCTCGGTTCCCTGAGAGTAGGGAACTAGTATTGTGTAGCCTGTCATGCTATTATGCTTGGCTCAGGTGCTGTCGTTTCAGTTGATTTAACCTGATTCTAGGGCGAAATGGTCTTGCTTATATAGGCATAAGCCACGCCCATTCTGGCGGATTCTGAAACGACCCGATTGGTTCGCACATCTCAGCCGCCTCGCTATAGGTTCGTGCAGTTGCTGCAGCACAGCCAATGAGCGAGCTAGATGCTCTGCTCTTTGCTCGCTTTGCAGCTGCACTGCGTTTTAAAATAATGGCTTCAATATTCTCGAGAAAAAGAGTTTTCCCACTGCGTATAGCACGCAATACTCATTCCCTACTCTTAAGGAACCGAGGTTATGTTAGTAACCGAGTACGTTATGGCTGTTGAAAATCCTTTCACAGAAATAAATATATTTTTTATCAAATAATTGCAGGCTTGATGTGCATAAGAGACTTCTTTAAAAAAAAATAGTAGTGTCCAAATTTTTTGACCAGTAGTACTGTACTATTATACTATTGCTACATAATTATCTATGCTAGCATAATTTGTTTACTGCATAGTAAACAGTGTATCAAAAATACAAGTCACTTGAATACTACTTCCCATTAATGCTACTTTTGGTGCTGGTTTTGTGCAGTGCTTTGTAGTCAATTACCATCCATTGTTTCAACGATGTAGATTCAGATCGCTTCATAAATGTAAATTCATCTGTCCATGTAATTTTCAAACCAAAATTACAGCTTCAAATTATAATGAAATTTGAACTTGTTGTGCCAGATGACGATTGGTCAATGTATTATACATGACAAACAGGCTTCAATTAATTGTGTAATATTTTAAAATATGTGATATGTCGATTTTGAATTGAATCGACACACTACCTTTTATCATTGAAAAAAAAGTTACAAAATTGCCGTTGAGCCATATAGGCCTATACTCACTGAAAGAACCATATTTGGCTCTGGAGCATCAGTTCTCAAGCAGACTGTGGAATACCTATACGTTTACACCAGTGTGTTTTCGACCGACAAAAACAGAGACTGACCTCTTCAGTCAAGTCCGAAGCAAGACAGTCACACGCAAGTGACGCAACCCATAGCAACGCGTTATGGCAACAACACCTCAGACTGACAGAAACGTAAAAATAAACATGAATTTAGGCTACATTAGTTTTGTACACATTGCCATGTTATTTATAATCAAATGCATTTTGTTTTATTGACCACAATATTATCACTGATATTTGTTTGAGAAGGGCACTTTTGATTAATTTTGAAAAAGGGCAGCGGCTCGAGCCCCCAAAGCCCTCCCTCTGCAGGTGCCTGCTATCAGACAGGAGCTATTATTACAGCACACTCAACTCTCTCCAGCCACAGGGAGAACGTAACTCGCTGTGACAGCAGTCCCATAGAAACCTTGCTTTTTCCCACTAATACACTTACATTACTTTTTCCACTGAAGATTTGGTGAAACTTTTTCACACGATTCTTCCTGTAGAATATAATTCTTTTGTTCATATTCATAAGGGTGAAATAAATTGATCAAAAATGACAGTAAAGACTTGCATCTGTTACGAAAATAAATAAATAAATAAATACTGTTCCCTCTATTCATATAAGAATTTTGGAAAAAAAAAACGAAACGTTTTTTTTTGTTTTGAGCAGCAAAACATCATTTTCAACTCTGATAATAAGAAATGTTTCTTGAGCAGCAAATAAGTTTATTATAATGAGTTCTGAATGATCATGTGACACAAAAATATAAAAAAATATTTCAAAAATATATTAACATAGAAATCTGTTATTTTAATTTCTAATCATTTCTGCAATAAATGCAGCCAACCCCAAACGTTTGTCAGGAAAAAAATGCCTTGAGATGAACATACACTGGTATTGTATGTTCATCTGGCATACAGTAAACAGTGACCTTGATGTGTGTGGCTCACTGGGTGATTCAAATTGTAAATATGTTCCTGCCAAACTTGTTGCTGTGCTACATTGCATTGAGTGAACTGCTGCTGCATTAGATGTTAACCTGTTTTTAGTGTCAATATGTGTAGTATTTATTAGCTATAAACAAGCTATATAGTTCTCTGAGGGTTAGACAACCAGAGCATAGCTTTAAAGGGAAAAAAGAGATAGAGTTAGATTATACAACTAGAAGCCTCCAACAAAAGATGTCCCAGTAATCTTTCCCCTTTAACTTTCTGTCTCTTTCTCTCTCTCTGACTGGTAGATATCCTGGCCTTCTTCAACTTCTCGACGAGATGAATGCAAGTGGGCTGGGAAGGACGTCCAGGTAAGTGCTTTTCTTTTTCTTCTATCCTCTCTATTTTGTCCTCTCCACAACCCTGAGATCTGTCGGATAGACTTCACCGATGCATTGAATTGCGTGTTTGTCTGCACCATTCCACTTCTCACTGGTTCATCTCTCATATATTTCTCTTTGTATTACATTTTTTACTGTATGTGTGATATATAAACAAGATGAAACTATAAAAATGAAGGGGCCTTATTATACACAATAATTTTGCACTTTAATCTTAGTCAATGTTTATTTGACCAAAACTGTAATAATGATCATTTCCCACCCTCCCACTGACCCCTAGAATCTGTTCTTAAAGTCATGTTTGTGACTTTTTGCCAAACCATTCAGAAGTTATAAACATAAACACATCCATCCTTCGGATGAGACGTTAAACCGAGGTCCTGACTCTCTGTGGTCATAAAAAATCCCAGGATGTCCTTCGAAAAATAGTAGGGGTGTAACCCCAGCATCCTGGCCAAATTTGCCCATTGGCCTCTGTCCATCATGGCCTCCTAATCATCCCTATATACTGATTGGCTTCATCACTGTCTCCTCTCCACCAGTAAGCTGGTGTGTGGTGGGCGTTCTGGCGCAATATGGCTGCCGTCGCATCATCCAGGTGGATGCTGCACATTGGTGGTGGTTGAGGAGATTCCCCCCCTTCCATGTAAAGCGCTTTGAGGTCCCAGAAAAAGCGCTATATAAATGTAAAGAATTATTAATTAAAAAGAGTCATTTTATTTTGAATCTCCTGACTACTAGGTGACACTGTGCTGAAATTGTACAGGTAGCCTCCGGTCATGGTTGCCATTACACAAACACAGTTTGGTCACAAGCATTGCTGAGATATAGCCTAACGTCCATTTTGATGTGCTCTTCGTCGAATTCGTTTGTGTGTTATTCGAGAACAGTTTGACAAATCAACTTGAATTTTCATAACTTTTTAAAAGCATGGTCTGAAAATGATCTGGTTACATTTTTGTAAAACTCAGAGCAACGGCCAAGGAGGAAGTAGGTTTTTCAGAAAATTCTAAATGGTAAATACTAGTTATTTGCATAAACGTGAGTGCAATTTTGGACAGTTGGTGGCACCAGATGGATTGAGTTAGATACTCCAAATTTGCTATGGTGACAATTCACACTGTCCTCTATTTGTGTGCCAAATTTCATAACTTTCCCGCAAGCAGTTCTATGGGTGGCTGGCCATAGATTTCCAGAGTGTAAGAAGAAGCAGCGGAATAATAAGAACACTAACGATTATAATAGCTGCCTATGCACCATTGAGGTTTGGCCCCTATACATTTTAAAATCTATTAAAATAGAAAACATTTATTTCAAATTGTAATAATATTTCACAATATATCTGCTTTACTGTATTTTTAGTCAAATAAATGCTTGCTGAGCATAGAGACGTCTTCAAAAACAATATGTCTAGTACATCAGATTTCAAAAGACCAAAATACCCTTTTTTATTTAAAGTAAATGTAATGTTTGAGATGGATCCCCCCAAAAAACATGATTAGTTTGCTTTTGACAGTAACCTCTGTTCTGAGAAGGTAAAACTGAGCTTGTCTATCATCCATCTTTTGCTTTCACAAACAGTGTTAAAAGTTTATCCCACAAGATCAGCTCAGCAGATGTCAATGAAATATTGAATAAAAAAACAAATCACTGAATTGTGGGAAAACGGTGTGTAAACACTTTCCAGGCATAGCTGGCATTTGCTCTCATAAATTCCAATGCAGATCCTGCCCGAGGCGCTGCCTTGAACATATAGAGCCATAGAAAGCAGCACTCAGCCCTGTTAGCATCATAAAGAGACCATAAGGTTGGTTGGTTCTCAATGGCGCTTATTTGAATTGCAGTAACATGCATTGTGTGAGATTTTGATGTAAACATGTCTCGATGAATAGCAGGGTACTCACTGAAAGATGGCTTTTATGTGAACAGAGACAGATTGACAGAGGCTTTTTGAAGTGAAGTGGGACAATGTCAATTTCAGGCCCTTTTGAGGGACGAGGAAGGCAGAAAACTGCTGGTTATGTTGAAGATTCTAAGCCGCAATTTGTAAGAAACAAAAAAGGAGTGAGATCAATGCTCATCATGAGACAAGTCTTCACAAAAGCATCCATTTATGTTGACGGCAGTGCTGCATGTTAGGTCAAATTGTATTTGAACTCTGAAATAAATAACTTATTTTTAACTAAATTACTATTTATATTATATTTCATTTTATTACATTACATTTCATTGCATTACATTTCATTACAGAAAGGCCTAGGCCAAAACCAAGATAGAAGTGTGCATGGACAAAGCAACCTTTTAAAATCTCTAAAAACGTATTTTCTTATTGGTTACTGTGCGATTTCACTATCAAACAATGTGCATGGAAATCAAATAAACATTTTAAAGAAGGTAAACCAGCAACACTTTGATTGGAGAACTTAAATTTTAATCAAAACATTGTTTTTTTTTGTCCTGATGAAGGCATGTGTGCTGAAACATGTCAGTTTAAATAAAGTTTTCCCATTAACAAATGTTTGCTGGGAGAAATTAACCTATAGATTAGTTGGGATAAGAAATTGGAAAAATACTTGTATAACACTTGTGTACTGTAATATTTGTTTGTTTCATTGTACAGATTTAGTTTCTGCTATTAATCTTTAAACCTTTTCCACATCAGATGAGTAACTTCAGTTCGTTCCAGATGAGGCTTGCTCAGACACGTGGCTTTAACACAACTGAGGAGCTTCTAAACACACGCACACACATTTCCATGGGCAAAATCCCAGCTCAGATGCTACAGTGAAGCTGACACACACACACACACACACACACACACACACACACACACACACACACACACACACACACACACACACACACACACACACACACACACACACACACACAACACACACACACACACACACACACACACACACACACACAGAAGAAAAAAAAACACACACACTCATATCCCTGAGAGTATAGGCCACTGGGGAGCTCTGGACTCCCATACAGGATTTCCCTGCAAATGCACTAAACACCCTGCTGAAAAACAATTCAGCTGTTGTAATATTTTCCTTTTAATGAAGCGCTTTGTGAGAGTGTGTTGGTCAGCTGTGAGCCTGTGCCGCTGTGTGTGGAATTCTGCTGCATGTGTGAGAGAGCAGGATTTTGATGCATACAGACATTACATATTTTTGCCACAATAAACAGAGGACTTATTCAATATTATAGGACAAAAATGATTGGTTTAGTCCACAGATTATATTGTAACAAACACATGGTATGGTCATGCAACATTAACCTATGTCTGTGTGTAACACAGTCTCATCCCAAGAAGTCATATATTGACGTCTTGGGACGTCTTTTGACCATACGTCAATATCCGCCTTTTTAGGGTACCCTTAAACGTCGGTTATATGACGATCCTGGGACGTCATACAACTGACGCTTTACCTTTAACGTCAGTAGGTGACGGGGTAGGTTTAGGGGTAGGTTTAGGTCTGGGGTAGAGTTAATGATAAGTTTACGACGTTAGGGTCCTAAAGCGATATGAGTATGGTCAAAAGACGTCCCAAGACGTCAATATATGACTTCTTGGGATGAGACTGCGCTGCTGTGGGCCCTATAATATCGAAGGTGATCATTTGAAAGTAATTATTTGTGGATGTATAAAGTCATTTCCCCGCAAGTTCACACAGGTGTCCTAGCAGAGTAATCATAGATTTAGGTCAGTACATTAACTAATACCTGGTATTCCCTACATTTTTTGTTTTTGGTCCCCATTAGGGAAAACAGCTTGTAAATCATACTAAATGAAAGTGTTTTGAAAATTTAAAAATGCAGAAAGTTTCGTGTAATGGGTAGGTTTAGTGGTAGGGCTATGGGATAGTATATATGGTTTGTACAATATAAAAATCATTGTGTCCATTGGAAGTCCCATAAAACATGGAAACGTGTGTGTGTAGGTGATAAGCTGTCTGTGTCTGTTGCCTTGTTGACACAGATGGGATGTGTTTATTTATCTGAGAACGCAGTGACGACTGTGAATCAAGAAATACTGGTGCACCACTGATTTAGTTTGCTTTTCTCTCTGTCAAGTTCAAGACCGTTGTTTTGGAAGTTTCTGTTGCTAAAATATTGGCTATATCAATATAAATGCTTTCCATTAAACGCAATGTTGATGATGACTCTTTCTCTCTCTCTGCAGAAGGAGTGCTCTAACTTCATAAAGGTTTTGCAGCCGTTTAACCAGACGCACTTGTATGTGTGTGGAACAGGATCCTTCCATCCCGTCTGTGCTTATGTGGAAGTGGGCAAACGCCCCGAGGTAAACTCATCACATCAGTTAATCTTTCACAGTTTATCGGCTATCATATTCGGTCACATTGTTATGTGACTTTTGATTATTTAGAGGCCACAGATAGGACCATAAAATTAATCATAAAATGTCTCCTCCCTGTTAGCGAATCACTGAGCAGCCTTTCAAGAGTTTAACAATGAAATGTGAGCGAAATTTGATGAATGTTTCATTGTGGATTTGCGTAAGATTGATTGTGTGCTTATTTCTATACAGGACAACATCTTTCGTCTAGGGTCGTCAAACTTTGAGAATGGTCGTGGAAAGAGTCCCTATGACCCTAAACTGCTGACTGCATCCATGCTGATCGGTGAGTGTGTGAGGCAATTTGATTTTCTACTTACTATTTACATTTTGTGTAATCCCATTACATTTCACGGGACATTGAAGTCCCATTTGCGACCAACATTTAATTTAAAGGGTCTTAAAAGGGTTGGTGATGTATTTTATTTAAACTATAAATTGGAATGATACGTTCTTCACTTTTAACATGGGTGGTGTAAATAGTCACATGACCCCATTGCCCCTCTGAAAGATGTTTGTGTCAGATCCATAAAATGAAGCAAGTAATAGGTTACTATGTGGTAAAATGTAAGACCAGTGGAACTGAAAACACTGAAACACTGATATTGGTATCTGACTGATTCAATAATTAGGGGCCAAGCACCGAAGGTGCGGAGGCACCTATTGTAACCGTTGGCGTTCTTATTATTATTCTTCTTCCGACTTGGCGTCTATGGCAGCCCATAGAACCGATTGCGGGAAAGTTGTTTTGGTTTGACATTCTGATAGAGGACAGTCCCAACATTAAATACACCAATTTTGGTGTTTCTAAGTCATTCCCTCTAGCGCCACCACCTGTCCAAAGTTTCACTTTTATTATGCTAATAACTTTTGAACCGTAAGGCCTATCATGAAAATTCTCATGCCGATTCGATTGCACCCTATGACGTCACTTTCCGTCATAAAATTTTGGCCGCCATCTTGAATTTTCCAAAAAAGCTATTTTTTCGAACTCGTCCTAGACGGTTTGTCCGATTTGCACAAAAATTGATTCAGATCATCTACAGACCATGACGACAAAAAGTTATAAAAGTCAAGTTGATTCGCTCAACCGTTTTTGATAAACCTACGAACAAATTTTACGGAGCGCTTGCGAAAAGAGACATAATGCTGTATCTCCGCAACGCTTTATCGGATTCAGACCAAACTTGGTACAAGTCATCACAAGCATGACTTGAGGTCACATGCAGCGTTTCGGCGCAGCGCCACCTACTGGTCCGGAGATATGAAAAATGGCTATTTTTGCTTATAACTTCTGAACAGTTTGTCCAAAAATAATAAAATTGGTCTTGTTAGATTCAGGGCGTCATACCGAGTCGACTGATATCCAATTTTTCCATATCGGCCATTTTGTCTGTCGGCCATTTTGAATTATGTGCTAAAATGCTGTATTTTCTGAACGCATGAACGAATTGTTACGAAACTCGGTATGGGTCATCAGTACGATGCCCTGAAAGAGCCTGAGAAGTTTCGAAACAGCGCCACCTAGTGGTGAATTTTTTTTCAAATCCTTATAACTTTGGGTGTGGTTGACTTATTTTCACGAGAGTCATCTTTTTGAGTTCCTGAATCGTTGCCGAGTCCAACGATACCAAACATGCTGGGTTTTGTCTTACGGTTTGTGTAGCGTTGCGATTTAGCGCGAAAAAAACATTTGGCTATATCTTCGAAACCGCTTGTCCGATCGAGACGAAACCACCGTCAGAAGTTTGAAAACATAGGTCGATAGGCTATTCGCCAATGCCCAAATGCGAAAATATTGATAGTAAGGGGTAGTAAAATTCAAACAAAGTCATGTGTCAGTCATTTTTTACGTGTTTTTTCATATAAATGTCTATAACTCTGAAGTGAATTGAGATATTTTCACCAAAATTGACACACATATGTATGGGCTCACTCTGAGGACACATAAAAAAATTGTGGGACTGAGCCTCTTGGTGGCGCTATAATAGAACAAAACATGAATTTCCCATTGACTTCAATACAGTTTTGTGAAATAAAATGCTATACTAAACAAATGCATTGATGTAATATTAAGAAACTCAGAATGTGCCAACAACACCATCCCCTGAAGGTACTAAAAATATTTCGAAACAGCGCCACATAGTAGTCAAAAGATATAACAAAATTTCCAAAAAGGCTAATAACTTTTGAATAAATCTGCCTGTGGAAATGCCACTGTTCTTAATAGATTCCTTGGGTCAAGCCGAGAACATAGATACCAGGTTTTCCTTATTGGCCGAACTTCCTGTCCGCCATCTTGATTTTCAGTCAAAACCTACTTTTTCGAACTCCTCCTAGACCGTTTGTCCGATTTTCACCAAAATCGAATCGTATCATCTCCAGACCGTGCCGACTAAAAGTTATAGATTTCGTGTCGATAGATGAAACCGTTTTCGTATAGCGCAGCAGCAAAGTTGAGGCATGCTGCTGAAAGCACTATTCAAGCTTTATCTCTGCAATGCCTTGACATATTGACACCAAACTTTATATGTGTCATTGTCACTTCACTCTGACCACATCACATCAGTTTTGTAACTGCGCCACCTATTGGTCAAAAGTGATAAACCATTAAATTATCTTAAAAGTTGCTGTATATATGATTTTTTAGCCATTTATCCAAAGTTCTCTTAAAATGTCTTTAATTTCTCATTGCTGCAGTTGGTCTGCCACTCCCACCCATGATGGCACTATCACCACTGTTGCCGCTTCTTGCGCTTGGCCCCGGTTATTGCTGCTTGCAGCTATATTTATTTATTTTACTATATTTCTTTACTCTGGATTTATTTCATAATTTTGTGTTCATTTGTATAATTTCTAATAATAATAGTAATAATAATATAAATTAGTAAGCAGTATATATAAAGTTAATATTACTATAATTACAAACTATTATAACAATATATATTTAAAATGTTTAAAATAAATTTTAAAGTTTAAAACCACATTGGGGAAATCTGGGTTAAACAATAATAATACCTACAATTTCTGAAATTAATGTATAATTTTCATCTCAACCTGTCAATCAAATTATGTTAATATAAGAGAGAGTCAGAACATGTTTCTCTTCTCAATAGCAGTTCTGTTATGCTTCACTGAGGTGGTTTATTTGGCTCTCTGAGAAATTAATTAAACGATAAACAGAACATAAAGAAGATTTGGTTAGTTAGCGACAATGAATATACGTCTCTCTCTCACACTGTAATCCAGAGTGTGTTTTGCCTTTTGTTCATGTGTTCTAAATGGAAACTCAACACCCTTAAATGAATGGTCTCTCTTCAAGATGACCAGTGCAGAATGTTCCTCTGGTTTAGTGCTCTACCTGCAGAGCGTTATACTGTTAAATCTCCCATCTCAGATTAAAGGTCACTAATGACACACACACACACACACACACACACACACACACACACACACACACACACACACACACACACACACACACACACACACACACACACACACACACACACACACACACACACACACACACAACACACACACACAGTCCCATTCTCTCACGCCATCCCTGAGCGTGAAATTGTGTGTTGACTGTCACACCTCTTTGAATTCTCACTTGAGCCATTATTAAAGTTTACAAAACCCAGATTGAAATAGATCCTCCCGCTCCCGTCTCCTGATATTTTATTCTTTCCATCCACTTTGAACTCACATTAACCCTCCTGAATACAAGTTTTATTTGGCATTTTTGATTATCAGATGGGGAACTGTATGCTGGAACATCAGCAGACTTCATGGGCCGGGACTTTGCCATTTTCCGAACTTTAGGCAAGCACCATCCAATCAGAACGGAGCAGCACGACTCCAGATGGCTCAATGGTGAGACATGCAAAAAACACATTTACACACAGCACTCATGACTTTTTATATATTTAAAATGAATGCAAATGCATGTACTTGATGCACATGCACTACCATTAAATATATTATTTAATATCTTTGATAAGTTTCCAATGTTCCAAAGTTTTATATGTGAGAGAAACAGTAACCAGAAAAACTGGATTTTTAATCTCAATCTGAAAAAAAAAAAAAATTGTCATGTCTGCTTGTGTGCTAACATGTATTTGTGTTTGTGCAAATCTGATGGAATTAGGATTATATACCAAATATCATCATTTCCTTATACTTATTTTTTTGTTAACTGAATTAGAGTAAATGAATGCCTTTGCCTTCAGTGAACATGTTTTGCGTCATAGTAGCATGTGCGTGCGTGTGTGTGTGTGTGTGTGTGTGTGTGTGTGTGTGTGTGTGTGTGTGCGCGTGCACTCGCGCGTGTGTTGTGTAGATGGTGAGCTGACTGTCTATGTCACTGTGAGTTAGTGCCATAGTGCTGGTGATGTGATCTTATGTGATGTGGCTGTTGGTTCTCTGTGAATAAAGCAATAACCCTGAATACTCATGAAAAACAGGCTGTGAAAAGCTGGGGCCCACAACACTGTAAATAGAGCCTACAGACGTTTAACATCTCACTAAGACACACACACACACACACACACACACACACACACACACACACACACACACACACACACACACACACACACACACACACACACACACACACACACACACACACACACACACACACACACACACACACACACACACACACACACACACACACACACACACACACACACACACGTAGATTTGAAGAGTCAGATTCATTCAACTATACATTATAAACAATACAATTTTAATTGCAATTTGAAACTGTCCCTTCTCTTGCTTATTGATCCATACTAGTTTTGGATAAATTATTTTTGCTGTATTATGTGTTTTTATACTTTAGTATTAATGCATTGTTTGTTGTCCATCCAGATCCTAGATTTGTCAGCGTGCATCTCATCCCAGAGAGTGACAACCCTGAAGATGACAAGATCTATCTGTTCTTCAGAGAGAACGCCATTGATGGGGAGCAAATTAGCAAAGCCACACACGCCAGAATCGGACAGCTGTGCAAGGTACACAGACTCTTCAAAATAATATATTGTCTGCCTCATTTCGTGATAAGAAGCAACAAAAGGTAGTTATTTTAAACACTCGACTGATGTTATGAAGAGAGTGTGGAGTAAAAACCATGTTATTAAAGGGATATTTTAATAACACACTAATAACATAGTCAATGGGGGGCGAAATCTGCTTCCTTGTATATCTTAGAAGACTGGAATTATCAGTTCTGTTTCAACTTTGCCCCAGATCCAGCCTAGGCTCATTGGAAAAAAAAACACCTCTACCTACATTTTCGCAAAACTCCAAAAGTTTATATGCCTACAATTCACTGAGGTTTCCAGCTGAAATGAACTATATGGCAGTAAACCACCAAATACTTTTATTCCTTTTCACACAAAATATGATTACATTGGCAGATTACTATCAATAAAGACTTATTTTCGTGCGGTTCCATGCGCAATACTATATTATGACCTCAAAACACTTTTCCCAAAGTGCATGATTTGTAAGCTAATATGATCTTGCGATGCGGTGTCCCATTAAACAGGAGTCACAGCAATAGAGATCAGAGACTTGTACTGTTAAAGCAAGATCAAATGGCATGCTTTGCTTCAAAACATGGTTGCTTCAGCAAATGTGGGGGTTTTTTTTCTCACATTTGGTTTAGTTTAGTGACCTTATTTTCAAACCTGAGAATTAACCCTTCAGTGCTACTCACTGGACATTTCATTTAAGAACGACTGTAATTCGTACAACAACTAACATAATAAAACGTTGGCATATTTGCGTTAATTTGATAAAGCCTAACTTGCTTTAAGCACCACTCACTAGGCACTTTGAAAATATTACGCAAAGTTATGTAATTTTGCAAAAATGTCACCACAGGCATTTGTTTTTTCCAGTGCCCCTGGGTTGCCCAGATGTTTTTTTCTAAAATAAAAATGGACACAAATAATAGCAAACAGTATGAATAGAGAATGAATGCAGCTAGCATAGCTCCGATAATTTGATCTAGGAAGAATCTGATGATTCCCTATTGAAATCTTTGACATTTGATTGCACACTTTGTTACAGTATCTTGGTGGATTTAAGCACAAGTCTTATTCTCAAGAGAAGCTGAAGACCGCTTCCTTTTAATTTCATTATCTAGGAAAGATGATTCAAATATTAACAAGATCTCCTATTTGATTTGTCTTTGCTGTTATAATACATACACACAAACCTGTTCTCCATTCCTCTTCTTCTCATAGTGTCGAGACAGGTAGCAGGATGGCAAGAGCCAGTGTTTTTGCATTAGGCTTCACTTCTGCTTTTTTGCGGCCTTGCTTTTTACCCCCCACCGTGAAACTTAAGAGATGCCTAAAATGTCACAGGAGCCGTCAGGCAAGAAAACAAAGACTCCTCTGTGGAGAAAATGTGAGACTTTGGCAGACTCGCTCAGCTCAAGTGCGAGTCTACAGCTTGAAGCGGTTGAAAGGTGTTCTCAATTACAGCTCGCTCGGTATTCCGGTATGACTGGAATCCTCCCTTCACCGGCGCAGACAATTGTCTCATTATGCAGAGTGTATGTTTAGTTTATGCAATGCATTTTCCAGCCCTGCTAATTAGAGCTGATCAATCCAAAGCGAGGGAGACTGTTTATATTGCTCATGTGTTTCAAATGCCGACTGACAGGTTTTTGGTGAAAAACTTGAACATGAACACACCTCTTTGGTTTAAATGCATTTTTTTAATCAAACTGCCAAAATGACTTGTTTTGTTCTGTCCCCTCTTTATTAAGTAATAGAAGTTAATACATTAGCACACAAGGCTGGCTGTTTATTTTTGAGTATGTGCATGTCTCAGTAGAATGCTGTAATCAACACTTTTCACAATTAGTTAATCTCAGTAGCAGCTATAATGGTAAAAATGTTGTAAAAGTTTTGAAAATGGTTGAAAAGTATCTAAGAGACACAGGGTATTTTATTTCCAAATTAGGACAGTTTTTAATATAAAAATCTTCCATTATGAATTGAAACTCACGAATCACATTTTAATATTAATTGAGATATTTTGCTGATGTTTTGGTCATGTTGATAGTTGCCCCTGTTAAGGAAATGTTTTGGCCATTTTTGTTTGTGCTCTGGAAATTAATGAAAGGTTACACTTACATTTGGTAGTTCACTTAGACATTCTACTAACTATAAGTAATTTTGCAATTACTTGTCAACTACCAGTCATTAGAGTATTAGTAGACTGTCTACAACAACATGTCAACTAGCTTTAATTAATTTACAACTACGTCAACTAACTCTCTTTAGAGTATTAAGTATAAGTTGGGAAGCATCAAAGTGTTAGCAGATATTAAGCAGACAGTCTACTAATACTCTAATGACTGGTTGTTGACATGTAATTGCAACTTAATAGTTACTTATAGGGTAACGCTTCCTTTTACAGTACAGTACTAACAGTGTACCTACAGTGTACTTACCTAGAAAGTACTGGCTAATATAAGGTAAGTACATGGTAGGTTTAGGTTTAGGGGTAGGTTCAGGGTACTAGTTATTACCCAGTAATTGTAGTTACTAAAATAAGTACATAGTATTTACATGGGTAACTGGACTGTAAAAGGAAGCGTTACCACTTCTAGTTAGTAGAATGTCTAAAGGTGACTAAGAAATTGGACAGATAATGGTATTCTGAAAAAATCTTTTAAATGTTTAAATGCAGTTGTGAAGTCAAAATTTAGAGTTTGTATTAACACATTTTCTTTTTTTTATTATTGGTAAAACTTACACTTATTGGAATTATATGCATGAATTTCCTACTTTGACTTCTTTAAATTGAAATGTCAAAACGAGTTTATAAGCGCCCTAAAGTTTGCATCGACAAGCGACACTCACATTTTACTCAGAAAATGTAAAAAACAAAACATGAAATATATTTTATACAACTAGGTTTTAATTTGTTTTTGACAGAACGACTTTGGGGGCCACAGGAGTTTGGTGAACAAATGGACCACCTTCCTGAAGGCCCGTTTAATATGTTCCGTTCCAGGCCTGAACGGCATCGACACACACTTTGATGAACTACGTAAGTTACCCATGCTATGACAATACCTTCATCCTTTGCTCTTCTGCCCTACTTCGACGTATTTAGTTGACCAGTCACAGTTGCCTCACTGAAATTGTATTTGATCGTTTTCAGAGGATGTTTTTCTCATGAGCTCCAAGGATCCGAAAAACCCTATTATCTATGCTGTATTTACAACATCCAGGTATTAAAACATCCAATTTACACCAAATTCCCATTTCCCACCAAGCCTGTCTGCTTATTCTGTCTTTTTATATTCAAAACTTAATAATTGTGTCTTAAGTCCCTAAAGGTGAACCTGTGAAAAAACTCATAATTACTATTTCTCGGGTTTACAGTAACATCTTTAAGGGCTCAGCGGTATGCATGTACAGTATGGCAGATATCAGGAGGGTGTTTCTTGGCCCGTATGCCCACAGAGATGGACCCAACTACCAATGGGTACCATTTTTGGGTAGAGTGCCGTACCCAAGACCTGGCACGGTAAGACGGCTAATCAGTGCAGATACCTTTGTACAATTTACTTTTCAAATGAAAGTGAATTGCCTGCTTTGATTTTAACACACGTTCTCCTGGATGCTGACAGTGCCCCAGCAAAACGTTTGATGGTTTTGAATCAACAAAGGACTTTCCTGACGACGTTATCACATTTGCCAGAAGCCATCCGGCCATGTACAACCCAGTTTTCCCCATCAATAACCGTCCAATCATAATCAAAACTGATGTTGACTACCAATTCACTCAGATAGTGGTGGACAGGGTAGAGGCAGAGGACGGCCAATATGATGTCATGTTTATCGGCACTGGTGTGTAGTTTTTTTTTAAATAATGTGATTTATATGATTTTTTCAGCATGTGCTTTATGCAAAACACAAGTTAATCATGTTATTTTTCTACCATAGACATGGGCACAGTTCTTAAAGTGGTTTCCATCCCTAGAGGAACATGGCATGACCTTGAGGAAGTCCTGTTGGAAGAGATGACTGTGTTCAGAGTGAGTTTATAGAATCTTTTATACAGATTTATATTCGAATAGGTTTGTATTAGTATTGTTTTTCTTAGAAAACAATATACTGTACATCCTACGCTGTAGCGTTTTCCCACCAAAACACTCTAAAAGCACTATTTATAGACTTTTATAAATTTTCCCCTTGTTCATACTGAGAAATATTTTGTAATAATCTGCTCATAAACAATGAGTACATAAAAAAGTATATTTTGTATCTTTTTACAGGAACCAACAGCCATTACTGCCATGGAACTATCCACAAAGCAGGTATGTATTATTAGAACTTCGAACAACTCATCCCTTAATGCAATAAAAGTGATGAAAGCAGCTCTCCAAAGTGGCAGCATTGAACATGATTCTATTAGCTAAGACTGAGTAACATAATTGGTTTGATGGGTGAAGTGTAGGGAACAGAGTGATTCTAAAATAGCCTAAAAGCCTAAACAGGCCTAATATTTTGAGATAGATAGATAGATAGATAGATAGATAGATAGATAGATAGATAGATAGATAGATAGATAGATAGATAGATAGATAGATAGATAGATAGATAGATAGATAGATAGATAGATAGATAGATGGACGAGATAGATAGATGGACGAGATAGATAGATGACGAGATAGATAGATGGACGAGATAGATAGATAGATAGATAGATAGATAGATAGATAGATAGATAGATAGATAGATAGATAGACAGACAGACAGACAGACAGACAGACAGACGGACGGACGGACGGACGGACGGACGGATAGAATGTACAAAATGGGTGATAGATCATGATTTATGCATGGAAACCATTTATTAAGACTCAATAAGTCAGGTGACCTCCAGAGAGCAGACCTAGCTTTGCATGTGAAGTTTTCAGTGAACTGATCAGCTAAGATAGCACTGGGTGTTTTGTATGAAAATTGCCATGCCACACTGCATTTTGTTGACAGAGGTGATGTAGACCAGACAGATTTATCATGTATCAAAAAACCTCAACACAGCTTTCAGTCTTAGGCTGGGTCACACACACACATACACACGTTGCTTGGCTTCAATCTACATTACGCAGAACAGGGTCTGCTGTCACAGTCACTCACAGAACACGGAAACATGAGGTACTGCCATTAGAGGCCACACATACACACACTGTCACACACACCAGCTGTTTTTTTTACGCTGAGGACTGCAGCGTGAGCTCTCCTTTAGACGGTGTGAATAATCAAACAGACACTGAGAGGTTATCTGAAGCGATATATAATTAAAAACCTGCGTACAAGCCCAGAGAAAGTTCCTGTATCCTCAGTGTCTTTAACACAGCTATCACACCAGCATAGACCAAAAAGAAGTCTCAATCGCTCTGCTCTATCTTTACAGCAACAACTCTATCTCGGATCCACCATTGGGGTTTCTCAGATGCCTCTGCATCGCTGTGACGTGTACGGGAAGGCCTGCGCCGAGTGCTGTCTGGCACGTGATCCTTACTGTGCCTGGGACGGCTCGCAATGTTCCCGATACTTCCCAACTGCTAAGAGGTACAGTGACGAACGCAGAAACACTACAAAGTTGACCTAAGATGAAAAGAATTCTCCTTTCCACTGAGTTTTGTGCTGTTTTTTTTATAAAATGAGCATCTGAATTCCTTTCAGATTGCTAATATACTTTATACCAAAAGCTGTTTTTTGTCTCAATTATGTTTTTTATTAGTTAGCATTAAGTTTATATTAGGTTTTAGTAATGACATTGCTATTTTAGGCTGCATCTCAAAGCACAACATGCAACACAACACTGCAAACTTATTTGACAGTGTTATTTTTGTAATATTTATTTATTACTATTTTGAATTAGCACTTTTCACAATACATATCACTTCACATTTGACTTCTTGAGCTTTTTTGAGGTGTCCATCAAAGCCTTATTGGACTTCCCAGTTGTAGAAACTCATCTCCTTTGGGCCGTCAAAAGCAAGCATACCCCTACTTAATATTTTATCTTCAATTTACAAAACAAGAACAATACCGGTCTCACATTTACAGTCCATGTCATGTTGCAGTAGCAAGTAATATGTTTGTGGACAAGGTTCTCTGAGAGGTTCTTTGTGCACTACTGATCCTGAAAATGCCTCACATATTGCCAGCATTACCGAGTTGCCTCAAAGGTACATTCACAAACAAGACGTCTCAGGACATATATTGCATGATACCTCTTTT
Organism: Chrosomus eos; assembly: GCA_036326025.1. Classification (NCBI taxonomy): domain Eukaryota; kingdom Metazoa; phylum Chordata; class Actinopteri; order Cypriniformes; family Leuciscidae; genus Chrosomus; species Chrosomus eos. The sequence continues at coordinate 29,381,410 of CM070824.1, read as the reverse complement.
CATAAAGATTAAAGACTAAACAGCACAGAGCTAAAACAGGTTCCATTTCAGACACACTTATGCTCATGTAGAGCTGTGTTTGATTTACTTCAAGCATAACAAAGAGAGCTTTTCTGCGAGACAGATGTGTGTGGGAGTGGATATGTGAGTTTCAGTGCGCTTACACTCACCTGACCTCTCTAATTCTCTGCTGTGTGATGTATGCTTGCAGGAGAACGAGGCGTCAGGATATCAGGAACGGAGACCCTCTGACTCAGTGTTCAGATCTGCAACACCACGGTAAATACCAGGGAATATCAGATCGTGTTTATAATGTGTCCAACAACACACTGTTATTGTAGGTTAACAATCACAAATGTAAACCTATACAATCTAGAACTCTATTCTAGGTCTTTACTTGACAACTAGATTTATATGCAGTACCGTTTAAAATTTGGTATTAAATGAAAATACCAAAACCAACAACCTGTTTGCAAGTCATGCATGACATTTCCCCAACATAATTTGTTGGTTTTGGAATAGCATTTCTATCAAACAATAGCCCTAATTATATCCTAGGAAATTCTATCCTAAAAAAACTAAACAAAATCTGATTGGTTGATACGTATTTTTGGTCCAGGACAAACAAGGATGTTGATCCAAAAACATAGCCTTACTACTAAACTTTATGTTAAGTATTGTAACATGCGAGCTAGAAGGCAGTCTTGGCACATTAACAGGGCGTCATACTACATGCTTACAAATAAAACTCAGGATGTGCGGGGTAACGAAAATTTAGAAAAAGGCAGAGGAGATAATTGTAACTGCGCATAACAGTGTTTCAATAAAAGCCCTGCATAAGTGCTTACGTTAGTGTTTAATTAAAGCTTTTGAAATGAAACGAGGCCTAAGAAGTCAATACCACTACGTTAATGACACATGTCTAACTGCTGAGAAACGTTTCACAGCTGTTGCAAAAATACAGGCTTTAGAACATGCACTTATACACATCCACGCAGATATACAGATATATGGCGTTGAAGTGTTTGGGGTCTGTACGATTTCCGAATGTTTTTGAAAGAAGTCTCTTATGCTCACCAAGGCTGCATTTATTTGATCCAAAAATTAAATATTATTACAATTTAAAATACCTGTTTTCTATTTTAATATATTTTAAAATGTAATTTATTCCTATGATGGCAACGCTGAATGTTCAGCACCATTACTGAAATTATTTTAATATGCTATTATGATTATTACATTTTTTTTATGTAAACCTTTTGTAACATTAGGCCTATATCTTTACTGTCACTTTTTAACAACGCACTCTTGCTGAATAAAGGTAATCATTTTTTTTTAAAATAAAATGTACAAAATCTTACAGAGCCCACATGGAGACGACACACAGATTTCCTGTGTCGGAGTTCTGGCCTAACACACCTCATTACAGTGACACCACTAACCCACTGCACTCTGACATTTCATAGTCCAAACTTAAAATAAGGGTAGAAGAAAATGAAAGGCAGATGAATAGCACAACAAGTGATTCTCTCTCTCTCTCTCTCTCTCCTCTCTCTCTCTCTCTCTCTCTCTCTCTCTCTCTCTCTCTCTCTCTCTCTCTCTCTCTCTCTCTCTCTCTCTCTCTCTCTCTCTCTCTCGGACTCGAAACACACTGAGTGATATAACGCTGTGATACAGACATGCTGGGTGTGACTTTGTTAGTGTGATATAGCATATGGTCTGAACTATCAGTTTGTATTCTCACTGCAGGATGTCCTGTCTGCCCTGTCTCAGAATCAAGATTTCTCACTTCTTTTTGTGTTTCTGTGTTGTTTCCTCATCTATCTGAGCAGATGAGGCAGATGGCGAGAGAGATTTGCTGGATAGGGTGGTATATGGGGTTGAGAACAGCAGCTCTTTTCTGGAGTGCAGTCCTAAATCCCAGCGAGCCCTTACTTTCTGGCAGTTTCAGAGACACGGAGAGGACCGCAAACAAGAGGTATGTTCTGGTGTGTAAACGGTTGAGTCCACAAGTAAAAGCCAAAGTATACAACACAAGGAAAAACGCTTCTATTTTCTATTATATATTTTCAGCATAACAATTTAAGTAAAAAGTTGAACTGAGAAATGAAATTGCTTCAGATTTGGTTTTTCCCTCATTTACTTAAAGGGCACCTATTATGGAATTTCGAAAATTTCCTTTCATGTAGTGTGTAACGTAGATCTAAGTAAACAAAACATCCTGCAAAGTTTTATATATGAAAGTTCACCGTAAAAAAAGTTATTGTCTCTCAAAAGTATGAGTCTACTCTGAGTCAATTTAATGAATCGCTTTTCCAATGAGTCATTTTCCTTTTCGTTGTGACGTCAAGACGAAAAATTACCAAATTGGCCGCGCCCGCGCAGACACCAGGGAAAACATGAAAACATCATGTCGACAACAAGACGCCGTGTTCTGAAGTGCGAATCAAAAGCGACCTTTTTTTCACTGCCCAGAGACGAGCATGTGAAGAATCAGTGGCTCGAGTTTATATTTACTACCATACCACACAAGTATAGCCCAACCTTGTGCTGTGTTCCAGTCATTTTAATAACGATTGCTTTACAAACACAACTGACTGGGTCATCTGACCAATCACCGCAGATTAGCGTCACGTAAAGGAGGGATTTGGAAAAATTTGTCGTTGAACGAATCATTTGGGAGTCGGTGAGCAAATCAGGTAAAAATAAATGCATATTATAAGACAACAAAAGTGTTTTTTGTCATTGCATGCATTTAAAACTGTTGTTGGGGACTCCAAAAACAACATTAGGAACATTTTAAATGCCATAATAGGTGCCCTTTAAATGATTGCAGCAGAAGCCCGATGATCATGATCTCCAGCATGATTTGATAATGATAAAAATAGCATCATGTGCTTTACTGGAAGCAAGAACATCTGACCTTGTGGAAGAGTTCACATGATTAATGTTACAGATGTGCTGGTTTGATTACTGGCCTAAAATAGAATCTTAAATATGTCTTATTCATGGTTGGTTATTTATTTATTTACCAACCAAAATATTTGATCAATATATGCCCAAACATATATATTACCAACCAAAACATATGACAAATTTGTATGTCTAAAAAAAAAAAAATCACACTAAATCTGACATTTTCAATTTCCAACGTGATAATAAATCAGACATAAATTTGAGTTTTTTCGATGTTAAATAACACGTCATAATTAATCAAGCTTCAATCAATCTTACTCAAAATTGTGGAAAAAAGTATAAAAAGTATTATATATACATATTATATAAAATATTTGTTTATGCTTTTATAATATAAATAAACATAAAAGTATAAAAAGAAAATTATATATATATATATATATATATATATATATATATATATATATATATATATATATATATATATATATATATATATATAGCCTACAGTGTATATATATAAAATAATTTTTAACTTTTAGAATTAAATTTTTTAACACATAAAAACAATTATATTAGACTAGAACATTGAATCACTTTGTTTTATGGGGTGAATGCAGCCAAATCAATAATTTTTACAGTACTCAGCATGTGATTTGATCCATATGTCTGTGTGTGTGTTTTAAAAAAAAAAAAATTTTAGATAAAGTCCGATGAGCGAGTGTTGGGCACAGAACAGGGTCTGTTGATCCGAACCCTCCATCAGAAGGACTCGGGTGTGTATTACTGCCACGCTGTCGAGCACGGCTTCACCCAGACCCTCCTCCGCCTCACCCTCAACGTCATTTCCTCGGAACACCTGGACGATCTCCTGCACCGAGACACGCCGGACAGCAACGATCCGGCCAACGGCAAGATGTGGTACCGCGACTTCCTCTCCCTCATCAACCCGCCGAGCCCGAACAGCGTCGACCAGCTCTGCGAACAGGTTTGGAAGAGAGAACGGAAACAGCGCAGACAGAAAGCTAATCTGATGCACGGCAGCCAATCACACTCCAGCCAGCTCCTTCACTCCAGCCAATCACACGCCAGTAAGTGGAAGCTGCTACAGGAAAACAAGAAAGGACGCAACCGCAGGACCCACGAGATGCAGCGGGTACCCCGCAGTGTGTGACCTGGACGCCAAATAAAAAGGATGCGGAAATCCAACAGACTTCTACTGTTCCACAGACATAACGCTGAGACTGAAGACTGGAAGGGTGGAATTCCACATCCTGTATTGTGTGTGCGAGAGAGATTTACTTGTGAACCAGAGCACATCTTCATTCACACCTACAGTACGTATTGAGACTCAAACCCTGCGATGATGTAATGTGATGCTAACAGATACTGAACTACCTGTAAATATGACAAAAAATATACTGTGAGACAGGTTTCAGTCTGTATAAAAAACCTGTTTCATTTTATGAGGGACAAAACATGGATGCTAAAAGAACACTGTTTAACCTCCATTTAGCTGAAGCACAACCCCAGTGCATTCTGGGTAATGAACTTGTCAGTAATATTATGTGAATAGAATGTGTTGACCTTAACATATACTGTATATCTTTGTATCAGAAATGTAGGCCCTTCTGTTTATGTACATGTACATATCCATTAATTAAGATATTGCTTCGTTATGGTTTATTCTTCTTTCCCCCCCTTTTTCTATCTTCCTCGGCGCATTTTCTATTTTCATCTGCTGCAAAAGCAATGCCTCAGCAAATCCATTAATGGGGCGGTGTTGTTCCTCTGAATAAGCTCTTCCTGACAAGAAAAACAACAAAAAATCTTTTCTGCTAGTTTTTTAGATTAATATTTAATTTTGTACTGTGCCAGAGTATATCTAAAATATGACATAATAGTTTTATTTTATTATTTGTTGTCCTCATTGTAAACAACTGCATTGTGAGGGTACACAAACCCTCTTCACTAACCTTTTCTCCTCAGCTAAGTTATTTGTTGACTTGATTTAATCTATGTTCACATTCACGTTATATAAAACCATTGTGGTCGAGTATGTGAAATATGGTGGCATTTATTAAGGAGTACTGCCATTATGATCATTTTTGTCATGTTTGTTGCACATATTTTGGGAATATTGGTTTTCACTACATTTACAAAAGACAAACATGGCCTTTGTAACCGCTATAGAAATACAGGTTCTAGTGTTGAGATTTAAATTTTTAAAATCCATTATTTTTATGTGACACTCAAGCCCATATTTCAAGTCAACATGGTCACTATGTCCACGACCCATTTTGCTACTATAATGTCACTTTCTGAACGAAACAGCATATTTTTTTATGAATTTTATTCCCAGGGAATTAATTGAATTATGAAAAGTAGGTGTTCCCTACTATATATATAATATATATATACTGTAGTCCATAAAATATTCCAAGAAAAAATAAAACATTTGTTTCTCTCATCAAAACTTGACATTTATTCATGTGACAAAAGCATAAGACTGAACCAATGGGTCGCACCATTTTTTCAATTTAAATAAGAATTTTGTAATGTTGTTTAAATAAGCCTCTAATAAATTATATTTTACATATTGTGTCACTATGCATGTATATGTATATTATTAAAACATTATTTATTTATTAGACTTTATTTTAGACATCTAATATATGCATGCCGTTTGATGAGAGATAAAAACAAATATTATATATTTTTTGGAACAATTTATGGACTGATTAAGATTAAGTAAATCGGAAGTAAATAATTGATTTTGATTTGATGTTGACTTTAAATATGAAAGGGCAAGAGAGGACAAATGTACAACTGTTATATAATATACTGCGTCTGTCCCTCAGCTGAGGAAAGGACAGCTGTGTTCCTAAAACTGCTGGGATCAGAGACAAAACACAGCATGGGACAAGGCTCCTGGACTCCTCGAAAAAGTCCTACTTTCACATCTCACTGAATTAGTTTTAGCAAGACGTTTTTGTTGAGGTCACACAACACACATGTAACGTTATCTGAATGTAGCTGTGAACTTATAGACTATGAAAAAATGGTCCAAAATATATGCCACTGTGTACAAAATGCATGTGAATTTACAGCACCACTCACTTCTATACTCGTTTACAGTAGCTGTTCTTGCTAATGAGTGATTTGTCTGGCGTTGGATTCCAGGTGGTGCTTAAAATATTCTGCTATTCATGACAGATGGTGTTATCGACAGGCATAACTTCTGCCTGATAAACTCTCTCCCGTTGTAGCTATATATAACCAACAGGAAGCCGCTGTAAACTAAAGGATTTCAAATGCAAAACTTAAAAGTATGAACTCGATCGGTCAGCTCTGTTTGGATGGACCTTAGGCAGAAAAGGACACCGGGCTTGCTTAGACTTTCGCAGGGACTTTCTTGAACTGGAAATGGGGGACAAAGACATGAAAATGCTGCTGTAAATTATTCATTTCTGGCATGCATTCTGCTGTTGAAATAAATGTCTCTTCTAAAGAACCTGTTTTAGAGGGGTGGACAGCTGGATGAGTTTGTGTTTCTGATTGCCTTGGCAGTGCTGTTATGTTCTAGGTCCTCTGACCGCTGCACCTGGGCCCAGGGAAAATTTCTCCCTGTCTTATGTTATTTGTCTTTCCTCATGCTGGAGTTCAGTGGGTTCTCAACCATGAAACTTGTAATACTGCTGAGAAAAGCAAAATGCTCAAGGTGATAGTACTGACTATAACTATAACAGTGACACTAACTGACACATGATAATCTATCTATCTATTATCTATCTATCTATCTATCTATCTATCTATCTATCTATCTATCTATCTATCTATCTATCTATCTATCTATCTATCTATCTATCTATCTATCTATCTATCTATCTATTATCTATCTATCTATCTATCTAATTAGATAATACAAGTAAAATACATACATATTTTCATGTTAAAGGGTACCTATTATGGATTTTTGAAAATTGCCCTTCATGTAGTGTGTAACATAGATCTAAGTGAACGAAAACATCCTGCAAAGTTTTAAACGTCTCGGTTACTAATGTAACCCTCGTTCCCCGAAGGAGGGAACGTGAGACGTGACGTCGACGTGACGACGTTAGGGGATCACTTCAGGGAGCCCTATCAACTTCGAGTATCTAAAGAACAAGCCAATGAACGTTGGCGTGCGTGAAACGCGTCACGCGCCCCGCCCCGCAGCGCGGGTATAAAACAGGAAGCGGACGCCGCACTCATTGTTTTTCGCTGAGGAGCCGAGATAGAGACGGCCGTACAGCGATGGTCAGCAACTGTGGCAGCGGGACGTCACGTCTCCCGTTCCCTCCTTCGGGGAACGAGGGTTACATTAGTAACCGAGACGTTCCCCTTCAGTCGCTCACGTTCGACGTGACGTCGACGTGACGACATTAGGGGATCCCATGGAAGACGCCATCGGTTGCTGCCACATCCAGCGCCCTACGGAAGGCTCTCAGACCCCCAATGGCTGGGGCGGAAGACCTGCGTAGAGGGAGTTCACTGTTGTTCCGTTAACCCACACAGTGGAACTCTTGGATAACACTGGGAAAGCGTGCCTTCCCAGGGGAGAGGGACGCTGCGGAAGCCACATCCTGCCCGAAGGGAGGTAACATGTGGAGAATACACATATGGACTGGCCAGAAGGGCAGTGCAACATATGGAATGTCACTGGGGTGGCTCCAGCCTGAGGAGGGGGAGGCAGCACCAGACAGTGACGGCAGAGCGGACTCTGCCAAGGGAAAGACACGGGCTCACCGCAGGGAGCTGGTCGTGGAAGAATACTCATATGGGATCGCCGCAGGAATCACCACATATGGACCCCAGCCTAGCACAAGTTACACAGGCATACGAGCACTAGGCCTGGCGTCGGACGCTCCGCAACGTCCGACTGCCGGAGGGGTGCGGAGGAACTCACAGGGTTCGCCAGAGTGGGGAACTCGACTGGAGCAAAAAAGCGCACGTATCCGCTCCATGTGGAGGGGAGTGGCGCAGCAAGCCGACACAAGAGCGGAAACTTCGGTGTTACCGGCTGGTTGAAGCGAGCACACAGGAAGAAACCGGCTCAACACGTAGGCTATAAAATCTAGCGAACGTGTTAGGTGTCGCCCAGCCCGCAGCTCTACAGATGTCTGTCAGCGAGGCGCCGTCTGCCAGCGCCCAAGAAGAAGCGACACTCCTAGTGGAGTGGGCTCTCAACCCGGGCGGGCAGGGCACGCCTTGGGCTTCGTAAGCCAAGGCGATGGCATCCACTATCCAGTGGGCCATCCTCTGCTTGGAGACAGCCTTTCCCTTCTGCTGGCCTCCGTAACAGACGAAGAGCTGATCTGAGGTTCTGAGGCTTTGCGTTCTGTCCACGTACAGACGCAGAGCGCGGACGGGACAGAGAAAAGCCAGGGCTGGGTCTGCCTCCTCCGAAGGCAGCGCTTGCAGGTTCACCACCTGGTCCCGGAAGGGAGTGGTAGGAACCTTGGGCACGTATCCGGGCCGGGGTCTCAGGATCACGTGAGAGTTAGCCGGGCCGAATTCTAGGCACGATTCGTCGACCGAAAATGCATGCAGGTCCCCTACCCTCTTGATGGAGGCCAATGCAACCAGGAGTACTGTTTTACAAGACAGAACTTTTAACTCAGCTGACTGCAAAGGCTCAAAGGGTGGTCTCTGAAATGCCGAAAGGACCAGAGACAAGTCCCAAGAGGGTATAGAGAGTGGGCGAGGAGGATTAAGTCTCCTTGCTCCCCTCAGGAACCTGACGATCAGGTCATGCTTTCCCAACGACTTACCATCAACTGCATCGTGATGTGCGGCAATGGCAGCAACATACACTTTAAGGGTGGAGGGAGACAGCCTTCGCTCCAACCCATCCTGCAGGAAGGAAAGCACGGCTCTGATCGAGCAAGTTCGGGGGTTCTCCTCGTGAGAAGAACACCATTCAACGAATAGGTTCCACTTCAATGCATAGAGGCGCCTCGTAGAGGGGGCTCTGGCTGAAGTGATGGTGTCAACTACCGCTGGGGGTAGGTCACCTAGAACCTCCGCGTCCCGTCCAGGGACCAGACATGGAGTTTCCAGAGGTCTGGACGCGGGTGCCACAGGGTGCCCCGTCTCTGAGAGAGCAGGTCCTCTCTCAGAGGAATGGGCCAGGGAGGGGCTGTCGCGAGGAGCACAAGTTCGGGGAACCAGGTCCGGTTGGGCCAATACGGGGCAACTAACACGACCTGCTCCTCGTCCTCCCTGACTTTGCACAAGGTCTGTGCAAGAAGGCTCACTGGGGGAAACGCATACTTGCGTAGGCCCGGGGGCCAGCTGTGTGCCAGGGCATCCGTGCCGAGGGTCCCCTCGGTCAGGGAATAGAACAACTGGCAGTGAGACGTGTCCGGGGCGGCAAACAGATCTACCTGTGCGGTCCCGAAGCGCCTGAAAATCAGCTGGACCACCTGGGGATGGAGTCGCCATTCTCCCGGTAGCACCTGCTGCCGTGAGAGCTCGTCGGCTGCACAGTTGAGCAGGCCAGGAATATAAATGGCACGAAGCGACCTCAGATGCTTCTGACTCCAAAGGAGGAGATGGCGGGCGAGTTGTGACATGCGGCGGGAGCGTAGACCACCCTGACGGTTGATGTACGCAACGGTCGCAGTGCTGTCCGTACGGACCAGTACATGCTTGCCACGAAGCGGCGTTTTGAAGCGGCCCAATGCAAGATGTACTGCTAACAACTCGAGGCAATTGATGTGCCAATGCAGTTGAGGCCCCGTCCACAGACCTGAAGCTGCATGCCCGTTGTACGTGGCCCCCCAGCCGGTGGCAGAGGCATCCGTGGTGACCACAGAGTGCCTGGACACTTGTTCTAGGGGAACACCTGCCCGCAGGAACGAAGGGTCTGACCACAAGCTGAGAGTTTGGCGACAGTGCGGAGTCACTTGGACCCGGCACGAGCCGCTCTGCCACGCCCATCTCGGGACTCGATCGTGGAGCCAGTGTTGGAGCGGTCTCATATGAAGCAATCCGAGCGGCGTTACCGCGGCTGCAGATGCCATATGCCCCAGGAGCCTCTGAAACAGTTTCAGTGGAGCCGCTGTTCTGCGCTTGAGCGTGCTCACGCAGTTCAACACTGACTGGACGCGGGCCTCGGTGAGGCGCGCTGTCATGTTGATCGAGTCCAACTCCATACCGAGAAAAGAGATCCTCTGCCCGGGGGTGAGTTTGCTCTTTTCCCAGTTGACCCGAAGCCCTAGGTGGCTGAGGTGACTGAGCACCATGTCCCTGTGTTCGCACAACTGCTCTCTCGACTGGGCGAGAATAAGCCAGTCGTCGATGTAGTTGAGAATGCGAACACCACGCTCGCACATGGGAGCAATGGCTGCCTCCGCGACTTTCGTGAAGACACGGGGCGACAGGGCCAGCCCGAAGGGTAAGACCTTGTACTGATATGCCCGTCCCTCGAACGCAAAGCGAAGAAACGGTCTGTGTCGAGGGAGAATCGAGACATGAAAGTACGCGTCCTTCAGGTCGATCGCTGCAAACCAATCTTGGGGACGGATGCACTTGAAAATGCGTTTCTGCGTAAGCATCTTGAACGGCAGCTTGTGAAGGGACCGGTTCAAGACACGCAGATCCAAGATTGGCCGTAACCCACCGCCTTTCTTGGGTACAATGAAGTACGGGCTGTAGAAGCCGGTCTTCATATCGGCTGGAGGGACCGGCTCGATCGCGTCCTTCGCCAGTAGGACTGCGATCTCTGCCCTGAGCACAGGGGCACTGTCCGGCGGAACGCGGGTAAACAGAATGCCCCTGAATGCAGGGGGGCGCCGGGCGAACTGAATCGCATAGCCGAGTCTGACAGTACGGATGAGCCAGCGAGACGGGCTGGGAAGCGCTAGCCAGGCTCCCAGACACCGCGTAAGCGGAATCAACGGCACCACAGACGTACCCGGGGTGGGGCAGCGCGGCGGAATGCAGGGACCCGACTCGGACGGCACAGCGGCCCGGAGTGGGGTCTGAATGTGTGGTGCAACACGTACCTGCTTCCGTCAAAGGGCAGAGTGAGTGTGTGGAGGCGGCAGAGCGTCCGGAACACAGCCACTGCTGCTCGCTGGCGATGAGAGAGGGGCTCGAGGGTGACAAGGCATAGCGTCGTCGGCCGTCAAGCGCGCTCTCTTGGGACCCAGAGGTTTCAGAAATTGCTCTTTTATTGAATATGTGGGTACCACTGAAGGCAGTGGCGGAAAAGGAACAAAAAGAAACAAAGGATTCTCCACCCGGCCCTCCACCGGGGGAAGGAGCGGTGCCTTCACCGACTCCTGGAGAGCAACTTGATCCACCTCTGGGTCGCCCGTCTCAGGGTCGTTTGCACCTGCGCTTACCACCTGGTTTGGTAGCGGCCTGGACGGGCGTGGCCGACTTCCTGCGGCTTGCTCCACGCTGAGGCCTGGATGGTAGCTGCTGCTGCTGAGGCTTAGCGGGAGCGGAGGACGCCGCAGGAGGACGGCCTCGGCGACGAGCGGACGGAGGGTCTGCGGCCGGCGGACGGGAGGAAGCAGCGGGGGTCCGCCGGGGCAGGATGTGTCGGATAGCCTCCGTCTGCTTCTGGGCGGCCGAGAACTGTTGGGCGAAGCTCTCGACCGCATCGCCGAATAACCCAACCTGGGAGAGAGGGGCATCCAGGAACCGATATTTATCGGTGTCCCTCATGTCCGCCAGGTTGAGCCAAAGGTGGCGCTCCTGGACCACCAAGGTGGACATCGCCTGACCAACGGAACGCGCGGTTTCCTTCGTCGCCCGGAGGGCGAGGTCAGTAGCCACGCGGAGCTCCCGGAGGAGCTCTGGGTCAGAACCACCCTCGTTCATGTCCATGAGCGCCTGGGCCTGGTGGACCTGCAAGAGCGCCATGGCATGGAGGGCGGAAGCAGCCTGTCCACAGGCCTTATAAGCCTTCGCCGTGAGACCGGACGAAAACTTACAGGCCTTGGACGGGAGGCGCGGATTACCCCGCCAGGAGGAGGCGGACGCCGGACACAGTTGCATCGCGACAGCCCGCTCCACCGGGGGGATATCCACATACCCCTTAGCTGCCCCGCCGTCGAGGGTGGCGAGGGGGGAGGAGCTACTAGAACGGATTCGGGCACTATATGGTGCCTTCCACGTCCTAGAGAGCTCCTCATGCACCTCCGGAAAGAAAGGTACCGGGGCGGCGCACTGAGAACCAGCACGGCCCGCCCCGAGAAACCAATCGTCCAACCGAGAAGGTTCGGGACGTGGTGGAGGATTCCACACAAGCCCGACCTTCTCGGCGGCCCGGGAAAGCATAGCCGCCCACTCTGGATCCGGCTCGGACAACGCTACACACCCAGACGGGGGCAACGCAGCCGAGTCGTCATCTCCAGAGGAGTGAAGCTCCCCCTCCGATGCTGCGATCGACATCTGATCGTCAGCTGGCGCCCCAAAGGAAACGACCGGCCGTTCAGGAGAAGGACCGAGTCGATCGCAAAGGGGCGCGGATGGCAACAGCGCATGAGGGGCCCGCGGAGATTGCCTCGACGGGGAAGCCCTCACGGTAATCCTCAGATCACCCTGGTCATGCGCCGAAGTAGGCCTATTCTGCAGGGCAGAATAAGCGCTAGATCGGGGCATAGGCGAGGGGACTGCACCTCCCGTGAGGTAAGCGAGTCTCGATCTAAGCGCTGCCATAGTCATATTCCCGCAATGGGAACATGAACTATTCACAAAAGCTGCCTCAGCGTGTTGAATGCCCAAACACGAGAGGCAACTCTTGTGGCCATCTGCTGGCGCCAGGGAACGACCGCATCCAGAAACGCACAAGCGGAATGACATCCTGAAAAGGACGCAGGGTCACGCTTGTGTTGCTCTTTTAGTAAAAATAACAAACAGAGGAAAGAAAATAGACTCTTTAGTGCTGAAGCACCCAGGGGTAGCCGCGGTGTAATCGGGTACACTCTCAGATGAGGAACGCCCACGAGACCGACACACACACACACATAAACAGTGCCGTGAAAACGGCAGTTGTGATAAGATGCTCGCTGCAACCACTGATCGCGCCGTCACACCAGCACTGCAGCAGAGTTCTCTTCTCCCTCTAGTTGTCGACAGATACAACGTTTCAGCAGTCTGTAGAATCTCAGAGTCAAACAAAGCTCGGCTCCGAAGCGAAAGACAATGAGTGCGGCGTCCGCTTCCTGTTTTATACCCGCGCTGCGGGGCGGGGCGCGTGACGCGTTTCACGCACGCCAACGTTCATTGGCTTGTTCTTTAGATACTCGAAGTTGATAGGGCTCCCTGAAGTGATCCCCTAACGTCGTCACGTCGACGTCACGTCGAACGTGAGCGACTGAAGGGGAACATGAAAGTTCACCGTATACAAAGTTATTGTCTCTCAAAAGTAAGAGTCGACTCTGAGTCGCTGATATGAATCGATAGACGAACGATGCTTTTTCTCTGTCTAGTTGACGTCAACTTGACAAGTTATTTGAATAAGATTAATAATTGTTGCTTTTATGTGTGTGTGTGTGTGTGTGTGTGTGTGTGTGTGTGTGTGTGTGTGTGTGTGTGTGGTGTGTGTGTGCGTGTGTGTGTGTGTGTGAGAGTGAGAGTTACGCTCAGCAGCTTCTAGGTCTCCAATGTCATTTTTTTTTGTTTTTTGAAATATGTGAAATTATGTGAAGCGTATTGTAGTACTGCAGTGCTTTATCAATATGTTTAAGCTTTGGGCTATGCAAAATATAACTGACTGCGTCATCTGACCAATCACCGCCGATTAGCGTCACGCAAAGGAGGGGTTTGGACAAATGAGTCGTCAAACGAATCATTAGGGAGTCGGTGAGCAAATCAGGTAAAAATAAATGCATATTATAAGACAACAAAAGTGGTTTTTGTCATTGCATGCATGTAAAACTGTTGTTGGGGACTCCCAGAACATTATTAGGAACATTTTAAATGCCATAATAGGTACCCTTTAATATCGCTACGCTGCCTGTGGCGCACGGTTCTCATGGCGCTCACGCTACGGGAGCACAGATGAAAGATTGTTGCTCAAATAGCGATGAACCAAAGTGTTTGATGACAACAAGTGAAAGATTTAATGACAGGTTCTTTGTCATAACGAAGGATTGAGGATGGTGGTTATCTACACAGATAAGTTAGATGGAATGGGGCCCTCCATTCTGAATATTTTTCAATTATGGCTTCGTTCATTTATTAGTTGACATTGTTGGGCTTTTGATCGGAGATCGGAAATATTATAAAGTGTCATTAATCATTGATCATCAAAACTCTTGCACCTGTTTGTGGGAGCGTATTAGCAAAAACTATAATTAACCAGTGTGCAAATTATTCAATGATTTTCAGGAAGGTATTAGGCTATCTATTAAAAAATTAGGCTATTGCATATACATAATTTATTAAATATGTAGATAAAATGATGTAATAAGGCTTTGGGCTTTAAATTAATTAATTATTTTTATTTTATTTTACGTGGATCAATGTTCTACAGTCAGACCTTCATAGACCACCACTAAGCAGTATAGGCTGATTATAAGGTTATAAGGACGACAACAACTCAGATTTAGAAATGATGAATTCGAACATTAGTTTTATCATTTAATGTTGATGCTTCGGAAGCCACATCCCATCCGTTACCACAACATAGCACATTAATAGGTTTGTCTAAGATCCGCTTTGACACTTGTTCAGTTTGAAATCATGTGTGAACACAGCACATTATTTCCAAAATCATATTTTTAGGCTATACTCGCCTGAATGTAATTCTCATTGGTCAAATAATGTTTAAACTAGACTGTGGCAGGTTGCAAGTTAACAATTTCTTAACTTGACAGTAATGAAAAATGCAAGTCTTTGCAAATGTGGCATATCTAGCTAGATATGCCACATTTGCAAAGACTTGCATTTTTCATTTCTTTATAAATCTAGTGTTTATGTACCATCAGATCTAAAACATATTCTGGAACACAGGCATTTCTATCTATGCTATCTCAATTGTAAACTATCGTGCATCATTTATGAAATTAGTCCATTTGGGAAGACTCTTTGCCAGTTAGCAAGTAGTTTACCTATAAACCAGATGAGACCACCTTTATAACCTCAAAGAAACACTCTGCTCTGTATCTGGTTTTTGCATTGGCATTGGGCAAACACCACTCACATTTTCCCCAGAAAAATGTAAAGCAAAGTTTTTAGTTACTTTAAATAAAACGACATGTCTGACATCTAGTGGTAGATTTTGTTACTGCATTTTCAAGGTTGATGTAATCCAGAGCTTTCCAGAGTCGATTTACGACAAGGCCATCACCACTAAATGAATCTATAAACACTTTTATAGCATTCTGTAAATCCTGCTGTACCCAGCTCAGCAGTAACAAATGCGAGGAACAGATTTATATTTGTTGGTGAGATAAAAAAAAAAAAAAATGAAGGGGTTATTCGAGACTGACAGTCTAGTACTCAAAAACATTGGGTCTCATGTTTTTGCTTATGAACTTTTTGAACTCCCTCACACTCAAAGGTGACGGCTGGTCATGTATAGTGTCTTGAGGTCAGAGGTCATCCCGATTGCCCCACAGACTGCTCTGTGGACACAGATGTGTGTCGTAAATGTCTATATCTATGAACGAGTGCATTAGCGGTTGTGTGATGAATGAACTGGGCAGGATTCCATGGTGCAGACCATTGACACTGGGAATAAATGCCCAGAGCTTAGTTATTTGAAGTTTTCGCCTTTGGGAGTGCTTTAAACCAAATGAGCCTGTGTGTTCCATGATGTGTTGAGCCATGTGTTTTGCATGCACTGCAAAATGTCTGTGTGACACTTAATCCAGAAGGCCATACAGAGCTTTGGACAAACGTGTAATACTATAGATTATATAACATAAGGGCAGGCCCAAGTGTATTTACTTGTAGTCAAATTCTTGTAGAGTCATTTATGGTCTACGCTAAATAAAAGCAAAACAAACTATTAAAACACAATTTGTTTAGCTTTATTAAGCTCAGAAAACAGGATGCCAACATTTTTACTAGCTGGGTGCCCTCTGTATTGTCTTTTAATAGATTTTTGCCTGAAGAACGTGTCTTAGTGTCAGGTTTGTTTACACTGCTTTATCAAAGAGCGTGAAAGCCTTCATGTGAGACAGCACTGTGCTTATTATTATGGTTCAGAGACAGCAGCATAATGGAAAATTCCTCCAATGCCTTTCTAACACATGCTGGCTGTATTATCTATTCTGAATATGATAGATGAATAATTATATATATGTTTATTTAATATAAATATCGTGTCCGATTCTCCATGCTGTCCTGTCAAGCTCTGCTTCTTTCAACTCTCTAATGGTCATATTGGTGTCTGTTTTGAATGTGTCAAGTCAGCAAGTTATTTGCTGTCCCCTTCTTCTTGTATGTTCCCTCTTCCATATGTTATTCATTCTTTACAGTGTGGCCCAATGCGACCATGCGCTTAATTTCAGGGGTGGATTTTCGTTTTTGATCCAACGAAGATAAAATCCTGAACTGATTCAATTTCTTCGTCATTGATTTTATACTTCACTTCTCCACTAGTTGCTGTCTTCATGATCTTTGCTTTTTTTTATGTTAAGATAACATAAGGTTTGAATGATCGTCCATATCTCAAATTGTTGATGGTTCTTTCCCTGATCCTTAGTCCAATATCGGACGAGTTCAGGTCTAAATTTTTCATAATCACTTTAGCACAAAGGTTGAAAAGAAATGGGGACAAAATACAGCCCTCACGACCTTACCGATCCTGAACCTATCTGTATCACCATAGTATGTTCGCACTGTTCCTGATCGATGTGCAGACATTTAATAAACTTGATCAAATTAACTGGGACACCGAGGTTACAGTTAAAAGCCTTGTTGTAGTCGATAAAACGCATGTACAGATTTTTCTGGTATTGCGGGTCTTTTCAATGATAATAGGATCTGATATTGGCCCTATTATCTCTAGTACATTGTGTGTGTGGTGTGTGTGTGTGTGTGTGTGTGTGTGTGTGTGTGTGTGTGTGTGTGTGTGTGTGTGTGTGTGTGTGTGTGTGTGTGTGTGTGTGTGTGTGTGTGTGTGTGTGTGTGTGTGTGTGTGTGTGTGTGTGTGTGTGTGTGTGTGTGTGTGTGTGTGTGTGTGTGTGAATTTATTTCAAATGATTGTCTGTTTTTTGATTTTCACTGCCAAACATGTGTATGTGTTAATGTGTATTGCCACATTATTTGTGTTATGTTGCTTAAAGGAGATACTAGCTTGTTACTGTCCTATAACAGTGAGCCATATTAGTGTTGTGCATCATATTTGTTGATTCTGATGCAGTATTGTATTATAACTTCATGATTCTCTGCTGCCCTCTGGAGGGATTATTAAAGTTATGATTACACTTTTAAATGTAGTCAAGCTGTACAAAGAATTTGTTCATTTTAAATGCCACATTCTAAGTCAGCAAGTCATAAAGTTGCATTAGCTTACTGTATTTAAGGTAATATTTAGTGTGACTACTATTTTCATTAATTAATGCAATTAACATAAAATTTGTGCAATTTTTAAGAATGCACAATTTATTGGTACCATATCAGTTATCGGTTGATATGAGAAATGTTGTTTTAAATGTATTATAGTTGATATTGGATTTCTAAAAATAGGGGGAAACAATTCTTGCTGCAGACGATTACCTTTTCAAATGGATTTTAAATGTCCCCCCCTCTCATGATACTCTGCAGGTCTCAGTGAGGATGATGATTATGAGTGTATGATTATTAGGTGATGAATGCGATTTTTATGTTTGTGTATACCGATGTGTGAATGTCATGTCATGTGCCACAAATTTTTCCCATGGGGCAACAATACAAACTAAGTAAAGCATATATAAGGGTTATATATTTAATTGTGCATGCTATTTCCACTGTTTTTACATTTAGATTACCTTTGCTGTCATGTTCACTCAAAGGTAATTTTAATATATAATTTATGCTGGTGTTTTATAAAAAGCAATGCTATATAAAATAGTAAATTAAAGATAATTGTGGGGAACTGTGTCACCCTTAACCTTCCTTGAATGTAGTAAAATCATTATAGCCCAATAATTTGCTTTATTAGGAGGAGGTCATGTAACAATTGTGCTGGATTTAGATGCTTTGTAGAATATTCTTTTGTGTGTGTGTGTGTGTGTGTGTGTGTGTGTGTGTGTGTGTGTGTGTGTGTGTGTGTGTGTGTGTGTGTGTGTGTGTGTGTGTGTGTGTGTGTGTGTGTGTGTGTGTGTGTGTGTGTGTGTGTGTGTGTGTGTGTGTGTGTGTGTGTTTGTTACCCTCTAGGCTCCAAATTAAGTCTAAAACATGCACACACATACCTATATATACTATAGTGATTTATTTTAGTATTAGATCATAGGCCAGAGATCAAGCTCTCTTGCTCTCGTCTTATCACACATGTGGAGATGTTCAATGAGGCAGATAGACAGGCGTTGATCATAGCCAGTAGAGGGGAACCAGGACCACAGTTAAACACCAGACACTGTTTGAGTGCATGTCTGTTCAACGGCAATGTGAACCAGAGTAATGGTTTTTAGTTCCATGGGTGACAGGAGATAGTCATTTGCCAAACTGAAGAAAAAAAATCTTGCTCGAATACTCTTTAAAGTATTATTGTCCTTATTAGTGGCAACAAAATACAAAAAAAAAAATAGATCATATTACTTTTATTTAGCCAGAACACAATTGATCAAAATTAACAGTAACAACAATCATACTGTTACAAATGATTTAAATTTAAATGCAAAATAAATGCTTTCTTTTGAACTTTCTATTCATCAAAGAAAAATATACCTTGGTTTTCAAAAAATATTAAAGTAACACTATGTAGTTTTTCAACCTTCATAATATATTTCCAAGACCCTTGTGATGGTACATCGACTTAAAATAAGTTAAATGACACAGCCTGACGTGGTCTGTATCGCTTTTACTGGCACTATGTAACTTTGGGTTTCGGGTAGGAATCCGTGCACAAAAAGAACTACAAAATTCGACTGCTTTACGTCAAGCGCTACAATAGTCATTATTTAGTTTTTCTTCGTTTCTGATGTCACAATACATCATCATTTCATGAAATCATGTAACATACTCTACCTTGTCGTTGGACATCGTTCATTCTAAAGCCGGTGCTGGATAAACAGCGAGCGTGCGTGCAACGGTAGGCTAAATTATTTACGACAGCGGCAATGGACAATTTCGTTTCCAACCGATACGGCGACCGAAGAGGAAAAGTTCCATGGTGTTACTTTGAGTAGTGCAATTGTTTTCACCATAGATGATGATAATAATAAGAAATGTTTCTTGAGCAGCAAATCAGCATATTAGAAGGATTTATGAAAGAACATGTGACACTGAAGACTGGAGTAGTGATGCTGAAAATTCAGCGTTGCCATTATATAAATAATTTAATTTAAAAAATAGAAAGTTCTTTTAAATTGTAATAATATTTCACAACATTACTGTTTTTACCGTATAAATGGGGCCTTGGTGAACATAAGAGACTTTCAAAAACATTTACAAATCTTACTGACCCCAAACTTTGAATAATAGTCTATTCTCAAAACATTTTTCTTTAACTTTTACTGAAAATGACGATGCGTTAACCCCACAACATAATCAAACAAATCCCACAATCCTCTCCGATGACTAGCGGATCAAGTAACATATTCCCCTTCAGGGTTGTTGTAAGCATTTGTAAGTGTGTAATAATGAAATGTTATTGTAGCATAATGCTTCATTTTAAATTCCACTCAGATCTTTCCATTCGCCCGTGTTTAAACTGGCACGTACTGTATCTATAGAGACGGTGAAACACACCCAGGTGAGACTATTTGTTTTGAATTTGTATTGGCTTGTCTCCTGTTTCGCGCTGTGGATGAGCATTATTCTGTCACGGTTTCTGGGTTTGGCAGGCTGAGGGTGAGTACCAAACCCTCAGCGCTGCATCAAAGCGGACCTGTGTATTTGTACAGCATCAATTACACTCACCTTCAATATTTCAGTCCACAAAACACTATACATGCAGTCCATAGTTTCCTGCTGTGGTGGTTGGCTCTGTGTTCTGTGTGCCATAATCTTCAACAGAAAATGGTGTTAGCATGATGGAGGAGGATTTAGACTGTTTGGTGTATGTGCTCATGAGAGAGAGGGGGAAGATGATGTTTGCTTTGGCATTAGGACATATTAAGTGTTTGTTTATTCAATGAGTCAGTTTACCAACGCGTCTCTCTGCAGCTCTGGAGGCAGAGCGGCCTGCAGTGTGTTTGTTTAGCGGCGCACTGCCATCACCATGCCACATCAGGTTTTGCTAACTTTCATTTCACCACCACCCGTTGCGTTACGTTTTTTTTAAAATCTCTCTGTCTCACTCCTAGAGTAATAGTTCACCAGAAAGTTCTTTCACTGTTAACTCACACTTATGTTGCTTCAAACCTGTACGATCTTTTTCTTTTAATAATGTTTTTTGTCCTTTTGCTCCCAAAAGGACATATATACTGAAGTACTATAATAGTAATCCATATGAGGTGTGAGCTTTGTTTTTGTTTGCTAGCCACCATTTGTCTCCACATATAAATGCAACTCAGTCACCGAACTTGTCACAGATTAATAGTATAAAACTCCAAACGAGTCTTCCACTTTTTAAAGTGTCTTGACTAATATATACACGCATAGATTCCTCATTAGCTTCTGTTTCTATGGGCCGCAATACGCAAGCCGTTACCCTATGGAACGGTCAAAGCCGATTCGTGAACATTCGAGGGCAAGTTGACTGTGTTGTTGTTTGGACTACGTAGCATTGTGCTAATCTAACACAATACAAGATGAAGACGTTAGCTAACATGACACAGTTACCATAGTTTGAAAACCTGTAATATTGAGTTAATATAAAAACACAAAACCATTCTCACCTGAGAAAGATTATCCCATTTCTTCTGGAAATTTAATCTTGGCGGTTTCACAACCAGAAGCTTGTTGTGGCATTATTGATTCTTACTGTGAGTGACGACACGCTAACGCGGGTGCGGTGACACGTCTGTAGCGGTCAAATGTGGCATCTACGTATTCATATCTATGGTCTTGACTGCCGTACAGCCTACATGAATGACAACTGAAATCCTACAGTTTGACATGGCTTACAGCGGGGATCATGTTCGTCTGACAAACAACAGGCGTAAAGGACTATTATAACTCGTTCAATGTGCACCCGGCTTTATTTGTCCTTGTTGATCATATGCTTGATTAGTATTGTTAGACAGGGTTGTTTCTTATGTTTTTTCCATGAACTAAACTAACTTAATATCTAACTTAACTAGTATTCTCCCAAAATATGCATCACTGTGTGGTAATGGTATTTAACATAGTCTACCTGTTTCAATGTTCCTTCACCTCCTATACATCACCACTTCTAACTCTAGAACCTCATAATTTACAATTGAAGGAGGCAGTGTAGAAGCAATGGGGGCAGGCTTTAGGTGTGTAGCTTGGCATGAGCAAGATATTGGAGGAGGCGTCTATAATAGCTTCCAGAAGTTCAAGACAGTAACTCTGTGTATCTCTTACTCAGACGCACCAAGGCTTTAATACCAACAAAGGTGGAGGGGTTGCTTCATTGGAATGAGGTGAACGAGAGGATTGTGGTACTGTTTCATGGCTTTGTGCCCTGTCTAGTAATGTGGCTCTAATTATAGAAACTTTGTCCCCATTGGCTACAACCTGAAGAGTTTACTGTGGCTATCAGAAATCAGGCCAATGAGATGTGAAAGATACAACACTAAGTGGGATTCAAGGGTAATTCAATTAAGATAAAAAGTTTTAGATTAGCCTAGAAAAATGATCCACCCAGGAGATTGCTTTGGTAAACATATCGCTACATTTTTCTTTGTGGAAAGAATTGCTTCTAACTTCCAACTCCATGGTTATCGGTTGCATAATAAGACTAAGATACTATGTCACAGAATAATATAAGCTTTCTTTATGTGCTGACAGAGGTGTGTCACATGCTAGTGAAATGGTGTTCGCAGTTGTAGCACTAGTGTTACATATGACTCAAATTTGGTGGCACTCAAGGTCATTCAAACATAACATGACAGAACTTTTTTCTGACCTCTTGACACCAGCTAATCCTTGTGTCAGCACACTTTCTTCTGGCTTTCTAGAGCCCTGGAGCAATGACAGGTCAGAGACTGAGTGCAGACTTAATCCACTCTTGAACACCCTAATCTGAGGTGACTATGTTTGGAATGGAATAGTAGTGCGTACTACATACTAATATTTAATAAACAGTAAGCTGTATGTATGTAAAACGTCTCAGGTTACTATTGTAACCATAGTTCCCTGAGAACAGGGAACGAGACGATGCGTCGAAACGCTGCGGGAACGCCTTCTGCGTGAATGCGTCTGAAGCATCTATGCCAACTAGTCCAATGGAAAAAGGGAATGAGCGTCACGGGCGGGTGACGTCATGACCAGGAAAGGATAAGAGCACTTCCGCTGCTCGCCGGCATTAGCTTCGACAGTGCCGAAGCAAGCCGATCGCAGGGACGCCAGAAGTATGGCAGGGGGACGCATCGTCTCGTTCCCTGTTCTCAGGGAACTATGGTTACAATAGTAACCTGAGACGTTCCCTTATCGAAAAGGGAACTTCGAGATGCGTCGAAACGCTGCGGGAACGAGAATACCCAATGCGCCATAATTCAAGTACCTGAGTGTCAGACTGTTCAGCTAAGCACTAAGCACCTGAGAACCTGGGGCAGCATCCAGGTCCAGGCTGTAAAACCTCACGAATGTGAGCGGAGAGGACCAGCCCGCCGCATCACAAACGTCATGGAGAGAAACCCCATGCAGCAAGGCTTTAGAAGCCGCCATACTCCTGGTAGAATGAGCTCGGACCACCAAAGGACAAGGCTGGCCCGAGTACTCATAAGCAAGTGAAATAGCCTCGACTATCCACTTACTGACTGACTGTTTTGAAGCAGGAAGACCTTTTTTAGGTGATCCAAAGCAAATAAATAGTTGATCGGACTTCCTGATTGAGGATGTCCGATGTACATATGTGTCCAATGCTCGCACTGGACACAACAAGTGCAGTCTTTCCTGGTCCGCAGTTGCAAACGGAGGAGGACAGAAAGCCTGCAGCACGATAGGCCTCGGAGTCAAGGTCGGCACCTTAGGGACGTATCCCTGTTTTGGATAAAGGAACGCCTTGACCATCCCCGGTGCAAATTCAAGGCAGGTGGGGGAGACCGAAAGAGCCTGAAGGTCACCAACTCTCTTGAGGGACGAAACTTCTCTGAGACCGAATCTAAGGGCTCGAATGGAGCCCTAGACAGGCCTACTAGAACTACAGTCAAATCCCAAGCTGGCACCTTAGTGCGAATTGCAGGCCTCAGCCTCAAAGTGCCACGAAGGAAACGTGTAATCAGGGGGTCTCGACCCAAAGATATACCTCCCACCATGGTATGGTAAGCCGCAATGGCTGCCACGTAAACTTTTAGTGTGGAAGGACATAAACCTGACACAAAGCGCTCCTGCAGGAACTCGATTACTGTGTTGACAGAACAATTAACCGGATCCCACTGATGTCGGTGACACCAAAAGGAGAAAACTCTCCATTAAAGCGCATACAGTTTCCTCGTAGCTGGAGCTTTGGAGCTTAGGATGGTCTCAACAGCCTCAGCTGAAAGACCACTATCTACAAGTTGGGCCCCCTCAGAGGCCAAACCCAAAGATTCCATATCTCTGGCCGAGGGTGAAATATTGTGCCCCCGGCCTGAGACAGAAGGTCCCTCCTCAAAGGGATCTCCAATGGAGGCCCGTCTAGCAGAAGGATCAGGTCCGCAAACCAGATCCGACTTGGCCAGCGTGGTGCTATTAGCAGCAGGCTTATCCCACACTGACGGACCCGCTCCAGAACTCCTGGGAGCAGAGCAACAGGGGGAAAGGCGTACAGACGTAGCCTCGGCCACGTCTGCACCATGGCATCCAGCCCCAGGGGGGCCGGGTGAGTAAGTGAATACCAGAGGGGACAGTGCGTCGTGTTGTGAGACGCGAACAGGTCCACCTCTGCTCTGCCATATGCCTCCCAGATTTTCTCCACCGCCTCGGGGTGGAGTCTCCAGTCCCCTGGCCTCAGCTCCTGCCTCGACAGGATGTCTGCTCCTATATTCTGGTCCCCAGGAATATACACTGCCCTCAGGGAGAGTACCTTCCCCAGGGACCACAGGAGGATCTGGTGCGCCAGTTTGCAAAGCGGACGCGACCTCAGACCCCCCTGGCGGTTCAGATAAGAGACCACTGATGTGTTGTCTGTTCGAACGAGCACATGATGGCCTCTTAGGTCCGGAAGGAAATGTCTCAACGCATTGAAGACAGCCATCACCTCCAGGCAATTGATGTGCCACGAAAGATGATGGCTTTTCCACAGACCCTGAACCGAGCGGCCTTCCATTACCGCTCCCCAGCCGGTGAGGGAAGCATCTGTCGAGATAGTAGCTCGATGGCAACGAGCTCCCAACACCGGGCCCTGGGTTAAGAACCAGTGTTTCCTCCATATCTCTAAGGCACGAAGGCATCGCCGCGTAACCTTGATCATACGGAGTGGGTCTCCCCTCGGGGAGAACCCTCTGGTCCTGAGCCACCACTGTAAAGGCCTCATGTACAGCAGGCCAAAAGGTATCACGTTGGACGCTGCTGCCAGTAGACCCAACAGTTTCTCGAACTGTTTTACAGTGCGTGACTGACCTAGCTTTAGCTCTTTGGTGGCTGCCAGGATAACAGCTACACGAACGGGCGATAGGCTGGCCCTCATCGTCACTGAATCCCATACCACACCAAGGAAAGTGGTTCTCAATACTGGAGAAAGCACACTCTTCTTGGTATTGAGCATCAACCCCAACATCTGCATAAGAGCGAGAACGACACCTCGGTGCCGAACCGCCAACTGCTCCGATTCCGCAGAATCAGCCAGTCAGCGATGTAGTTCAGAATACGTACGCCCTGAAGCCCAAGGGGGCTAGAGCTGTATCCACGCATTTCGTGAACGTGCGGGGTGATAAAGCTAGACCGAAAGGAAGAACCCGATATTGGTATTCTTTGCCCCCGAAAGAAAACCCTAGGAACTTCCTGTGCTGAGGGAGGATGGAGATATGGAAGTATGCATCCTTTAGATCTATCGTGACAAACCAGTCCTCGGATCTGATTTGGGTCACGATCTGCTTGAGGGTCAGCATCTTGAACTTGAGTTTCTGAACTGACCGATTCAACAGGCGAAGATCTAAAATGGGATGCAACCCTCCATCCTTTTTTGGAACAATGAAATAACGGCTGTAAAAACCCGACTCTCGGTCGGGTGAGTACACCTGTTCTATAGCCTCTTTTGCTAACAGGGCCCTTACTTCTTGCTCCATTACCAGAGCCTGCTCGGGATGCACCACTGTGGGTAGCACCCCGCTGTAACGAGGAGGACGAGAGCCAAACTGGATTCTGTATCCTTTCTCTACAATCTGCAGGACCCAATGAGAAATATTCGGCAGAAGCTTCCACGCTGCCAGAAAATTTACTAAGGGAACCAGCCTCTCGAGGCTGGTCTCTGGTGTTACTGAGAGAGCCAAATCTGGAGCCTGAAACATACCGGCAGGAACTACCTGACCTGACTGCTCTAAAACCCCCCTCAGAGGGCGCGAAACCGATGCTGTGCCGCAGCATAGCACCAGCGACTCGCTGGAGACCACTGCGCCCTGAAGCACCAGAGGTGGCAGGGTTGGCAGGAGGGTCTCGTGAGGACCCCGAAGTGGAACGGGCACCGTATAATGAGGTGAACACCGCTCCACTCCGGTCGGGGCTGTCCTCACAGGCCTGATGCCTAAGCATCAGGACCTTTTTTTTTTTTTTTTGAACCGAAGCTTTCTTCGCCTGAAGAACGGTCCTCAGATCCGGCTTAGGCTTAGGCGACTTCGGTTGAGAGGGTTGCGTCTGTCTCCAGTATCTACATGGAGGAACACGAGACGCAGCACTCTCTTTCTGTGCACATAATATGATGAACTCGACGGCTGGGGCTGCTCACGCCCAGCAGCCCCAGGGGGGCTGGACACAGCGAGGGAGAAACCTTATTATATATATTTTTTATATATATATATATCTTTTATCACCTAACAACGACCGCATGGAATGCGTCGCCGAAGAGACCCGAAGGCTCAAATTTCGCTATATCCAGAACCCCAGCAGATCGGCCTGATAAGCCTGGAGCATTATAATATAGATTTCTATAAACATTCTCCAGCTGACCTGCTGCCGTATAAGCTTTACCCATAAAACCAAAGTAGTTCTGCTTAAACCTACGCGCTGCCTCGGCAAACGCGAGATCCCAGCCACAGAATCTTATTTTTGCAAAATACACTCGAAATCTAAGCGGTGCCTCGGCAAACGCGAGATCCGAGCTAGATTCTGATTACAACATTAAACCTACACGCTGCCTCGGCAAACGCGAGATTCTTTAGTATAGGCTTATGAGCAAAGCAGAGACTTAAATGATGATACTGGACCAGGTGAAAAAATAGCATTTTCCTATTTTTATTTCTGTTCAGCCTGGGGCATCATATCATAACCGTAATCTTTCAACCCTCTAATCTTGAATAAACATTTAACACGAGGGCTGAAAGTAGTGATAAATACGGTTTATTCCATAATTTAAATATTCAGTGTGTAAATCAGGGAAAAATGGAAGCCTCGTGGTGGAGATAATGTGATAGAAATAAGAAAACGCTCGTCAAGTTTCTTAGGACGAGCGTTCCTTTTTCTCAGCTGGCCATTAAATATTTAATTTACTAACAGCACGGGACAAAACCTCCACCAGTTCATCATATACTGGAAAAATAGATGGCGAATCTAATTCAACAGTGTGTGTGCTTGCTTTCACTTTCAATATTCTCAACACAAACCTCCTCGGAGGAAGAATATGAAGGAAAAAAGGGCTCTCTCTCCCCGAGCGGAAGAAACCGCAGAGCGTGCTTCCAACACCGGGGAGATAGAGCTGGATCTTCCGGGCAAGGAAGAAGAAAAGGCCCTCGGACCGTTCTCCCACCCCTCCAAAAGATCCTTTTGCGATCCCCAGGAATGCATTCTCCGCGCCGCCTCGGCAAACGCGGGTCCTGCATCCCGTGAGAATCGCGAGCCTGCCACTATCATACAGAGTGACAGGCGAGAGCAGAGCATGCTAATCTGGTAGTTTCACTTTCACAATGTTAGCACTCAGCATGCTCTTACTCTCAAACAAAATGACACAAAGCTGTGTGTGTCCCCACCCGTTTAAATAAACGCGGGCAGGGAGGAACACACTGTTTGTACATTTGTTTCGCCATAACGATACCAACAATATTGCAACAGACAACAATAAATAGACAGGGACAGTTTGACACAGATCGCTTGCTGAGGCACAGAAGCTAATGCCGGCGAGCAGCGGAAGTGCTCTTATCCTTTCCTGGTCATGACGTCACCCGCCCGTGACGCTCATTCCCTTTTTCCATTGGACTAGTTGGCATAGATGCTTCAGACACATTCACGCAGAAGGCGTTCCCGCAGCGTTTCGACGCATCTCGAAGTTCCCTTTTCGATAAGGGAACTGTGATTCATTGTTCTCTCATTTGTGTTTAATTCAAAAGTAGAATTGAGTTATCATTTGAGAGATTCCCACTGTATATGGTTTTCTTCCTTCTGATAAACACAAAGATTTTCAATAAAAAATCCATCTCAGTGAGTCCATATTTTATAATGAGCATCTGATGCTTGATAAACCACACACAGCGATTGTGACGATAGTACATATGACCCCAGTGGATGAATCAATGTCTTCTGAAGCGAAACGATTGGTGTGTGTACGAACAATACTCATATTTTTATCTTTCCAGATACCGTCATACGGATGTTGTGACGTGTGAATTACTCGATTACCAAAATAATCGTTATTGACATCCCTAGATTATAGTTAAATTATAAGTAAAATGCACCTGCATTGTTTTGCATTTTGTGACTTTCTGCTGAAGAAAAGACTGAGCATGAAAAGTATAGCATGACATTTCATGATTTCAAACTTAATCAGGGACTGAGGAACATTTGAGACTAAGAAGGTATATGCCATGGACTACCAAATAAAATAAAAAACAGAAATCAGCGTAAACAAATGAATATGAAGTTTTAAAATCTGGTGTTAAGTATTTCATGTCTTTATTAGTAATAGTCACATCTGAGGCTGCTCAGTACCATCTTGACATTTATTGTCCATATACTTGTACCAGGCACTGAAGGGCACTAAAGGTTATCACTGTGTCTCTTGTTAAACAAAATCCTCTTTGCTGAACAGGAGAGGGCTGGGAAACATATGGGAAACACATAATCGTTCCCGAACAGCAGCCTATCTCCAACCCCTCAACATTTCTGCACATTCTGGATGATATTTTCAAAATATTGTTTGTTTTCCATTGAATTATGAAAGCTGTATGGATTTGTAACTGAGTGTGAGTAAATGATGACCAAATGTATATTTCTGGGGAATTAATCCTTTGATTTAAGAACACTCTTTCAGTATGACTTAATCAGATTACTTTGTATAATAACATTATTTTATAATTTTATGTTGAGTAGCCTGATTTTAATTTTACAGGTGAATTTACACGACTTTAATATGGCATAATATTTCAGTCAATTATATGCATAATAATAATAATTAAATAGCCCCTGATCAGGAAGATTACATTATTTTTCTCTGAAATTAGAGACGATGATATTCTAAAGTGTGTGTGTGTGTGTGTGTGCGTGTGTGTGCGTGTGTGTTTTTTTGTTTTCTTTCATTTATTTTGGGATAGGAATCTAGTTTGTGCAGAGGCGGCCACAGAATAAAAAAAAATACAGCTTCTGTTGAGTCAAATGTCGAGACAAGTGAAAATAAGCAGTATCACTATTAAGCACTTTCTCTTGAATACACAAAGGATGAAATTTCAAAGCACATCTGAACAAAAGTAATTTTGCCGACTTTACGATTACAGTTAAAAAGCCCAGTCTATTGACATTTAACAGAAGCTGCATTAATATTTCAGTATTTTCTGGTAAGCTTTTCAAAACGCTGAGAGTAAAATCATGGGGCCAAGTGTTTATGTGTTGCAGGGTGGGCTTATTGGATTATGGAATAAGAGCAATTCAGATTTCAGGCTTAAATAGCACCAGTCATACCAGTACAAAGAAAACCCTCCAAAAGGGTTCTGCTTTAATTCTTCAGTTTCTACAAGCCAGCTGAGAAAGATCAAGTTACAGTTTGTCTCTCTCTCTTCCCCATACTCTCTCTTCCTTTCTGCAGATTTGGATTGTCTTTTTATTGTGTGCCAGAAGAAAATATCAATTTTTTTTAGCAATTTAAGATTTCCAAGCATTTCTGAATCTTTTGCAAATATTGTAATTGTCACAAACTGCTCTGACACACTGGACACTCCAGCTGGCGGATGTGGCCGTAATAATCCTTTTAGAATTTTTCAAAATATAAATAGTGTTAAATAAATAAATAAAACAGTAAAAATTTAAATGCTCATCTTAAAACAAATGTTTTTTTTTTTTTGTGGAGAATCTAACGATTGCACAGTATAAAATATCTTGCAAAATAAAGAAGTTTTACAGTCATTGTACTTTGTAGCTAGTATTTAAAAAAAAAAAAAAAACACTTTATGTAAGTTCCTGTCATTTAGAATTTTCAGAAATTGTGCAGTGCCCTTTTCTGAAACACTGCTGCCCTGCCCTTGGTTTGGCTTTATACATTGAAAATTAGTTGACAGCTGCAGGCTTTGATTTTCCTGACATGCATACAAGTTACACAAGCACATGTCTTGTTAAGCATCGAATCATCATTGATGGACGACAGTTTCCATTCCATTCTCTGCGGCTTTTCACTATTAATTTATCGAGAAGGTTTTGAGCAAACCGATGTATTTTTTTTGTTTATTGGAACAATGGGCTGCTTGTAAGTCCAGATGAAATATCTTTTTTTGCATTATGACGTACTGTACTCTACAAACTGTGACAAATAAATCATGCGTTGGAAATTAAGTGGTTTAAAAACTACTTTGAATGTACCATACCATTAATAATGGAGCTATGGAAAAACAAGGTATGGAAATACTCAAGGGACAGGGTGCGAAATCGTTCAAAGTTGGTCTTAAAACAAAAACAGGACACAAATTTTGACAACCAGGTAGAATGAGAGGTCATTACAACACAATCATGCTGCTAATGAGTCTTTCAGAGACCCTGTTCAAGTCAAGCTGGAGAACTTCCTGATTCAAATAACTAAAAGGCAGTTTTATTAAAGATGTCTTTGTGTTTTGTGATACCAAACTTCTTTCAGTCCAATATGGCAGCCTGGATAAGTAACAGTATATTACTTCAGGGACTAAGTGTTTTTCAACGGTCTACGTTACTTCCATGCAGATAACAAGTGCAAGACTCGGTCAGATACACACATCATGGGAGACCAGTCCCTCTAAACCGCCTGACCATCTGCGGGGCCTCATCTGTTCTCATCATCATGTTTCTCATATACATTTTACACACGCATGCTTCCCACACCCACAAATATGAATCCATGCCAAAACACTGGACATTTCCTCTCTGGATGTAGTAATATCAAACACTGCTCTTTTCCGAAGCAAACTGTATGGAAGATAAGGAAGATAAATGGATTCAATACCCCATTGAAATTCAATACCCCATGAAACCAAAATTGTAGTTTTGTAACTAAGTCTCTGTGTGATAGCTTTGAGGACAGCTATGTTAGTGTTCTCTGTTAACTTTTTAACAGATATAATGTATATAGCGTTTCTCTACCCGGAAATTCAAAATGATTGATAACTATATACACAGTTTGGTCTTAAATGCTGTTTAGAATGAAAATGTTTGCAACTAGCAAATCATAGTTCATCATGTTTGTTTTTGGTTCCAGTAATTGTTGTCCTAGGGATGCATGATATGCCATATTGGTTATGGACTGATATCAGATTATTTTACAATTATTATATTTCATGTTACATTATATCCGTTTTTCGTACTGTAGCCTACTTTATAAATGTTGTATTTAATTTTTTTTTTTGCATTTAAAATAATTTATTTTTTACTTCTAATGATTTCATTAGTTAATTAATTAATTTCTTTATTTGGACAACTTTTTGTGTTTTAGTTTTAGCCATTTGTTGGTAATCAGCCTCAAAATGAAAATAATCTGTATCAGCCAGAATTTATTTTATGTTGTAAACAGAAGATTGTTGGCTATTTAAAAGAGGAGACAAGTAATTCAATGTCTTTACTTTCAGTTACTTGAATACAATAATAAGACTTTAATCAAGAATATGGCTTTAATCAAGTTTTTTTTTTCTTTTAGAAAATAGCTTTTTCTTTTAAAGGTATAGTTCACACAATTTTTTTTTATTCTGTCATCATCACCCTCAAGTTGTTCCAAACCTGTATGAATTTCTTTCTTCTGCTGAACACAAAGAATATATTTTGAAGAATATGGGTAACCAAACAGTTGATGGGCCCACATTGACTTCTACAGTATTTTTTCCCTTCATACTATGGAAGTTAATGGGTTCATTTTTAGGTGAACCATCCCTTTAAGAGAGAAAAAAAGGTTAATTAATCTTACACAAAATCGTACTTTCTTCTCAAGTGAAATTGTCTTGTTTTAAGAATGTTTAGATATTTCTATGGGAAACGAGACAAACTTACTGATTAAAAAAAATTGTGTATGTGGCATAGTCCAGAAATCTTTGCCTTGAACAATAATGCACAAGTTAAAATTCCCTTCTAATTACATCAAGCAAAATCATTCTTACCCACTTCCACTCATTCATGTGAGTCATCTTTTTTGTAGTAATACCACATAAGATCTCCAGTCCAAACTGGTGTTTAGCTCTTGTTTATGTGGGAAAGTGGTTAGTAGCTATCCCTGGAAGTGGTTGATGGTTTCATTGTGATTTCAACCACAGGGACTGTAACTATAATTTAATTTTAGTCTGCATTGAATTCTCACAATGACAGCACTTTTCTGTCACATTTCCGGCGAGTATTATAAGAACGGTCTTAAATGTGTTAAATGAATGTATGGAGTTGGTAGAAAATTGGTTATGTGTCGATCTGCGTCAGGTCATATACTGCAGTAGGTTTATTAGGCTGCTGTCACTTTGTCATTAATGTTAAGGCGGGCGTACACGATGTGAGTTCGGACACTTGGGAGGTTGTGAGATATTGTGAGACTCGGAGGCACACGTTACGAGTCAGTTAACCTGATAATCGCGTCAAAGCAGCTGGTACACGGCACGACTGTCCTGCACGGAATTTATCCCGAGCCGGCGGCAATCACTTTCACACTAAACACAGAGACCGGAGCTAATGTTGCGGCAACTATATCTTCAGATTACAGAAATGTGTGTGTGCAAATGATTTGTTGAAAAGCAGAGAACAGTAGCCATCCCTTTCAACATAAATATATATATATATATATATATATATATATATATATATATATATATATATATATATATATATATATATTAGGGGTGTGACGAGATCTCGTGCCACGAGATCTCGCGAGACTAAAACATGACGAGATTTCCCGTCGAGTGAAAAGCTGTCTCGCGATTTCTATTACCATATATTCCACCCAGTGGCGGCTAGTGATAATTCTTTTTTGGGGGGGGGGGGGCGCATTTTTTTATTTTAGGGGGGAGGGGGGAGGGGGGGGGGGGGCAAAATACAAAGCAGAAACAAAAAAGCTATTTTGATCTCTTTTTATTTACATTTCAGACCAACAGAGTAGAAACAAAAAGCATGTTTCCTACTTGAACATAATGTTGCTCTCCTTTATATACAGTCCCTTTCCAAAAATTTGTTCTTCATCTTCATAAAGCATCTTCATAAAGCTTTTCTGCTGAAGGAAACATGAAGTGCTCTAAATGTCCTGGTAGACGGCTGCATTGACTCTGGACTTCCAGGACATTAGAGCACTTCATGCTTCCTTCAGCAGAAAAGCTTATGACATTTAGATTTTGTGGGTTTCATAAGCTGTAAGCCATAATCATCAAAATTATAACAAATAAAGGCTTGAAATCTCTCACTTTGCAAGCAATGGGCCTATATAATATATTATTTTCACATTTTAAGTTGAATTCCTGAAATAATTAACTTTTCCATGATATTCACATTTTTTGGAAAGGGTCTGTAGGTCTCTTAAGTGAATTCTCGTTATCTCCGACGAAAGAGTCTGTACATTTTCAGACCAACAAAGCAGCAACAAAAAGCATGTTTCCTACTTGAACATAAAAAAATGCTCTTCTTTTTTAAAAGAAGACAGGGAAAACAAAACAGGGCATTGCTAACATCACATCCAGTCAGCCAGCTCCGTTTCTCGTAACAAGTGCGGGTAAAGCTTCGTCCTCTGTCACTTGCCTGCTGCTGGATGTGTAAATCTGGTTGTTCCGGTCCGAGATCCTTAATCTTTTTTTTTCTTCAAGCGAAAGTCTTGAGAAAGGTTTTTTTTTTTTGTAAATAAATAACAGAATTTGGATTAACTGCTGCCATTGCGTAATTAGCATAGACAGTATAAGAAATGGACAGAGCCATCTCATTGGAACTCCGTTGAGAGAGTTGAAGCCCATTTTTAGCGATTTTTGAGCACTTCCGTTCCTGACGCGCAGACTCAAACCGACTCAAACTAACCTTGATGACGTGAGCAACCTGACTGACAGACGTAAGTCTTCTAGTAGCTGTGCGTGAAAATTTCCAACGTTAATCTTGCAGAGACGGGGAACTTGAGCAAAGAGTTCTTTGGCGTGAGTGAGCAGGAGTATTTTGTCCCATTGCTTTTATGGACTCATTATCTATGGGCTTCTCCCTTGACAGGACGTCTCCACAATTGCCTGCGAGCTTCTCCTCCTGTCTGTACGGTCACGCGACAGAGAGTCGAGTGGTTATGACGCAGTCGTTAGCCTGTTTTTACAAAAACTACATCTCACACAGAGAAACAAATCATAGCAGCTCTCAGAACAGTTTCTACGTGGCCATAATGTAACATAGAAGGTAATGGAGCCCTTTATACATTGTCGTGTTTCTTTAGAAATAAATAATGGACAAATTGAGTCTTTAAACGCCTCAGATGTAAAGTTATTCGCCGTCAAAGTGACGCAAAAATGAATGGGAGTCAATGGAAATGCTAACGCAAGTGAAGTTCTGCTACAAGATGGCGGCACCCGGCCAACTTCAACTTCCGGTCGATGGATTACCCCCTTGGTAATAACAAAGAACGTATATTTACAAGAAGTGAAAGCCAATAGAACGTTCCATTGCAACACCAGCGCCCAGCAGCAGCGCTGCGCTTCCGCCATTTTGGGGTGAAAGCCACTCGGCAGTCATATACATATATCAGCCCGTTCTCATCCCAAGGCGTAATATACAGACGCTTTTGCCAAAGCGTCTAAATAGAACGCACATGGCTTCCAGTCATGAATTTTGTCATTGAGGATTTCTGAAAAATAGTGCAAAAATCTCGTCTCGTCTCGTTATCGTGAAGCCAATCTCGTGTCTCGTCTCGTCTCTGAGATAAGCGCCTCGTCACACCCCTAATATATATATATATATATATATATATATATATATATATATATATATATATACCTGAAAATCGCTGTTTATTTCATTTGTATCTTTATTTTGTATTTATTTGTGCTATTCCTTGTAATTTGATTATTTGTTCTTATTTTATTACTGACCACTTACTTGTCTTTGAGACATGGTGATATTGGCCTTAATTCATTGTACTTAGTAAAAAGAGTAACAAGTATTCAAAATACACTAGTTCTATTCATTTAGTTCTATTCATAAAAAATGACAAATTGTAAAGTTTAGTGTGATTCAATTACAGAAAAATATTTTTAATATAAATATTTAAATAAGTTAGATATTTACATATATACAGTTTTTTGAAGTATATAAAATAATTTGTTATAACATGTTTAATGAAGAAAGTATTAAGTGTGAACGATACACAGCTCAGTATTAAGATAATGTATGCTGTTGCAAGTTACTTTCATAACGCACTGCTAAAGAATGATAGTGCCCTTCTTTTCTCTCCAGATGCTCTCTGACACATGCTGGATGGGTCAGGTGGTTCTTTTATACAACCATGTCTTTCTGTGTATGTATTTGTGTGTTAGACATTCTTGCAGCCCCTCAGGGTCCAGGGAAACTCCCCTCGGTCATGCCTGATGTTTGTGTGTGCAGTGATGCGTGAGGCAGCGAAAACACACCTGGATTCACCGTCTCACACAGAGAAACAAATCATAGCAGCTCTCAGAACACTGGCATTCAGGTCATTCTGTGTTTTAACTCATCGATTGAGGAATCTAGACAAATAAATCTGGAAGTATCTTGTAACTTAATTTTGAATTACTTAAAATCCATAACACTCAATGTTTATGTCTAATTTATGTACAACCACACAGACAGGAATGGACATGTGGTTTCACTTAAGCTATCAGCAGACATGGCCATATCTCCATAATCGGAACTTTTAAGATAGCATTCTTTTTGGTTTCAGGGGGTGGTAACAAAATATTATTGATATCAGACTTTTTAGATTAGATTTTTATCTGTTTTGAGATTAAGTGGTGTCAGGAAAAGAGATGCCTTGCCTCACTTTATGAAGCTAAAAGCTTTAGCTGACTCAAACAAACATTATGTCTGCCAAATTAGTGATACGTTAAGAATGATCACAGGTGAAACTGTGTGCGAATACAACTGTTTGCTCCTCCCTGGCATCCAATGTCCCAAAACCTTATTTTTCTTTTGATGAACCTCTGGCTTGAAGTACTGCAAATCTTGTCATCTCACATCATTCCTTGCTCAGTTACTCTTAATATGTAGCTGAGGAAATAGTTCACCCAAAAATGTCTTTATTTTTTCAATTTAACATAAGGGAAAGAGCTGCAGTGGATGGAAAGGTTTTCTTTGAATAACATCCTAAATTGTTATCTGTTCATGTGTGTCGCCAAAAAGTGCAAGTGTTATTTGTCACACACTCACAAAAATATGGCTTTAGTAAGAATATGGTATGCAATTCAAAGGAGGCACTTTCAAAGTTATTTTATTTAAGTTTTTGTTTTTGCTTGAAGATGCTTGTTTTAATGGTGTGCTATTATGGATAAAGCTTGAATATGTTTTGTAAGTGTTGCTTATGTAAAGCTTGAATGATTTTGTAAAAAGTCACATAAAAATTCTTCATGCTTTGTGAAATTTACTTCAAACTCGCATGCTTTGTGACAATGACTTAAAGAATCATGTAATCCTGAAAGCATATGCTCCTGTCAAAGATTCATCTCTAAAAGCAAGACTCTGTTGGTAATAAAAGCATCATTCTTTGCATTTTAACTTTCAAACTGGGTTATTACGCACTGAAACCAGCTCTGTTGTCCTTTTGCAAGCAATCTCATCTGTTCTGCGTGTTTCTTAACAGTGAACCGAGACAGTTAATTCCAGATTTAGTTTGTTGGAGTCTTAGCATTTTAACAGGACTGTGTCATCTGAATCTATCCATAAGCGTGGTAGTATTAAACAAACTTAGAAATTAGGGTTCTATTAAAAGTGATATGATCACTGTTAATCATCCAGCATCGTGTTGAACAACTAACACTTCTATTGAATATGGACTACAGCTGCTGACATTGAGAAATCACCTCAGCTGAATTGGGTTTTTTTATGGAGAGGGTTTTTGCCGGTAATCCTCTGCTCTGCCACGGTCCTACAGAGTGAGGCTTTGTTGTGGTACTGGCTCGAAAGTTGCACTTCATTCTGTGTTAAGTGTAGCGGAGAGGCCTTTCTCTTGAGGGTCTTAAATCGCTCTGCCTGCTCGACCATGGCATTGTGATGGATACACGCTCAAAACTTTAAAGGGAATAGCCTGCTTGGTCATGGCCGATCCATTTCTCCAGGGCTCTCCATGTGTGAATTTCCATACTTCTTTCAAACAAGTGATTTCACCATTGAAGACCTTTTGAAAGGGCTGGAATCAAAGCTTTGCATTGAGGTGTTGTCTTTGATCAGTATTTTCTTTATGTAGACTGCCATTTTGATAAAGTGAGAAATAACTGACGATAGATGCTTCATGATGTAGCTTCATGTTATGGTGTGCATCACATTTTTAATAATTCAATGGTCCATTGAGTCAATTAGAGGGCGATTCTCACTAAACTTGTCAAGTATGTCACAGTTCACTTAAAAAACAAACCTTTTTTGGACCATTAAGAGTTTTGCTTTTGTCAACCAATCCCCATTACTGTAAATCAAAAATTATTGTTTTTATTATGTAGTAATTCTCATTACTTTAATTTTAAGAAAATATTTGAATGTAATTTATTGATACATTTTTTTTATTTTTTTTTATTTTAATAAAACAAATTTTACTTTACGGTAAAACAGATAAACTTTGAAAATAATGAAAATGGTCGAAGTAAAACATCAGGATGCATTATGGTAATGAGATTTTGGCCTGTAATATATGTTTGATTGTTTTGAAAATAATGTCACACAATGCAGAAAATCATATATATATATATATATATATATATATATATATATATATATATATATATATATATATATATATATATATATATATATATATATATATATATATATAAAACCTTTAGTTCGAATCCTTGATTCTGATTGGTCAAGAGCTGTGCTTTATTCACGATAAAACACGGCTACGACCGCTTCACCCAACGGTTCTATTTATCACTGCGCCCATAGCAACACCCTTAGCAACCACACAACTCAACATAAACAAAGAAAAAAGCTTAAGAATTAAAAAGGCTAAAATGTTTAAAGTAAATTTCGATTTCACCTCATCCAATAATGTTTTCGTTGGAGTGGTAAAGACAATGAGAAGAGAGGGTCGTGATAAAACGGAGCATCACACATCGATTTCTGCTGAAGATTTCAGCACCATAAAACTGTCCGATGCGCTTAATCCCAACACACCTGGGGTGCGTTTCCCGTACAACTATATAGCTCGCTGCTTAACTACCATAGTAGCTACGATGCATCGTTGGAGAAATCAACTAGCTAGTCACGACTGTTTCCCGAAACCGTATGTCGCAAAGTATCGTTCAACCACGTTGGTTTATGACGTCTCGCACGTGGTGCTCTAATAACTTATTTTTTATTAATCTGTTTGAGATCGAATTAACGCTAGATTTTATCATATAAGTTACAGACATGGCATCTGAAGACCATTTCTAATTTTTCTCAGTTATTTTGCTTTATTACAAGACTCAATATTTGGCTCGTTCTTACATAGTAGAGCACGTTCGCACATGCGTCTTCAAACACGGTGCTTTGGATCTCTTCACAAACTAAAAGACGTAAATTACATTTGTATGTATTCTAAATAAATAACACGGGTTGTACTGAATGTCAGCTTGCTTATTTTGCTAAAGATAAGGATTTATTCAGTCTACATCTCATATAAACTAGAAACTATGGTTCTAACCACAGCTCGAGAGCTGTCGTTCCAACCACACAAGTTTGCGATACTGTTTGCGAACGTTCGTTGGAACGATGGTTTCGGGAAACACCAAATCGTTGAACTATGCCGATAACGACGGAACTTGCGACCATAGTTGGCTAAAGCCTAGTTCACACTACATGATTTTAAAACGTAGGGCTGAACTGTGCAGTTCACACTACATGACTTGCTCTCTGTGAAATCAGGAGTGTTCAAGTTGTTGAGCTGTTCACACCACACAACACAACGTGATTGATCCGCAACAGGAGGTAACGCACTACAGGATTTGACAACAACTCTGTCACCCAACGATTCTATCTCGTCTACAAACCACGTTTTGTCACGAAAAATCACGCGATAAAACGAACCGGAAATGACAATAGACAGAATTACAGTAAGATTTAATGTACATTTCAACCTATAACATTTTGCTTTACCTGGGTGTTTGAGGGCGTTTGTAATTTCCATCCACCTTTTCTCTTTCTCACATCTCATGTCCAACATCATAAAGGCATTCATGCTCCTTCCACAGTTCGATTAAACTTTGCTCCTAAAATTTGCTGTTGAGTCCATTGCTTTCTTGACGACATGTTGCTCATCTTTCTGTAAACTCGTCTTGGTCGTGTTTGTTTGAAAATCGCGCATTTCGCATATTTACCGGTATTTACCATGCTATTTACCCGGTGACCTCAACCCATGCCTTGGTCTGATTGGCTCTAGCTCATGACATCACTGAGATTGAGTCGCGCGACAGCTCTGGATATCTAGCACGCTAGATATTTTTCTGGGCTCGGCGACGCGTCTGCGAGGTGTCTGTGAGCGTCTTTGATGCGTTGTTGGCTCTTTCACACTAACAGATTGGCGAGCGTTAATCTTCCGCTAATCGCCCGCGATTTGCACGCGATAACACCCTGACTTGTCGGCGACTCAACGATTTGCAAATCGGGCTTAAATCGGGCTTAAAATCATGTAGTGTGAACTAGGCTTAACGATGCTTTCGGGAAACGCACCCCTGAAGGACTCATAAACAAAGTCTGGTTTGACGTGCAGTTACACTGCAGAGTCTAACCCTCCCGCTTTTTACCTTCACCCAAAAAAGCAAAACCTCTCTAAATGTGTTTGGTACGTAGATCACGCACGCAGCGGCACATAAATCATAAGCTATTTTATAATTTGTGTTAAATCTTGTTGTGTTAAAGGTTTTTCTCGTTTTTGACTGTTGCAGGTACACAAGAGAGCTTATGGGTGTGAACTACCTCGCAACTATGTTGCCGAGAATTTGTAAAGCAGCAGGTACCTCCAAGGTTTACACAAATCACTGCCTGCGCAGTAGCCTGACTTCGTCATACTCATATTCTGGTCAGAACATGAGTCTGAGACTGCTCCATAGGGCTTTGATTATGAGGCGTGTCTTAACCGAACCAGGAAAAACAACAACTCTGCACTCAATTGGATAGACCGACAACCAATCAGAGGAATGCAGTAAGTGACGTATGTTGAGCAACGCATAGTTATCAAACAAAACTCTGGAAAAAGTATGAAAAAAATAGTGAGTGTTAACGATCTTTGCCGGTGTTGCAAAAAGAACTTAAGGATTCGCGGAGTAGGCCTACTTGCATGCAAACACGAAAAGCATTTTTTAAAGAAAAAATACGTTTGAGGACGTGATGATTACGTTATTGGATGGATTATCTGTCCATCATCGTATAAAGCCCGCCCTGGCAATTTGATTGGTCCGACCATTTTTTGGCTGATCATAATTACTCCTCAATGGATCGAGTCCAGACCGAACTTCCCGACCAAAAAATGTTGTGGGCGGGGTTCGGGCTGGCATCCAGGCTACCTGCGCAGCACCATGGTGCAGAGATTGTCCGATGCTGGTCTCGAATCGAGGGAAATTATGTCTGTGAGTGGACATAAGTGTGAAAGTTCACTACAGAGCTACTGGAGGCCAAACTTAAAACAAAGAAAGCACTGGAGTGACATTCTTGCTGCAACAGAAAACACCGCTGACAGCGCTGAGCCCCAACTAAAGAGGACCGCGTTAAATATCACCACAGAGGAGCCGATTGAAATGAGACAAATATTTAATGCGTGCACAATAAACGGAGATGTTCAAATAAATATAAATAAACAACAATAAATAAAGTATCTCTTGTTAGGCAGCATTTTAGAAACTAAATTAATAACTAGATTAAAGACCGTTAGCCTATCTATCAAAATATGTGCCCTTGTGTTTTTATTTTATTTGTTATTTTGCTGAGAGATAAGCTATTTGTGTGAGGAAATTTCAAAAAGGAAATGTCACAAATTTTGTGTTGTAAAAAATAAAATAAATAAGACAAAGTTTGCGAATGGTTTGTTGTTTTTATTTGAGCTTTCCTGCATAGGTAAACATTGGTACGTTGCTCTTCACAGTCAGGGACTATATTTTTCTAGCGGAAGGAATGTTTTTATTGATTTAACTACACGAAAGTTGCACTAATACATTGTTTTTTAATTTAATATTGTGTGGAAACCGTTTTATAAAAGCAATAAGATACTCGAGGCAAGTGCTGTATCGTGAATAAGTAACGGCTCAAGGGGTTGCAGGCACTCCGCTTCGCGTCGTGCCTAACAACGCCCTTGAGCCGTTACTTATTCAAGATACAGCACAGCCTCTCGTACATATATATTATATATATATATATATATATATATATATATATAAAAATGTTGGAGTGAATTATGACATTTCTTGACAAACTTTGTGAGATCTTCCTAAAACTTTTAAATTTTCCTAAAATGCTATTATGCATTAACATCTTTATACACTGACTTTTACTGTGTCTTTACTAGTTCAACTCGCATGAATCTTCTTCAAAACGGTGCTAATACATAATCAATTAGACAGTGATATAATGTGAGATCACTTATGTATGCATGACGTTTTATTGATATTTTGTGAATGCATGCGAGATGATCCGACTAAAGGGACATGTAAATCACACCTGTGTAAGCTAGATGCAGAGCAAAATTTACTATAGGCTATAGATGAACAGAGCTTTTGTTGCAGTCCGCAGACTTCGCAGACTCGCACCCCTATTGAGATAGCAATCACTCCTCCACGAGTTTTCATCACGGGGTGCGTGTTCCACCCTGACAGCACACTCCTCCCAGCCCAGTGGGATGGCTGTCTCGGCTAGCAGAGGATGTTTTCACAGCATTTACATGAGAGAAAATATTTTCACTGCTGTGCGAATCATGAAAGCAGTGGTTCCAGACAAGGCTAAATGAAACTAATCTTTAAAATTAACACAAATTTAAACTGTCTTTTTTATGCCAAGCAACTGGACTGGCAGGAGATGCGAATGGGGGGAGTTAAAAGGGGTCTGCGATGCTAGGGTTACTTGAAGGTGATTGACAGATGAAGAGAAAGACAAGTTTATGAGCTAGAGACACAGCCTGGCCAATAGAAGAGAAAAATCACAAAATACATTTCTCATGTGTTTCTCCTAGATAGCAACGAGATTGAACGAAGAGCAAAAGGTCACTTTTGGAAAGGAAAAATTGGGGCTCAGTACATGTTAAGCTCCATTTAACAGCATCTGTTGCATAAAGTTTATTACTACAAATATAATTGTTTAACTTTT
The DNA here is from genome assembly GCA_036326025.1 of Chrosomus eos. Taxonomy (NCBI): domain Eukaryota; kingdom Metazoa; phylum Chordata; class Actinopteri; order Cypriniformes; family Leuciscidae; genus Chrosomus; species Chrosomus eos. The sequence continues at coordinate 29,339,188 of CM070824.1, read as the reverse complement.
CCCTTAATAAAGTTGCATTGTTTTCCCATTAATTGACTGACAGCTCTCCTGAGAGATATCGGGAGTAAGTGCAGAGCCGTTGAGTGCATTTACTCATCTCGCACAAAAAGAGGTTTAGAATCTCTTTAAAATGAATAAAAACAGTGAAATGTAAATTCGTAATATTACTCAAACCTGCAATAATTACATAACTCAAATATACTTAAAGGATAATTCCGGCATTTAACACTTTGAGTCTATTTTCTAGTTTGTTTTGGATGAACTTGGTGGACTTAGAAATTTTGACAATGGTTCCTGTCTCGAGTTTTTTACAATTTTAGAATTGCCTCGGACCGCTTCAGGGGTGCGTTTCCCGTACAACTATGTAACTCGCTGCTTCACTACCATAGTACGATGCATCGTTGGAGAAATCAACTAGCTAGTCGCGACTGTTTCCCGAAACGTATTGTCGCGAAGTATCGTTCAACCACGTTGGTTTATGACGTCTCGCACGTGGTGGAGTAATATAACTACTTTTAATGAAACGGTTTGAGATCCAATTAACGCTCGATTTGTTTATATAAATTACAGACATGTCATCTGAGGACTATTTCTAAATTTTCTCAGTTATTTTGCTTGATTACCAGACTCAATATTTAGCTCGTTCTTACATAGTAGAGCACGTTCGCACATGCGCAGTCTTCAAACACGGTACTTCAAATCTTTTGACAAACTAAAAGACGTAAATTACATTTGTATGTATTCTAAATAAAAGATATAGATTGTACTGAATGTCAGCTTGCTTATTTGGCTCAAGATAATAATTTATTAAGCCCACATGTTATAAAAATTAGAAACTAGGCTTCTAACGACAGCTCGAGAGCTGTCGTTCCAACCACACAACTTTGCGATGCTGTTTGCGAATGTTCGTTGGAACGATGGTTTTGGGAAACACAGACTCGTTGAACTATGCTAACAACGACGGAACTTGCGACCATAGTTGGCTAACGATGCTTTCGGGAAACGCACCCCAGAGTGGCTGTCTACGAGCATACTGAAACATGTCCTTAAAACAACCCTTAACGTTAGTTTTCAAAACTGTGCAACTCACCGAGTGGTTAGTTGTGTTCGTTGATGATTAAAAACAAATATATCGGCGCAATGTATGTTTTAAATCCGTGTTATTTACTATAGTAGAACTATATTTTCAGATACCTCACAATCGCGTAATAATCTTCTGCTCGATATTTGAGTCTGAAGCGTTGGCACACTCCCGACCACTTGATGGCGACAACCACTTTGCCGCAGTTGCTCTGCTCACGCTAGCCTTCTGAGAGACGGAGAACCGAGAGAAAAGACTACAACCAAATGTAAACAGACCCCTTTCGGTATCCGGTAGCACAGTAATATCAACGAGCACTGAGTCCTCCAATAGACATCAATGGAATTTAAAAAAATGCCAAATAAATCACTACAGAAACTGTATTTCGCTATGCTACTTGTTTTGGAACATCAACAAACACCACTAACCACTCGGTGAGTTGTGAAAGTTTTGAAAACTAACGTTAAGGGTTGTTTTAAGGACATGTTTCAGTATGCTTGTAGACAGCCACTCTGAAGCGGTCCGAGGCGATTCTAAAATTGTCAAAAACTCGAGACAGGAACCATTGTCAAAATTTCTAAGTCCACCACTCTAGTTCATCCAAAACAAATTAGAAAATAGACTTAATGTGTTAAATACCGGAATTATCCTTTAATGCATTTAATCTCACTTTATTAACCTGTCTTTGCTGGTGAACTTTGATTATCCAATTCAACCATACAAATAAGCAAAAATGACTTTAGTTCATCACATCACATTTGTGTTTCTGCTGAAGTAAGAGTGTTATGGTGCTTCTAAAACAGAAGGCTGTGTCGTAAGAATGCTGCATATCTCAGCTGCCACGTTATCGAGGATCCTTGGAAGGCAGCCTTCATTTTTCTTTCTTCATTGGCCTGTTTTGAAGGATGCATCAAGTCTATCATTCGTGCCCTTTTGGTCAGCCACAATCGCACACATTCCAATTCACGAAAAAGAACTGATGGAAAAAGAGTCTGCACTGAGCTTGTCTGAATTCATTATGAAATGTGAGATGAAAAATTATATTTTCGGAGATGAAGGCATAGAAGTTTTCGTATTTTATTTTCTATAAATTAATCACTTAACAGTAAACTGTTTCAACCTTAATTTTATGAAGCGACGAGAATACTTTTTGTATGCTAAAAAAAAAAAAAGAAGTTTATTCAACATTTACTTCTTCAGCTTGCGTTCTGACCAGGAAAGGCTTGCGTTCTGACCAGGAAAGAAAAGGCTTGTGTTTACAAGCAGAGGAAGACGCACGCGATGTCACTCATCTCGTAAATTCCTGTCTAAGACTGATATGGAAGAGAAGAAATTGTTGAATAAAGTTATTTTATTTTTTTGGCGAACAAAAAATATTCTTGTCGCTTCATAAAATTTATGTTGAACCACTGTAGTCACATGGACTATTTTAAAAGGGTCATATAATGGTACATGTGTTGTGATAGTCTACGTAATACATGTGTACGTAAGACGCTGTGTGCGTGTACCGGAAGTGTATGCTGTATTGAACATGTGAACCCCAAGTAAAGATGTTCGTACACCTACCTCTGATGCTGTCGAGTAATACTTCATGGTGGCAGCGGTAAAACAACTGTAGTATCATCCGCGTGAGTGTTCGTGACCAGTGAAGCGAGAAAATTATGCCACGAGCCCAATCGGTGTAACGTGATATGGCTGTGTGGAATGCCGCGGGAGACCACTCTGTGACGCGCTCTCTTGTACACGTGTGGGATCGGAAAAGAGCATTGTCTGCGTGATAATTGTTCATAAAAAACAACGACTACTTTTGACGTGAGTACAAGATAAATGCGTTAAAATGGCAGCTCATTTACCAATGATGAACTGGTCTGACCCCGATCTGAGTGAAGCAATGTCTTTATTCAAACAAAAAATGAATCTGTACATAGAAGATGAAGAAATAACGGATGCAGGGAAACAAGCTAGAAAAATATGTAGAGGAATTGGAGATGAAGGATTAAAACGACTAAATGCAAGTGGGCTTAGTGATGCAGAAAAGAGAGAGCCTGACACCTTGTGGAATTTTTTTGAAGGGCAACTAAAGTTAAATGTGAACTTCAGAATCCACAGACTCCATCTCATGCAGTATAGACAAAAGCCAAGTGAGAGCATTGATGACTTTGTGACTAGAGCAAGAACTTTAGCACTGAAATGCCAATTCACAGACGATGAGCTCAATGAACGCTTAGTCGAACTTATCATTGCCAGTACTCCTTTTGATTCTTTAAGAAATGACCTATACAGCAAACCTAAAGGTCACCCCATTGCCGAAGTACTTGCAGAGGGACGAAAGTACGAAGCCTTGGCAGCTGGTAATGAACAGATACAACAACTTGGTATGTCACAGACTGAAAATGTCCATGCTGTAACAAGAGGACGAACGTGTCAAAACTGCAACACAAACCACAAGCCGAGACAGTGCCCTGCATACAACGATATATGCTCTATGTGTGGTAACAGAGGCCACTGGGCAAAGTGCTGTAAAAAGAGCAGACGACAGAGACAGCTATCCAGCCAGTGCAGAAGTAAGTCACGAACACGCAACAGATACCAAAGCCACGCTCACCCATGGAAAGACCACAAACGCAAAGACGAGTCCAGCATTAGCACTGTAGACAGCACTAAAGACGATGAGTATACATACCAACAACACTTTTACTCCATCACCATCAGTGCAAAATGCATGCATAGCATTCATGTGAAACCACCTAGAGATGAGGCATATACAACTCTGAATATTAAACCACCTCTCTTGCAAGGACATGGATACACGCTTCGCCTGAAAATAGATACTGGGGCATCTGGAAACACGCTTCCACTGCGTACATTCAAACAGATGTATGGTGCATCACCACAAAGCATGGAACATCTCAAATCAGCATCCAATGTAAAATTGACGTCATACACTGGTGATGTGATCCCCTGCTTCGGAACCATCAACATGCCATGCCAGCACAAAAAGTCCAGATGGATAGATGCAAAGTTCTATGTCGTTGACGTACCTGGACCAGCCGTGGTTGGACTACCCACAAGTGAGCTCCTCAGCCTTGTGACAGTAAATGTTGATGTGATGACTGAAAGAGAAAACAATGGACATGAAGGACGACAAACAAAAGTGAGTACCCAACAACACATAAAAGGCATCAAAGAACTAAAAGAGAAATACCCAGACCAATTTGATAAAATTGGCAGTTTCAGTGGCACAGCAAAACTCATCCTAAAGGAAGGTGCTAATCCATTCATCGACCCACCACGCAAATGCAGTATCCACATCAAGGACAAACTTCAAAATGAGCTGAACAAACTTGTCGATCAAGGAGTCCTGCGAAAAGTAGAAGAGCACACAGATTGGTGTTCTAGTCTTGCCTTCAGCACCAAAAAAGACGGATCACTTCGAATCTGTTTAGACCCTCAGAAACTAAATGCAAGCCTGAAGAGGTGCCCTCACAAAATTCCAACTGTGGAAGAACTTAACCCCAAATTTGCAAATGCAAAAGTGTTCAGCAAGCTAGACGCAAAAGCTGGATACTGGTCGATACATCTTGAAGAGGAGTCACAAATTTTAACCACGTTCCGCACTCCTTTTGGCAGATACTGCTGGAGACGCTTACCATTTGGTCTCAGTGTGTCCCAAGACCTCTTTCAAGCCAAAATGGACCAAATTCTTGAAGGTCTTCATGGTGTAATCAGCATAGCAGATGATGTTGCAGTTTGTGGAGTTGACGAAGAGGAACACGACAGGAATCTGACAAGCCTGATGGAAAGAGCTGTAGAAACAGGTCTGGTGTTTAACAGTGACAAATGTATCATCAAACAGCAGAGCATATCTTTTTTTGGCAACCTGTACACAGACAAAGGCATCAGACCAGATCCAGCCAAAATCCACGATATACAAAAAATGCCAACGCCACAAAGCAAAGATGACCTTCATCGATTCATGGGCATGTTAAACTACCTGTCACCCTACATACCAAAGTTTGCTGATAAAGCCCACAATCTGAGAGGATTGTTAAAAAGTGACTCACAATGGGTATGGGACACTGATTATCAGAAATACTTTGATGACCTAAAGAAAACAGTGACTGTTGATGCTTGCTTAAAGTACTACAATCCAGCAGCCACCCTCACACTGGAGGTAGATGCATCACAGAGAGGCATTGGTGTAGCACTGGTGCAAGACAACAGGCCCATTGCTTTCGGTTCGAAGACATTAACTGAATGTCAATCAAGATACAGCAACATTGAAAGAGAAATGCTTGCTATTGTGTATGGTATGCAGCGATATCACACATACTTGTACGGCAAGTCATTCGTCGTAATAACGGACCACAAACCTCTCGTCACCATATGCACAAAGCCTCTGCATGCTGCTCCTCCCAGGCTACAACGCATGCTGATCAAAACACAGGGATACAACTACAGCATCGTGTATCGTCCTGGATGCCAAATGATTCTAGCTGACACTCTCAGCCGCCTGCCAAACCCTGAAAACAATGAAGACATTGAACTTGATGAACGCATTGATGGGCTGGATACCGAATTTGAAGACCCTGAGCATCATACTGTTGCAATTGTAAACTTCTCCCCAAACAAACAGGAGATTCTCAGAACTGAGACTGCAAAAGACCCCAAGCTCAGTGCGCTAAAAGAAATCATCCATCAGGGATGGCCAGACAGAATTCAAGACCTGCCAAAAGACCTACGCAGCTATTGGCCTTTCCGAGATGAACTTGCCATAGAAGCTGGAGTTGTGTTTAAGGGCAGACAAGTGCTTATTCCAGAATCCATGACCAGCGACATTCTGACCCAACTCCATGCAGCCCACCAAGGTATAGAAAAAAACACGCAGGTTGGCTAGAGAAAGTGTATATTGGACAAAGATAAACACAGACATTGAGAAACTGTGCAGATCTTGCAGCACCTGTGCAGAAAATCAAGATGCACAACCAAAAGAACCTCTTATTCCACACAAAACACCCACAAAGCCATGGCAATACCTGGCGTCAGATCTATTCGAGATCCATGGACATCAGTACCTACTTACCGTGGACAGGTATTCCAAGTACCCATTAGTTGATGAAATGCCCATACCAGTAAGTAGCCATGCAGTTGCACAAAAAATGCAAAGTTACATGTCTTTATTTGGTCGACCAGATGAAATAATGACAGATAACGGACCACAGTACACGGGGCAATCTTTCAGGAAGTTCATAGCTGATTGGGGAATAGAACACATCACAAGTTCACCACACTACCCAAAAAGCAATGGATTTATTGAAAGACATGTAAGACACATCAAATCCATCATAAAAAAAACCATACAACACAAAGGAAATGTACAAGTGGCTCTGATGCAGGTGCGAGCGACACCCATTGACAGTGATTTACCATCCCCTGCAGAATTACTCCTTGGCAGACCAATCACCACACTCCTACCAAGTCATGCAGATCCAGGTAAACTTGAACACAGACAGCACCTGGAAAAAGGGATTACAAGGATGAAAACACACCATGATCAGTGTAGTGGTAGAGACTTACCACCATTGTTTCGTGGACAGAGTGTGAGAGTGCTGGACAAGGAGAGGAAAACATGGCACCCAGGTACTATTGTGGAAAGATGCAAGGAGCCGAGAAGTTACCTGATCCAAACACCAAATGGAAACACAGTCAGACGTACTAGGAGCCAACTCCGTGAAATGTACGTTCCACACACACAGAAAATCCTGAAAAAGGTACAATTCGCTGAAACACCCAAAAGAGATGTGGTTGAACAAAGCCACAATAATCCAGTTGAAAACAAAATCACACAACCTCTTGAAACAAAAGCAGACAATACCGTACAGGAGACAACAAGACCAACATGCACAAGGTCTGGACGGATCATTGTCAAGCCAGCTCAATACAGGGACTATGTGTAAAGCTGAATTAATAGTCAAGCAGTAAAAAGAATACCAAATATGGACTGAATGCTTATTTTGCACATATAACCACTAAACAGGTTGTTATTGTTCATTATTGTTATAATGTGCACCCTATTGGAAAAAAAAAAACTTGACATACTTTTGTTAAGAATCTTATGTTATACAGAAAAAAAAGCAATCTTGTTGTTGTACTGGTTGTCTGAGGTGTTTACACATTTATGTTAAACAGGGGGGATGTTGTGATAGTCTACGTAATACATGTGTACGTAAGACGCTGTGTGCGTGTACCGGAAGTGTATGCTGTATTGAACATGTGAACCCCAAGTAAAGATGTTCGTACACCTACCTCTGATGCTGTCGAGTAATACTTCAACATGCACTTTTACAAGTTGATTGTACTGAAATGTGTGTTTGCAGTGCCTGTACACAACCGTCATATAATGATAAAAATCCATCCAGTGATTTTGTTTTAATCTCCTTATATGTTTTCCCCTGCCTCAAATTGAGCCGTTCGTTTTAGTGACGTAGATAAATCAGACGCCCCTCCCACAATTGTTGATTGACAGCCGAGTTTCAACACAGACCCGCCCTGAGCGCTGTCCTCATAGTCCGTCATTGTTTACACTGGAGCAGAATGGCGGCCGTCTCAATCATAGACATAATATAATACATAGACGCCCTATTGGCCGCTGGAGCGCACGTCAACGGCGCCGCCATATTGGGGATGGCAACTTTCCCATACCTCTCATACTGGGAATGAGAAAAATGCCTGTTTTGTGCGCTGCTTGGGGCTGTACAAGTCGCCACACGATTGAAAAAAGCTTTCGAGGAATTATCTTTCACAGGCAAGACTGAACGTTTGTTTTTGGTTGTATTTGGTCATTATTTAATTAGTAATAGTAACGTTCAGAGGATAAATAAAAAAATACTACTGTTATTGTGTCACAAAATGTAGTTTTAATAGTTTTTCAGTCGACAATGTAGTTGTTTAAAGCTTAAATATGTGGTTTGTTTATAAAGATAGCGCCTATTTAAAAATTTGATCTGACGTTTTCGGAGTTGTACGACGCGATCACCGGGCGCTCGGCGCTCATTAAGCCCGCAGAGGACAGCCTTACCTCGGCCAGAGCGTCTGAAGTGTGCCGCCGGCTCGGATGTCTCTAGTCTAGTGATTAAACATGAGATATTATTCGTCTTGTGTATATCTAACGGGCGATCTTTGGTCTCATTAATCTATAAATGGTTCCCTGGTAAATCGTTTTGGCTGAGGGCAAAGTGAAGTTTCATAACTTTATATTTAGGCTTTTTTAACGTTGTATCCTGCTGTATGTTTGACTGAAGCTACTTCTGTTATAATGGCTATTACTGATCAATACAACTGAAATTTAACAAAAAGAGTTAAATATTAAATATAAGTCACTATTTAACTTATTTTTTATTGTGTATATACTGTAATTGATATATCTTATTCTATTGCTATTATTATAGTATTATTAATAAACCATATGCTATTATCAATATTTTTGTGATTGTATTATTGTATGATATTATATAATTATACTATTCATTACTATTTTATTTGCTGTATACTATTTGTTTATGTTATTGACTAAACTATTTACTACTTCTCACAAATGTTAGTTGTACCATAACATATGTATTAGCATGGATCCATCAGTTATCTTTGTTATTGCTCAAATCTGGTCAATCACAGAAAATGCTTTTTCCACAATAAGAAAACTTAAATTATATCTCAGTATGGGGGTCTTCATCATTCTTATCCAAGAATAAAAAGCCAGATACATGACAAGTCTGAGCTTTGACCATTCTTTATTAAAACAAATATTTTACAAGTGTAACTATTGAGATTTTAAATAACTAGAGATGGAACTTTTTGTACACCACATACAAACCACTGAAATCGGTTGATAAATATAAAAACAGTTTTTGTTTTTATCCAGAAAAAAACGCAGCTCACCCTTGATTACAGTGCAGTCTTGCCCTCCGCAAAATGGCGGACCCGTTGACGTATCGCAGCAACGTTCCAAAGCGGCCAATAGGGCGTCTATGTATTATATTATGTCTATGGTCTCAATTGTGGTGTTCTGTTCTTGGGTGTAATAAGGAACACAGCAGTCATTTTAATGTTCCTAAATCCGAACCGCTGAAGACACAGTGGCTGAGTTTTGTCTATGATGGGAATATTCCCCACGATCAACGTAAATGCGTTCGGTTCATGTTTGCGCGAATCATTTTGACACACCAGACTGCAATATAAACGAGGAGGGTCATAAAGCTGTTTTTTCTAAGAAGCTGCTCCTGAAAAAGGAATCGGTACCAACTATACGTGTTCCTGCTGCACCTCCAGAAGAACTGAAGTGAGTGTAACGTTTTATTAACCTTTAAATATTAATCTTTGCAAATCGCTTGCACGCTCACGGTGAATGTGGCTAGTGTTTACACTCAGGGTGCATTACAGCATGTTTTCTATGTAACATTACGACGTTCTCAATATAATTAATAATCCCACGTTTATAATGAACAACGTGTTATGGTTAATGTGTTAATAAAAAACTGTGTACGCAGAGGGGCGGGGTGAGCAAAGCTCATTATCATTTAAAGGCATATGCACTGAAACGGCTTGCTGAAAACAAGGCTGTTTTTGAGCAGGTAAAATTAGTGTTTTCTTAAAATACTAATGAGAATTTTTAATAAAAGTATATTACAAAGTTTTTATTTAGACCCTAAAGATTCATATTAACTTGTACAAAAATGGCATTATATGACCCCTTTAACAATGTCTTTCCTACCTTTCTGAGTCTTGAAAGTGTTAATTAAATAGCTGTCAATTGACTCTTACAAATGATCATCTGAAGTGTTTACTCGACCTGAGAGCCGCAGCATTTAAAATCCGCAGTAGCGAGTTTAGCATCAGAATGATCAGATATCTGACCTTTTCAGCTAATCCAATAAAATGTATGAGAACAGAGATATAAAGCATGACAGTATAATAAGTGTACTGGCACAGGCTGAGTGATTTCTGATGGCTTCCTTTGCACTGGTGCAGCTTCCTAAAGCCTTCACTCTTTTTCTCTATTTGTCTCTCATTCAGCTGGAGATTGTAGGGTGACTGTCAGTATGTCCGGTAGCTGTTATTATAAAAGAAAGCGTGAAAGAAGGGGATAATGAAAGGTTAGGGTAATGGACAGCATGCAGATGGAACTCTGCATATGACGCACTCACTCATGCTGTGCTTTCATGCAGATTGTATTCAAAAGGAACCAATTAGTCATTGTTTCACTGGCCTTGCCATTTTCATTCCAGTGCAATACCCTATAGGAATAGTAAGATGAGTAATAATTATTCAGTGCACTGCAGTATAGAGATCCAAATAGAAATCAACATTCCCATAGTTAGCTTCAAAAGCAGGTTGTTCAGAAATTATTGTTTGTGATGTCAGCCATATTAATGTATGACCACGTTTACATATACAGGCAAACCAAAATTTATTCAGACACCTTTAACATTTCTCACATTAACACAGTTTATTCGCTATAGTTTAGAAAATGGTAATTAAATATGACAAGAACATTATGTAACATTTTTTACCTTAAAATAATGTTTCCAAAATCTTATCAGTGGTTCATCAAGTCGTAACAGGGTGAAAGGCACTTCTGCCATAGCCTGACGGGGTCTGTATCGCTTTTACTGGCACTACTAAAATAAATACAAAATTTGACTGCTTTACGTCAAGCGCTACAATAGTCATTATTTCGTTTTTCTTCGTTTCTGATGTCGCAATACACCATCCTTTCATGAAATCATGTAACATACTCTACTTTGTCTGTGGACATCGTCCATTCTAAAGCCGGTGCTGGATAAACAGCGAGCGTGCGTGCGGCGGTAGGCTAAATAATTTACGACAGCGGTAATGGACAATTTAGTTTCCAACCAGTAGGGCGACCGAAGAGGAAAAGTTCCATGGTGTTGCTTTAAATTTAATGGAGTAGTTCACTTTCAAATGAAAATTAGCCCATAATTTACTCACCCTCAAGCCACCCTTGGTGTATATGTCTTTCTTCTTTCAGGTGAATACAATCGGAGTTATATTAAAAAAACATCCTTGCTCTTCCAAGTTTTATAATAGCAGTGGATTGCAACCAACAGATTGAAGCTCAAAGATGTGCATCCATCCATCATAAACGAACTTCAAACAGCTCCACGGGGTTAATAAAGGCCTTCTGAAGCAAAACGATGAGTTTGTGTAGAAAAATATTATTTAACACGTTACAAGGTAAAATACTAGCTTCCGGTCAAATGGCCATATGCAGTCTACTTGCCCCTAATGCGCAACTTACAAAATGGCATAGCGTAAATGGCAGCAGTACATCCCATTACTCACATAGGTTGCACTTTACACTTAAGTGGAATTCGTATGTTTGTTTGTCTTGAAGCCGTTTGGAGTTCTTTTACAATGGATGTATGCACGTTTTTGAGCTTCAATCTGTTGGTTGCAATCCACTGCTATTATAAAACTTGGAAGAGCCATGATATTTATTTCATATATCTCCGATTGTATTCGTTTGAAAGTAGAAAGTCAAGTCATATACACCTAGGATGGCTTGAGGGTGAGTAAATCATGGGCTAATTTTCATTTGAAAGTGAACTAATCCTTTTAAGTACACAATTTAGGTCAACCAATTACCAAACAATGCTTAATTTTGTTCAGTCAGTGGTGTAAAATGGTTGCATTAGCAATTAAAGAAAAAACACCACAAAATATGGTCCGGTCAAAGTGTCTGAATAATTTTTGGTCCCAAATTTGTATACATTTTATCGGTAGTCCACTGTATGAATTATTTTGGGCTATAATATGTCACAGTTTTCTTTGTTTTGCTATGTTAAAAAAATATAAAAAATTATACCTTGTGTCTGAATAATTTTTGGTTTGACTGTATCTACCTATAACTATTGTTACTCATCTCACAAGAGGTTTGTCCAGCTCACAATTGAGTGACTAAGAGCATTTAAAAAAAAAAAAAAAAATACTGACTGTGTATGTTGTTCCTGAATGCATTAACACAGTTGGTATAAACCATTTTAAACCTATATTATATTATATTATATTATATTATATTATATTATATTATATTATATTATATTATATTATATTATATTATATTATATTATAATCCAATCCTTGTTTGCATTTAAAATGCAAGCATATTAAAGAGTGATCTAAGCTTTTTTATGGCCTAGTATGAGTTATGGTGTTTTTCTGAGTTTTGTGGTCAAGTGCTTTCTGCCTAAAGATTGGAATAGATTTTTAATGAGTAATATCAATGTGGTATGCTTTAAATGGGAGAATGTTTTGATCACTATTTGATCGGGGGAAAAAAAGGTAGTGGTTGAGTAGTATTTACAAAGCAATATATGATGTCACCCGATTCAACAAGCGTAACCAGAATGCCACATGTGAACATAGTATGAGATCATCTCAGAATTTAACAAGGATCAGCTGCCATTGGTTTACGAAATTACACAGTGCAATGCTGCTATCCAGAGGAATGGAGCGTCCTATCTTCACTTCTCATATGATAGGCCAATGACGGTGATAATAATTGTTTGATTGATCCAAGTGCTGGAAGTGTGCTTAAGCGCTCTTGTTACTAGGCTATATCTGAACCTTAGGGATTGAGATCATCGGTCACAGGCTGGAGAAACTCAAACAGCGTAAACTAATGCTGGGTACACACCAAAAGATTTTTTACATCTTATAAGATTTTCAAAATGTGAGAGACCACAAACATGGACGACAAATCCTAGATTTAACCGTTTTGCTCCTATAACAGCTTTTCAACCAGAGTCTCGACTGTGAACACAGGAAATCTTGCAAAATCTCAAGAGACTTCAAAATAAGCATGGCGGGCGATATGCAGAAAGAAATTGCGATGATAGTGTTTTGAATGATTTTAACAGAAAAACATTCATGCTGTTGCCACAAATCAACAAGCTGATCCTCCATCTCTGCTGTCCACATCAATTTCACTTTGTGCTGCGCCATGACTGCATATGTTATGTTTCCGTCTTCAATTATCTCGATTTCTGATTGGATATTGTTTCGTTTCACGTGATAATCTCCAGAGCGTGTGCGCGTTTGTCCCCGGGGTTCCCCCCACACATCAGGATTTCTGATAGTAAATATTCAACATGTTGAATATTTACGATTCGCGATCGGGGCGGCTCCGACGTTCTTCCGAGCAGGTTCGGACACTCTTAACACACCTCACACCAAGAGAAAATCTGATAAGATAATCTGTAGAACCATCAAGATAATCGGGACATAGCTAGGATTGTTAACCTGACTCCGCCAGATGGATTTGCTCCGCATATCCATCTGGAAACCTTCCGTTGAAGTAGTTTTGGTAAGGGGCGAAAATACTGGTTAGCTGATTGGCCTATGTTGGTGATAGACAGGCCAAATCAACCAATCAGATCAACGAAGCATATGACGTACTAACAGAGCTACGATGAAAACACAACCACAAGCCAGGCTACTCTTGCTGCTGCAGGTAAAGGCTCGTTAGCTCAGCAAATAAGCAACATGTCGGCAAAGGATATTTGCCGTTTATGTAACTACAATTTACAAATAACTGAAGCCGCCATGTTCTTTAGACTGAACTGTCTCGCTTCTCGTTGCGTCACACCTCAACCCGCCTCAAAGCCAACGCTGATTGGACGTTCGTTTGGTGAACTGCTCCCAAATTTTCTTTAACGGAAAGTATCCAGACTAATCTGCGAGTGAAACCTTGAAAGCTCGCGAGATCAGGATGGTCTCACGAGGCTATAGGATTGTCGGAAGGGGGAAAATCGGCCCAAAATCAGCCCGATTATCTTTTCGTGTGTACCCAGCATTAGAGGAACGTGTAGAAGTGAGAATGACAAAGAAAATGGGCATGAAAGAGAAGAGTTAAGTGCAGTTTAATGGTGCTCACAAAAATAACCGTTGGTGAACACAGAGCATCTCTAATGAATCCAGCATTGGGCTGCGTAACCACAGGAGCAGATGAAAGTGATTGTTCACAGTCCACCACAGCTCAAGAGCCACACTGTGATTGTTTAGTGATGATCAGAGCATGAATGCTCCCTTTCATTTGTCATTGGTGGTTTACTTGAATCCATGCTGACTGTGTGCTTCTTTTTCCATCCTTTTTTGGCATACTAGTGTGTGTATAATATTAGAACACAACAAGATGGAAACGGTAAGGGGAAGTGGTGTTCTAATTCTTGAAGTCAGCATGAAACGGAAGTTGCTGTAGCTTTTTCTTCCTTATTGGCACATGTATTTAAAGTGACATTTGAAGGCCAAGTATGGTAACTCATAATGTATTTAACCCATCCAAGTTAGTGCACACACATTCGGAGTAGTAAACAGTGGGCAGTCATTCATTGTGGTGCCCGGGGAGCGATTGGCAACCTTCGGGTTACCAGTCTTACTTTCTAATCATTATGCCTAGACTACCCCTATGTGCACTGATGAATCATAAAAACTGCAATATTCCTTTAAAAATTATATATATAGTCCACAGACTTATAAAAGTCTGCAGGGTTCTTTTTGTTACCATCATGTTCTTGAATGGGCTCTATGCACGGCGGTATTTCCGGTGAAGGGTTAAGGATGCTCGATAACTTCCGCCGATCGTAGAGTCCAATGCAATACCAAGAATTTATATTGATTTTTATACTCCATGGTTATACTAAAGAAACGTTAGTCACAAAAACAGACAAAACAGCCACCCCTCGTTGTGTTTATGCTTCTTTTTAAAATTATATTAAATAAACATAACTATACATAAAATTACATCTAAACATGAAAGTTTCATTTCAAAGATGGGAGGACAGTACATTTTGAAGACTCTGCCATAATCCCGTTTTCCTCGGTTTTCCTCCGCTTTAATCTCCCCAACCGGAAACGGATGAGCATCCTTGCGTCAAATGCGGAACTCATGCGTGCATATAGCCAATTGTTGCTTGCTCGAGATTAACCTTTCTTGCAAGTAGTACACAAAACATACTACAAAAAATACAGCCTAAGTTTTTTGTGCGTAATTTCTTTTTACAGTTTTTGTCTTTTTATGTCTGTACATTTATGGTTAAATAAGTAGTTTTAACTAAACATTACATCTGAATAGTCTACTAATATTTAGTTAATTATCAAATTGGCAATACGTTACATGTGTCTTTTCATAACACACTATTGCCACACATCAGGTGAATGTCACACAAGCATTTTGTAATATTGATCTGAATTGAATTACCACCAAACCAAAACTAAAAGATTGGTATAAAGTTATAGTTATAAAGCACTTAAGTGTCTAAATAATGTTTATTTTAAATACATCTTTTTTTATATTGTTAACTGATACAATGACATTCATATATTATTAATTTGGACAAAGTGTCTAACTTTTTTGAAGCCACACTGTATATTAAGTTCTACAGTTTGAGTAAAAAGACAATTTTGGGAACTAAATCATTTTTATATAATTAATATATGAATACATTAAAGTAACACCAAGTAACTTTTCCTCTTCGGTCGCCCTACTGGTTGGAAACGAAATTGTCCATTGTCGTATTGTCGTAAATTGTCCATTGTCGTAAATAATCTAGCCTACCGTCGCACGCACGCTCGCTGTTTATCCAGCACCGGCTTTAGAATGAACGAGGTCCACAGACAAGGTAGAGTATGTTACGTGATTTCATGAAAGGGTGATGTATTGCGACATCAGAAACGAAGAAAAGCGAAATAATGACTATTGTAGCGCTTGACGTAAAGCAGTCGAATTTTGTAGTTCTTTTTGTGGTCGGGTTACTACCCGAAACCCGAAGTTACATAGTGCCAGTAAAAGTGATACAGACCCAGTCAGGCTATGGCAGAAGTGCCTTTCACCCTGTTACGACTTGATGAACCACTGATAAGATCTTGGAAACATTATTTTAAGGTAAACAATGTTACATAGTGTTGCTTTAAAAAACAATTTGGAGATATTTTGGTAGATAGGTCCATTGTCGTTAATCGATGAATGAAGCAATGGGCGGGGTTATTACTTTGACTTCATAACTTGTAATGCATCATCCTTATTGTCAGAAAAGGACAAAATTACAGATACATGTGTTAGAGAACAGTTGCTATATAAGCACAAGCCCCGTCTGAACGGTTTGATTGGTCGTGGCGGTGGTGCTGCAATCTTCTTATTCTTATTCTTCTTATCTTAAATATTCTTAATGTTACTCAAAAAAGGACACAGTTTTAATTCATTTGCACTATTGTTTCTGTCTAAATGAATACATGATATTAGCTAACTGCATGTTTTGTAATTTCTTAATATTGTACATCTTTTGACATATAGGGCATTACTTTGACACAGTCACCTCTGATAACAAATTTCTCTAAACTGCAATATAGAAACCTTTATTTTCTGTAACGCTACAATGAAACGATATGTTTTGTGAAAAGCGCTATTACTTTCATTTGGACGTGCAGAAATAAGTAAACAGTATTCTGAAATATTCTGAAAATTAATAAAAAACAAAACAATATTCTGATTGATTAAGAAATTTGCCAGCTGTCTTATTCATAAAAAGTGACTTTTTCTGGTTATGGCAACTGCAGTTGCAATAACCAAATTCTAATATTAAGCATAATTTTCATATGCTTTTAAACATGTCCTCTGATATGGGAACAGAATCATAAATAGAGGATAGCACAAGGGCGGAACCAAGAGAGTGAGAGAGAGACAGAAGGAGAGAGTGAAAGAGAAGAGGTGGGGGTGGATGCGAGAGGAGCGGATTGTTTGGCTGTTGTCCATATGTGCGGCAGGGGAGTTGAAGCAGTCAGGAGGGGAGAGAGGGCTGGCACGTGGAAGGGCAGTATTTCACAGAGCCGGTAGAGAGAGAGAAAGAGAGAGAGAAGAGGCTTCTTCTCATTAGAGGAGGAGGAGGTGGAAGCTCTCCAAAATCAGCGTGCTTGATGTCTGACACACTCATACTCACACATATAGTGCTATGAGTTTGAGGAATCCATCGGCTGTGGTAAGAGTGACAGGAACAGTCAGCCAGGATTGAGTCACAGCCTTACACTCGGTTTAGACACTTTTCTTCACACTGGAATCCACAGAAGCATCTCAAAGAAGCCTATCAAACACTCACACACCCTAAACGTCAATGAAGAGAGTTTCATCACAATTCTCTGATGACAGCTTACTAGTTTTCTTCTTTAACCGGCAATTCAGTCTGTCAGCGGATGGAGGCTGCTCGTGGTGGATCGTAAGGAGTCAGTGTGAGACTTTTAAGAGGAGTGTGTGAGGATGGCATGGGGTGTGTGGACCTTCATGCTTTGCATGACACTATGGATCAGCTCGGCAACTCAATCGGCAAAGAGTGTGTATCCAAGATTACGACTATCTCACAAAGGTAAGGTGTGTGTGTGAGTGAGTGTAATGCTTGCACATGAAGTTCACTTAAATTAAATCTGAAACTAACTATTGGTCATAATTTTAGACAAATGTTTTTAGATGAACATCCCAATAGAGCTCTTACTTTTGACA
Source organism: Chrosomus eos (assembly GCA_036326025.1). Taxonomy (NCBI): domain Eukaryota; kingdom Metazoa; phylum Chordata; class Actinopteri; order Cypriniformes; family Leuciscidae; genus Chrosomus; species Chrosomus eos. The sequence continues at coordinate 29,321,540 of CM070824.1, read as the reverse complement.
GTTTAGTGCATGTTGAACTTTGGACTAATTTACCACTTTCCCCACATTTAAAATGTTAAATTGCCTTAAAGTAACACCATGGAACTTTTTCTCTTCGGTCGCCCTACTGGTTGGAAACGAAATTGTCCTTTGCCGCTGTCGTAAATAATTTAGCCTACCGCCGCACGCACGCTCGTTATTTATCCAGCACCGGCTTTAGAATGAACGATGTCCACAGACAAGGTAGAGTATGTTACATGATTTCATGAAAGGATGATGTATTGTGACATTAGAAACGAAGAAAAACTAAATAATGACTATTGTAACGCTTGAAGCAGTCGAATTTTGTAGTTCTTTTTGTGGTCGGGTTCCTACCCGAACCCCGAAGTTACATAGTGCCAGTAAAAGTGATACAGACCCCGTCAGGCTATGGCAGAAGTGCCTTTCCCCCTGTTACGACTTGATGAACCACTGATAAGATTTTGGAAACATTATTTTAAGGTAAAAAATGTTACATAATGTTGCTTTAAAGTTCATTAAAATGCATTACTATTTATTTACATTTTGGATAATTGGTCATGGATTTATATGATTTCCTACAATCTCATTTGTACAATTTCTTTCATACAATCTTCTTTCCCCACTGATGGTTGGGTTTAGGGGTGAACCTTCATGCTTAGTTTTTTCTTATGAAAATCTCAATTAAAGTTGTGCAAATTCATACAAATTTGCCACCAATTCGCCAAATCATTCATAATATATAATAATTTAAAATAATAAATTGTTTTCTCATGAGAACAGTTTATATTATTTTCTCTTTTTTTTTTGGTCGGGAAGTTCGGTCTGGACTCGATCCATTGAGGAGTAATTATGATCGGTTCAGAAATCGTTGGGCCAATCAAATTGCCAGGGCGGGCTTTATACGATGATAGACAGATGATCTGCAGTTACGTAATCATCACGTCATCAAACTTTTTTTTTTCAAAAATGCTTTTCGTGTTTGCAAATAGGCTACTCCGCGAATCCTTAAATTATTTTTGCAACACCGGCAAAGATCTTTAACACACATTATTTTTTTCATACTTTTTCCAGAGTGCTTGCAGTTGAGTTCTGTTGACAACTATGCGTCGCTCAACATACGTCACTTACTGCGTTGCTCTGATTGGTTGTAGGTCTATCCAATTGCAGGGTTTCCCATACATTCATTAATTTGTGCCGGGCCGCCACAATATCAACGCTGACCGCCACGGATTGATTTTCAGATTTTTAAACTATTTAATATGGGTAAAATAAATTGTATTTTATTGTAGAGCTGCGCGCAGCTTGCTCCCCCTCTCTCTCTCACAAACTGGAGGCGCTCGCGAATAGCCCCGCCTCCTCTTCGAGCACAGTCTCAAAACATGAGCATGCGTTGGAGGACGGATTGTGGCGGTCACTGCGGAGCTTATTTTCCCAGCGAATATTCCAGAATCAATCCGGAGTTGAATGGTTGTTAATGAACACTGTTGCAAAACAACTCTGATACGTTATTCTATGTTAAACGCTGTCGGGTTTCCATTACAGATTCAGGGTTTCCCGCAGCACTTTGTAAGGCGGCCGCCTAAGCAACACACGCCTTAACTAACGTTACGTCGTCAAAAAAATGTATGAGCGAAGCCTGCCTTGTTACTCTGTCCTGTTTATAGCTTAAATTTTCTGCCGGAGGCAGAACTTGGGCCGATATTAGATTTGATGGCCGAGTGCGAGCGGTAATGCACTCACTCTGTGTGTGCGGGCTGTGGGAGAATAAAACGATTCACAGGACTCCCGCAAATTATGAATATCAATGAATAAAACATAAAAACTAATAAATTGTTATTAATCTGTTGCAGAAAAGAACAACTAAACAAAATTGAAACGATTTACTGGCCAGAGTTTCTATTTGTAACATGTTTCCAGCGTGAGCGATGTAGCCAATCACAGACATATGTGTTGATTTCTTAAACACAACGGCCAATCAGAAGCATTTAAGATAGACTCCCATCACCGCTCAAAACTGACTTTTTGTTCAGTGCTGAATTCTGCATGCTGGCAAATCCTCTAATTATAACAAACAAAGTGTAGATATTGTGAAATATTCATTGTGCAATCAGCTTCATTGATAATAATAGAGATGTTTGAGATTGCGATGATGTCAGCTTTTTAGGGATTATTAACATTCAGTCATGGCAAACCATACCATGGCAAAAGTAGCCTATGCTTTTATGTTAAATTAACAGTTGTTTGTAAATTCGCACCTCTGCATTTTGACAATGTTGTTTTGCACTTTATTTTGCACTTCATTGTTGTATAGTTGTATAGTGTTTTTTAAAATTCAGTTGTTGTTTCAGTTGTTATGTTTTGCACTTTTTAGCACAAATATTTTAAAATATTTGTATAGTTTGTTAAAATAGCACATTGCAAATGTTGCTTTGAAAAGCTGGTTATTTATAAATCTAATTTGTTATTTAAATTTAATATAGTGTTTAATAATTGTTACATTTAGTACAGAGCCTGTAGTCTATCACACAAACAAGCCCATATGATAGGGCATTGGAATATTTTTTCAGAAAGGCCCGTAAAATAAAATGTTCAAACAAAGGGATAAGAAGTCTGTGGAGCAGTCATAGAAGTGTAGCAATGGTATAGCATTAGCAATGTCTTTAAGTTATCTGACATTGTCAAACCCCCAACCCCCACCCCCCCTAAAAAAAAACCCACACCACCACACATAGAATCTAATTCTGTGGGAAACACTGCAGAGGGTTTTTTTTTTCCTGGTTCGGTTAAGATACGCCTCATAATCAAAGCCCTATGGAGCAGTATCAGACTCACATTCTGACTAGAATATGAGTATGACGAAGTCAGGCTAGCACAGTGGATTATAGACATGTAGGCCTAGATGATTTGGATAAAGTCATTTGCACTGCAATTTATACATCTGGAGTCTCTTTTATTTGTTTTTCCTCACCGTTATGGTGGTTGAGCTTCTACAATGTGGTTTTCTGTCAGCTTAAGCGGTTCAGTGAAGGAATGTCAACTGTTCTTTTTACTATGCTGGTCTCGAATTGGCATGTTTACAATGAAATCCAGAGATAAATGGGGGCATCCTTTTGTAGATGAACACCCTAGCCCGGAGCAAATTGCCCATGCCTCTCTCAGTCTTCCTCTTTGAGCAAAATGCTGTGGAAACTGTGTCATATAAAAATTCACACCCCAGCGTTGGTCATGGTTGAGGGTCCATGTGGAATTTCAGTTCACAGTAAATCAAACCAATACCGCCTAACTGTAAAATCATGGAAACAACAATTTTCCTTTGACACCTTTTCCTTTAAGAAAGACACTGACACTGTGCGCTGGCCAAAGGTTTTAGACTGAGGTTCGTCTGAGTGGCTTTTCTTATCAGAATTTTCATAATATTGATTTTGACTGTCATATTCGGTGAGTTGTGTGCGTAGCTTCTGGCAAACTCAAGCTAATTGTGATTGACGTGTGGCAAAGAAACCGACAGGCTCCAGAGGAAATGTCCCCAGGCAAAGATAAAATGTGGAATTTCTTTCCCAATCCTGTCATAGCCTCTCATTCTCCCTGTGCCTTGTTTTCTTTTCTTCTTCTTTTTTTTATTTTATTTAAATGTTGATTTGATAACATCAAAAATAGAATGTGAATCTGAAAAATAGAGAAACTGTTTACATTATAGAGCTATTTCTACCTGATCTGACCTGAAATTACTTTCCTTATAGTCTGGTTGATATAGTTTATATATAAATATATATAATATATAGTTCACCCTAAAATTATGTCATAATTTAATCAACTTTAAATTGTTCTAAACTTGTATGAATTTCTTTATTCTGCTGGACACAAAAGAAGATATTTTGAAGAATGTCGGTGACTAAACACTTGATGGGCCCCTGTGACTTTCATAGGGGGAAAATACTGTGGAAGTCAATGGGGCCCATGCATCAGCTGTTTGGTTACGGACATTCTTTAAAATATATTTTGATCAGCAGAAGAAAGAAATTCATGAAGGTTTGGAACAACTTGAGGGTGACTAAATGATGATCATTTTTGGGTGAACTACCCTTTAAGTATATTTTAATATTGTGAATTTGTTTTACAGTAAAGTTTTGTTTTGGCCTATAGACAGTTTCTCTGAATGTCTTCAGGTTTGTTTCATTCTTGTGTTTTCTGTCATTCTCTTGGTGTGCTCTGCATGTCTAGACTGATCAAGTTTTCTCTACTCAGCTGAATACGTTTTTTTTTTGTATCCTATCATTATGGAATGAAAAACATGCATACACTGTAAAATTTGAATAGCACAAAAACCTCAGAGGTATTCAAGGCATTTTTTAGACCTTGGAGGCAGTCCCAGGAGGTTGATTTCTGGTTAAAACTATTGGGATTCTCTTTCCCAATTTGTAAGATCTGGAATCAAAACCAGGAGTTGATTTAATTTAACCCTGGCCTAATCTGTCAGCATGTTATGTGCTAAATGAGATATTTTTTGCCTATAGAAACGGTGCTTGTCCAACTAATCTGTCAGTTATGTGCTAAGTGAGATGATTTTTCCCTACCAGAAACTGTTCTTTTCCAATTTATTAGATCCTTAATTTAAAGCAACACTATGTAACAGTTTTTTTTTTACCTTAAAATAATGTTTCCAAGATCTTATCAGTGGTTCATCAAGTCGTAACAGGGTGAAAGGCACTTCTGCCATAGCCTGACGGGGTCTTGTCTTTTACTGGCATTACGGAACTTCGGGGTTCGGGTAGTAACCCGACCACAAAAAGAACTACAAAATTCGACTGCTTTACGTCAAGCGCTACAATAGTCATTATTTAGTTTTTCTTCTTTTCTGATGTCGCAATACATCATCCTTTCATGAAATCATGTAACATACTCTACTTTGTCTGTGGACATCGTTCATTCTAAAGCCGGTGCTGGATAAACACGAGCGTGCGTGCAACGGTAGGCTAGATTATTTGCGACAGCGGTAATGGACAATTTAGTTTCCAACCAGTAGGGCGACCGAAAGAAAAAGTTCCATGGTGTTGCTTAAATACATAGAGCCTAAATGGGTAATAGCTGTTGGTAAATAACAAGAAGAGTATCAAAGTACAGCAAACTATTTGCGCTACAAACATGCGTACTTATAATCATGACAAAACATTAAAGTAATACGAAATGAAGTTCCTAAACGTAAGTTAGGGAGGAGCGAGCCAATATAATCTTTCAATCAACAGCCTACAGCCTATATAAGCAGCCGCTTACCTCTCCCTGGCATCAGCTGTTCCAGTATCAGCTGTCCCAGTATCCCTCCACCTCCCCAAACTCCACCTTCATCTCAGGTACCTTGCCCTTTAATTACCAGGTCCTACATTAGCCACTGGGGGTATATCAGAGCTCGAGTTGAAGCTGCTTCATCGAGCCCCTCTCCAGTGGACAGCAAGCAAATAAGTTTAACCTAATATCCTAAAGATTCTATGGCAAACGAACTCGTTAAATGCCAGTTTTTCAATATCAAGCAACATGAGCTCTTTTCTGTCACTTTAATCTCTGATGTCAATGGTTGCTAATACCACAAAGTTGAGTGGTATTGTTACGATGGTACATTTTTCAAAGGTAGTGTTTGTGGACTTGTGAATTTTCCTAGTCAGGAATTGCTTGTAGCAACCAATGTTTATGTGCTTGGGTAAGCATATTTGACATGCTTATCAATATCTATAGAGCTTGAGTTTGTCTCCTCTGTGGATTTTCTGAATGCTCCTTTGTTTCCGACTTGACTAGAACATGTGGTTCTGGATATTACATTTGAGTTTGATGCATTGAAAAAGCCACAAAGCTGAAAAGTGCTCATTTTCTTAAATACATTTTCAGTTGTGTAGGCAGGAACGTTTCAGTGGGATTTTCTTCAAGCTTCTAAATGTATTTTAGTAAGCATATTAACCATCGTTTAGGGGTTGACATTAATAAAATGACACAATTTGAATTTATTATATTCCTATGATTTTTAGAGTTGTGTGAAGCTATAAAATACAGTCCAAATGGGAATTACAACTTCAAATTCACACAGTTTTAAACTGCTGCTCTGCCTGCTATCATTTGGCTAGGCTTTGCCTAAAGAAATTACATTTCTTCTTATAAAATTGCAACAGCAAATGCTAATTACGTGTAAAGGAAGCTTATTTCAAAGTGAACTTACTTTCATCGCCTTGAAATGTTTTGGCTTCATTGTCTAACAGCTGAATCATCAACACGTTCAACTGGTTTGTAGGTGTTTGGATGGAATTGTGTAGGTGGGTGCACATATTTGATATTTATTTTTAAGTGGCTTTGATGGTGTAATGAGGGTAAAAACAACTACAGTGAGAGTTAAGGGACTGCTGTTGAAATTGGCATAATTAGTAGGAGCTCCAACGTGGCACTGTTGTTTGTTTATGATGGAAAATTTTCAGACATGAAGCAACATCCCAACTCTGCATTCTGAGCCTGAAAGTCATCTTGATAATATGCAGGTATTTTTGAGAGTATCGAATAGCGAGGCTGAATTATTTAGTGGTGCGACTGTACATCCTTCACTACCGCAGGGTCCAAGGGGCAACATGCTGAGCACATGATCTGCAAGAGTTGTATATTTATTTGAGAGTGAATTCAGTTTCAATCTACTCTAAACATTATTTCAAAACACTTCCAACTGGTTCTGGAGTGTCCGACCCCAGTTTGGGGTGATGTCACGCTGTTAAGACAGAGTTTGAGTTTCGTGCATTAACTTGTGTAAATAAACCTTGCTGGTTTCGGAATGGTATTACTGAACAGTTACCACTTGCAAATTTCAACAAGGAGCCCCCCAAAAGCTCTCCAGAGCTTTTAACCCATGTCCCAGCTACTTATAAAGAGTGTCAGTTTCTTATCCTGAATCTATAGCCGTTCAAACATACAAATCCTCATGGACCTCCAGTTGGTCCCAGCTATCATCACGTAAATGGATGTTTGTGAACGTTTTATGAGGTTTGTTGAAACAATCCAAACATATAACATGGTTACCACCTACATCAATATGAATGTGAGAAAAGAGACATATTTTGAGCTCTCTGACACTTCAGTACAGTCAAATAGGTTGCATACTTTACTTTCGCCTTGTTATATGGTCTATAACAACAAACTATATAGCTTTTCCATCGTCAGTCAGTCATCAAATGACTAATCATAGTGTGAGCACTATAAATCGGTTTTTTCATCACCCTTCACTGGAGAACATTATCTTTAAGTTTTGAATTCAGCCTTGGGATTTGTTTTACAGAGCTTTTGGCTCTTAGTGAGGAAGACCAAGGTCTGTGTTTAATTTTTATATTCTTTTTTAAATTGGCAGTATAACAGCCCATTAGCCAGCTCATGTTGCATTTAGACTTGGGTCATAATCACTAACGTGCTGCTCAAGTCTCTGCTGTAATTTTAAATCTACCTCAGTGCAGACAAAAAGGCTCATCTATGTTTCAGATGACTTTAAACAAGTTTACCAAGGGTTATTTTATTTTCGGTGAATAGAGGAATTTCAGTCCCCCACAGATTTTTTAACATTTAGAGTAAAATATAATTTTCAAATTTAATATTTTACCATTCCACATTATTTCATGTAAAGGTTTCCATTGCTTTCATGTGCCCATTTCTGTACAGTCATGGCCAGAAGTTTTGATAGTGGTATACATTTTGTTTCTCACAAAGTTTGCTGATTCAGTTTTTGTAGATTATATTTCTACATGTTTTCTATGGTATACTAGAAAACAAGCATTTCATAAGTTTTAAAGGCTTTTATTGGCATTCACATTCAAAATGCAAAGAGTCAATATTTACGGTCTTGACCCTTCTTCTTCAAACCTCTGCAACTGGCTCTGGCATGCTGGATATCGACTGTTGGGCCAAATCCTGACTGATGGTGATCCATTCTTGCCCTATTAGTGCTTGGAGTTGATCACAATTTGTGGATTTCTGCTTGTCCATTTGAGGATTTACCACAGGTTCTTAATGGGATTAACATACAGGGAGTTTCCTGGCCATAGATCCAAAATGTTAATGCAATGATCTCTGAGCCACTTCATTATCACTTTTGGCTTGTGACATGGTGCTCAGTCATAGGCTACTAGAAAATGCACGAATCATCACCAAATTGCTCCTGGACCATGGGCAGAAGTTGCTCTTCCAGGATGTTTTGATACCATTCTTTATTCGTGGAAGTGTTTTTGGGCAAAATTGTGAGAGAGCCCACTCCCTTGGATAAACAGCAACCCCACACATGGATGCTTCACTGTTGGCATGACACAGAACTCATGATAGTGTTCACCTTTTCTCCGGACAATCGATTTTCCAGGTGTCCCAAACAGTTAAGGGCTTCATCAGATAAAATAACATTCTTTGAACTTCCTGCAGAAATTCAGTCTGTCCTTTAAGTTTTTCTTGGAGAGAAGTCGCTTCTTTGCTGTCCTTCTTGACACCAGGCCATTGTCCAAAGTCTTAGCCTCACTGTGTGTGCAGACTGACACCCACCTGCTACCAATATTGAGCAAGCTTTGCACTGGTGATGACATAATTCCATAGCAGACTCCTCAGGAAGAGATGGTCCTTATGCTTGCTGGACACTCTGGGATGTCCCAATGCCGCCTTCATTGCAGTTCAAGTTCTCTCCTTGAAGTTCTTGATGACCTGGTAAATTATTATTTCAGGTGCAATATTCTTTGCAGCGATTTCCTTGCATGTGAGGCCATTTTGATGCAAAGCGATGATGGCTGCATGTCTTTCTTTGGAGGTAACCATTGCTAACACAAGAACACAATGATTGGAAGTACTTCTTCCTTTCTTTTATAGCAATCAGTCTGCTCTTATTATCCAGTCAGAATGGTTACTAAATGATAGTACTCATTCACACTTTGAAGCTGATGATATGATTAGCAAAATTAAAGGTCATTTTGTGCCAGGGCCAAAAACCTTGAAATTTGTGTTTTTGTGATAGTTCATTTTTTTTGGACAATGATGTTTTCTGGAATTATTTAAAACCAATGCTTCTGATGCACAATAATGTAGAAACAATGTGAATCAAACAGCAAACCACAGGTTCATGTCGTTCCAAACCTGAATGGCATTCTTTCTTCTACAGAACACAGCAAATTCAGAAGACATTCCGAGTAGCATTAGGGTCAAAACAACATTGGGCCTTAAATGTTTTTTGAAAAACAAATTTTTCAAAATATCTTAATTTTCCATTGAAGAAAGTTATGCAGGTTTGGAACAACTTGAGAGTCAGTAAATTATGACAGCTTTTTAAATGTATCTCCCCAAAGAGAACACTTTAAATCATTTTCTCTACTTCTAGTCCCCATTACCATCATTTCATTAAGGGAATGGTAATGGGTCTCTAGAAATGACGGCAAGCATTTGAATCTTTTTTTTTTTTTTTTTTGGTAGATGATGAAAATATAACAGTAACATGTAAGTGCATACTTATAGGACATATTTGCATTTGAGTAAGAGTGATCTGATTTTTGATTTGGATCAAATGCATTAGAATGAATGTGTAAATTCAATATAGCTAAAAAATGATGCTATCTGAAACTATGCAAAATTAAATGCAATGTATGTGATACATTTAATTACAGGTGTAATGACCTTGTCATTCTAAAGACACGTTTAGCTTTGAGTCCATAACACATGAAAGAAGAAGGACTTATACAAGCAAACCTCCTGTTGTTTTATCACCCAGTCCATGTCTCCAGATAGTGGTGCATGTGATTAGCCGGCCCGCAGGTCATTGCGTAATTAATGATGTTCTTGGGAGAGTTTGTTCCTACTTTGGTCTGTTCCTGCCTCTTCCTACCTCTCACTGTGTCTTTCTCAGTATTTCCCCTGACAGTCCCGAAAGGTCTGTTTACGCAATAAACCCATAATTTTCTTTGAAATAAGGCATCTGAAAGGTCGTCATGGAGACGGGTTCTTCAGAGACCGCAAGACGGGAAGGAAAAAATCCTGGTTTTTAATAAACTTCACAGTCAGTATAATCAGCGCAGGACAGCAGACCCACAATCGGCTCTCTAAAACAAGGGTTTCCTTGACTTACAGTGGCTTCATTGAATGCACATTGTTCTCTGGTCAATGAAAGCTCTCCAAGGTCAGGTAATTCACAATGTATCCATCAATCAGCTTGTTTCCCTACATCAAACAACCCGAACAACCACTTCCAATAAAACAATAGCCTGAAATTTCATAAAAGATCCAAGCATTAAAGGATAGCGGTCAATGTGATGTCCTATTTGATATACTTGTACTCAAGCAAAGGCAGTTTATGGCTTCCTTTTAGATGTTCTCTGTCCTCTACCTTCAGCTAATGCTCTTTGCATTCATTAATTTGCTTTGTGTCCATGTGACATTCATTTTAGAGGTGACATCATCCACAGACAATTTACACAATACAATGGATTTGTTAGTGTGATTTTCTCTCATCTTGGAGAGATGTTAAACTAACCATTTGGTCGATATGGTTTAATACTTCTGAGCTTTGGTAGAAAATTGTTTGAATCATTTTTTTGATACCCAGTATTTCTCTACGGACTTGTCTCTTAACGTATTCATGGCAGTTCTTGTGGGAGGATGTTTGAGTAGAGCTAATCGTCTTATACTTGTACTGTAAGTGAATAATGATGTGACTACTCTAGAGATGTAGTTATTCAAGTTTAATCTACTCTGACTGACAGTCCAGGAATTATGATGCATAAATTTCAAGGTTTATTGTTAGTTAAATAAGTGGGTAGTAAATTGTTCTTACACCATGTTTCTCTTTCATACTGTTCAGGGCTCTGTCAAGGTTAAATATGAGAAAAATGTTTTATGAACTTAAATCTTTGGCATTTTTTCATCCCATCAGCTTTAGGTGTTGAAAGGCTGTTTTTTCCATGAAGTAAGTGTGCGATAGGCCTTACTGTATCCAGCACTTGTGTTGTGTGTTTTGAGACTTTTTCATCTCTTAAACGTGAGCAGTTATTCCAGGTGGGAGGAAATTATAGGGAATAAAACCATGGAAATCCCCTCAGTTCGTTTTCAAAGGATATCACTTAAAATGTGTGTTTATTTCTGTACATGCCAAGACATTGAACTGAAGTAATATCTTTATTCAACATTCAGACGTTTGAGGTTGAAAAGTGAAAAAGCTCATAAATAAAATGTGATGAGTTGGGAGTTTCCTGTAAAATGCTGAGAGGGGTTTGTTATAATTACAAATAAGAACCAAGGCTGATTCAGTAGATTTTCTAAATTATTATTTGTAAGGTTTTTTTTTTTTGTTTCGTTTTTTTTAATGTGCTTTCAAAATGTCCTAAAATTTAAACTTGTAAAAGGTAATAATAATACAAGCATGCTCAATAATAATAATAATAATAATAATACTATTGAGCATGTGTACTGCATGGACAGTAAATGTTCCCTGAACAATTTGCCCTTAAAGAAATTTCCAGTTCCACAAAGTTGAGTTCATGTTTTTTTTTTTTTTCCTGGCAAACATGTATGCAGCATGAGGGAAAAAAATGAACTAACAGAATGCTATTGAAATCAATCAGTCACCACATAATAACACATGATGAGCAATATCTATAGCAATGCGTCCACGAGTCTCTTCTTGAACCTCATGCAATCCACAGCATGTTCCATCAGTAGGACCTGACCTCTGTCTCTCTAGCTCCACCTCCTGAATGATTGACATGCCTTTTTGTGTTTGTATATTTGGTAATTTGCTATGTATCTACACATCATTCATGTGTTCTAACAGGTAGCTACTGTGAAATCCGCAGTAGCATGTTGTTTTAGTCAGCGCTGATGTTTAAAAATCAAAATACCTGTCTGTCTATGTTAACTTGATTGACAGGTCAGAAAGACCTTGGCCCTTGAAAGGGGGAGCAGATGGGCAACACCCCCCACCACCACTACCACACACACATTTGTTTTCCTGTTCAATACTGATGGGTCACAGTTCTTTTCATTTTTTTCCCTTACAGAGATAATGCTTGACATCACACTCAATCCCCCAAAAATTTCAAATTATAGCATCACTGAAAGCTTGCGCACAAGGTTATGCCAGTTTGGCTGCTCGCTCGTGTTTTGCCCAAGCATCACTGAGATTGCTCATGGAAATAGTCTTTATCTAAGTTCTCCCCATCTCATATCTTCACCCTTTTGCATCTAAATGTGGAGTCTCTTTTAAATGAATGTGCCACTGTTGCTTTAAATGCTTTGGTAAATGCTTTAATCTCGACCTACTTTCTATAAAACACAGACAAAACACTTCTTTGCAATGTGCCGTATCTATAAAGAGCCATTGTTTCATCATAGAGATGAACTGAGACTGGAATTATCTTGGAAATTTCCCATAATATAATTAACTGATAAAAAGTCTTGTGAACAAATTAACACATTATGTAAGAAGATGATTCGTATGTAACATAAATCTAAATTTGTACTTTACTTACAGTTTTTGGTCAATATGTTGTAGCATTGGAATTAAAAGTTATCTATAAAGTTATATACAATTGTGTGTGTGTGTGTGTGTGTGTGTGTGTGTGTGTGTGTGTGTGTGTGTGTGTGTGTGTGTGTGTGTGTGCGCGTATAAATGTTTCAATTTTAGCCTATTTTAGCCACCCAGTTTCATTTGCATTGTTTACTGAGTGTGTACATGGGTTCAATTTTGATTTCATGTTGTCATTATGGTTAGTGCCCATGCATTTGATTAGCCTGCTTCAGTATGATGATCAGAGATCTGGTGGTTTGATGCTTATATTGGAAAATGGAGTTTGAATCTGGCTTGCTTCACTCTTATTTCCTCGTGCTTTTATGTTTTCAGTTTCCTTTAGAGTTTGTTGAGGGAGGGGCAGGCTGATGTTAGCCAGCTTCACTTCCTCTGTGGTTCATTGAAGTGTGACAGCTGCAATTTAGAATAGGTTGAAAGTACAAATAACATGAGTCAGAGCAAATCATACATGCATAATACACAATGCGGTCAGAACCCTCTTAATGTTATTTGAGGCCCCAGGTTGCACCACCTCTACAAGGCCACACCGAAATGTGGCCCCAGATCAGGGACATCTCCCTGCCAGCCCGTCCACAAGAAGCAAACCCCTATGGGCTTTATATCTAAACCAAAAACCTTCACCATTCCAGATCAGAAGAGACAAATGTTTACCAAGCTGTCGAGTTTGTTCAAGGAGAAATATTTCAAATGTGGTGTATTGGACTATGTTCTGGCTGCAAACGTTTAGATTTGTATGACTTTGTATCAATACCGGTCTTGTATAATAGACAGTGCTTAGCATAAGTGACCACACCCATGCTAAAGTTGACTAAAAAGAGGAATAGAAAATCATCTTTTGGAAATTGATCTTATTGCATTTTCTTTGTACATGAATAATGTATCGTAAATAAATAAATGTTCTTCCTTAAAATACAGGGGGCATAAGTCAGTACACCCCTATGTTAAATTCCCATAGAGGCAGCAAGATTTTTATTTTTAAAGGCCAGTTATTTCATGGATTCAGGATACTATCCATCCTGATAAAGTTCCCTTGGCCTTTGGAATTAAAATAGACCCACATCATCACATACCCTTCACAATATCTAGAGATTGCCATCATTATTCTGTATTTATATTATATTATTTTATGTGAGCTAGGGATTGGATTTATTGTAATAAAGGGAAGTGTTTAGATTGCTCATTGACTTTGGTTGATTTATTTATTTGTCTATTTTAAAAGGTACGCTATAAATATTGAATGCATTAATTCTATTATACAGAGCTGTACTTGTGAAGAATATGTAGCCTAACCCAGACATGCAGTCTGTCTGGAAGAAGGTGAAGATCGTATTCCCAAATACAGGATAACCCTTACGATAATTACTAGGGTTAACAGGTTAACACAGTCAATATGCTGTTTTAGAGAACAGAGTCTCTCTTAAACAAAGTCTCAGTCTTCTCTGCTCAGAATCAGATATTTTATAGTAATTAGTTTTGGCTTACTGCCTCATTTTAAAGTTTTGTTGATTGAAATAAAATAGTCCTGTTCATACAAACAAGCTTGCTTTTATACTACAGTGAAAAAAATATGATTTATGAAAAGTTCATCCATCTGGAGGTCTACATAATGACCTTTCCTGTTAGACAAAAGATGGAGAACTCACAGTGACTGATGAAAGAAGGAAGCTCTTTTCCTTCCCAGGATGAAAGCACTTCCCTATCTCCGATAGCCGATAGCCCCTCAGCAAAGGGAGTAGACGTCCACATCTGCAATCAGCCTATCAGCTCTCTTTAAATCTGGAATCTTCAGCCCCCCAAAGTCCTCTTTAGGGAGAACTGGCACTTCCTTAGACCTGCTCACCCCGGCTTTGGTTCAGATGCCTTAGGCAAAGGAAACAGGTCTTTAGTTTAGCTTACGGGGAAATGCAGCCTGTTCAGCACATGGGGATATGGATTAGAGAGGGTTTGGTTCATTTCCCTTTTAATAACCGCTTTTTCAATTTTATTAGCTGACAGGTCAGAGAATGGGATTGACAATGTTTCCTGAAAGCAAATGCAGTCACTTCCTGTCTTAAAGCTGCAGTCCGTAGCATTTTCCCTTTTTGTCGCCATCTCTGTTCGAAATCTGTAACTGCAGTGATTCGCGGAATTATAATCTTTATGTGGGTTGTAAATCGGCATGAAACAACGCGGATACACACAGTGTTTTGAGGCGAGTGCTGCTGTCAATCACCGCGCTGTGTGGATACTGTCATTCAGAATCACAGATTCACTTTTTTAAAGCTTGACCAACATATGAATTTTTCACCGGATAATGTCTTCCGAACAAGTAAGTAACATCCATTTTTGTTCTGATCAACTAAGGGGGAAAAAGCATTCGACATGACAAGCGATCGTTAGATTTAATCAGTGCGATTTACAGCAACCGTGCAAATCATAGCCTACTTTGTTCTCAAATTGTTCATGTTAACAACATCACCATTGCGTGACTAACGTTATTTAATGTGTTTTATGATTACCTGTGTAGTTCAGAATTCATATTCTCCATAATAGCTGAACGAGAAAGGCACAACAAAGGAAACTCCATAACTGTGTGAATTAAGAAAACGTACTGTTACACGATTGAACTATCGAAATGTCTTACTTGTTCAGCGGAAAAAAGCCGTTTGTAATCCTTGTGTTCGCATGAGACGGTTTCTTTCTCTTTCCACCTTAAATCCGAAGTACAAAGTCTTTTGGGTTTTATAACTGGTTAATCTCCAGTTGACACTGATGATTGTTGTTAGGATCTTTCTGGATCCGCCATGAGTTTAATCATGTAAAGTGCTGTGAGAAAAGCCTATCTCTACATCTCCTCACGCGCAGTATAGCCGGCTAGCCGAAACTCCTTCTTTATGTGTACGGATGTGACGTAATGACGCAAAGACATGCTTGAATTTCCCGTGAAAACCCACCAGTACCACTGGAATTAAAATCATTATTACAAGCTAACCGTTTTGAATCTAGCTATGGCAAGCAGATAGTTTTGAACACTGGCTGAAGATGTTTTTTTTTTAATAATTAATTTGGATTATTTTTAACTTAAAAATGTTACGGACAGCAGCTTTAAAAGCATAGGGCCGCCTATTAAAATGTACTTTTACTTACAATCTTAACAAATATGTTGCCCGTCGATAAAATATAAACAAACATTATTGTTTAACAATTAGTTATTTTACTTGAATGTGATTGGCCGATCAAGACAGATCCCTTGAACAGCCAATCAGAATCTTTTCGAGACCTCTGGCATTTAAACCGGTAGATGACATAACTACAGCACGCTTTTATAATAAACAGAATGTTATTGTGGATGGGTGTGGACACTATATAATGTTATAGATATCTTTATAGTTATCGTTATTGGTGTGAACGGGCCTTTATTTGGTCTTTTTTTTGCTCCATTAACAAAAAAAGTTCCAAACAAAGTCAAAGCTTGATCAACCATTGTGTGTCCAGAATGAACAGTTTTTGAATGAATTGGTTGCACAAATAATTCAATGACAGTCACATGTTTTGTTCCTGAAATAATCAGTGTTTTGAACTAATTTGTTGAGTGAAGGTTTCATACTCATAAAGACAAAATCAATCATCTACTGCCAAATTTGAAATCTTAGAAGAACATTTTCTGTGTAGAACCTTGAAAAAAATGTTCTGAAAGTGATTCCAATGATATCGTTCTTCTGTTATCATAGCTGTGGTCATCACTATTCTCATAGAAATAGAATGATCATTAAAACTTTATGGTTATTGTCCTTGGGGTGAATTGCACATAATAGGCACGGTTGTGTCTAAAATGCTTACTCGGTATCATAACCAAATGTGCTCATATTGAGGAGTACATTACTCATGTTTTTAATTTACTATACCAGTTAAATGGTTCTCTTTTCACCTGATTTCCTCCCCTACCCCTCCACTGAAAAGTCTAATAGTATGACCCTTGCCCGGTCAAGGGCACTGAGTTAGTAAATGGTGAGGGGTTAAAGTTTTCGTTGCCTCTGGGGGCATTCAGGATTATTTTTGTCCTGTGTTGGGACATTCGCTGTTTGTTCAAGATACACGGTCTCTTTATAAACATTATGATGCCTTATGGCTTTTCATTGTGGTCCCCACTAAAAAATGCAGTATATTAAATACATATTTTTTAAAAGAATGGACGAACCCTCCCTGTGAAACATCACTTAACGAGAGCCCAGTAAAATCATGAGCTAAGTCTGGTTTTATTTATTTATTTTATCTTTCTCGTTTATCTTCATGAAGAAGAGGCCAAACACAGATTTAGAATGAGAAAGGAGCTCATAATCAAATCGAATGAAAGAGGCCTAGTGGAATTGATTTCATACAATGAACATAAATAAAACAAAACGACAAGTCACATAAACATCAATAGGGCAGATACATTGAATTAATAAGAGCATACAGTTTACTAATGCTTTACTCTGCTGTTGTGCAGATACAGTGGAGTCTAAAAGTCAGGAATAATTTCCAGTTCCCTAACTGGAAATTATTCCTGACTTTTAGACCCCAGTGTATCTGCAAAACCGCAGGGTGAAGTATTAGATTGACTTCCAAATGAACTTGAAAACTGTGGGTGTGAGTGTTGCTTGTTTTAATGTTTATATATATATATATATATATATATATATATATATATATATATATAGCCTATATATATATCTCCTAAGGCATTTCTATTAACTGAAAGACTCATAAACCTAATTAAAGACACATTGAACGCCTTTCAGAAGAGCCATTCTCAGACAATAAAATTTGATCAAAGTCTGCCACTTTAAAAGTCTGTTTTTGACCTTGTCTGTGTCTTTCCACTTTCTTCATGTCGGTTTATCTCTCTCGCTATCATTTCAGTGATCCAGTTTTATCCCTTATCTGTCTGTCTGGTTCCTTTATCTTCTTTTCATACATACTTTTGCCCTTCAACTTTCTAAGTGGCTCTTTTAAAGAATTAGTAAATGCAAAATTGAGAATGGACTCCCCCTCTTCTTTCTTCTGTGGAACACAAAAGGATACATTTTGGTCTCTGTTTTCCATGTAATTGCAATGGCGGCTAAAGTTTTTAAGTTTCTAAAATGATACAAAAAGCAGTGCATATGACTCAAACTGTAGACTATTTCAGTATGTTTCATAATGGCTTCATGATTCTTTTATAGTGCTTTTTGGAGATGACAGCCTTGAACGGTTTCATTATATTAAAAAGATTGGGCAAGATTTTCCCAAAAAATACACATTTAATGAAAGCAAGAATGTTATAGGGGTTTGGAAATTACATTGTAAATGAGTAAACAATGGTAGAATGAACCATTTTCTGCTGAATTGTTCCTTTTAATATATTTCTCTTTTTAAAAAAATTTGTATTTATTTATTTATTTATTGCCAATGTGTCATTGTACCCAACCAGCATCCAATGCTATATGTGTGTGTATCCACTTATCGATGGATCTGCCTGAATCTGCATGTGTGTTGGGAGGCTGCCATTTTGCAGTCTAAAGCAACCAGAGAGCATTTAAAATGAAAAACACATTTTTTGTCATTGGGTGTGTATGACTGGAGGGCCAACTCACACACGCTGAATAAATCAGAAGGTCAAGACCATTACGAGGGCAACTCCCTGTGGAGCAACCCAACACACACGCATACGCACTCAGGAAATCTGTCATAAGTCATTGACACTGCATACTTTGATTAATCATATAATCCAATTTCTCTCATATCACGATTCACCGAAGCAGTGCATCTTTGTCTAATTTTGGTCATATATGTGGTCTGTTTAATCCTGTTCCAGCTGCCTGACTTCACTCTGTGGTGGAAAGAAATGCATCATAGTAGCCGAGAGATTGGAGTCATGCGCTGTAGTTCAAATTTAAGGGGCAGAAAGTGTTTTAATTTTTACAATTAAAATAAATAATAATAAAGC
Organism: Chrosomus eos; assembly: GCA_036326025.1. Classification (NCBI taxonomy): domain Eukaryota; kingdom Metazoa; phylum Chordata; class Actinopteri; order Cypriniformes; family Leuciscidae; genus Chrosomus; species Chrosomus eos. Next base: position 29,303,031 of record CM070824.1, on the reverse strand, counting down.
TGCACGAATCTGGATAAATTGAGAATCATGATTTCTTTCTTTTTTTCTTTTTTAAATATAGGGATCACAATTCTCCAATGATTCTGAATAGACAACTAAACATAATAACATGTAATTTTACTAGAGGTTTTGACAAAATGGCCTGTGATCTGGGGGCAAGTGTCTCGATTATTAGTGAATATATATAACAAATACCTTTTTCTCACACAAAACAAAAGTCTTGGATTCTTGTGTCCGTTTTGAGGAAATGATGGCAGAACTAAATCAGCTTCACCAATATATTCCAAAGTATTAAAGTTTGGTGCACAATTCATCTCACACAGTTTGTGTTTGGGATATTAATGGTGTGTCAAATCACCATGTGGACTTTTTAATTGTTTATGTGGTTTTAGATTTATGGGAGTTGAACAGGACATGGCTGTTCCAGGCCGAAGAGGGGCGTCTGCCGCACTACAGTATGTTACTGGATGAGACCCAGGAAAGGCTAATCATTGGTGGAAAAGACATCCTGTACTCTCTCAATCTGGAGCGAATCACTGCCCCTCATAAAGAGGTACATGCATTTACAATGTTCTTAGGATTTGGGCAACATGTCTGTCCAGCATTGTCGTGTGTGTGTGTGTGTGTGTGTGTGTGTGTGTGTGTGTGTGTGTGTGTGTGTGTGTGTGTGTGTGTGTGTGTGTGTGTGTGTGTGTGTGTGTGTGTGTGTGTGTGTGTGTGTGTGTGTGTGTGTGTGTGTGTGTGTGTGTGTGTGTGTGTGTGTGTGTGTGTGTGTGTGTGTGTGTGTGTGTGTGTTGTGGTACAGTTTATCAGCTCATTTGGCTCTTGAGTGTACAAGTCATTTAACGTCTGTTGCTAAATAAGTATCAGCATAACTACACACATACTTATTAAATAAATAAAATCAGCACTCATGCAAATATAACCCAGAGATGGATTGCAACCATCTGCTCCCCTTCAATTCATGGACATTCACAAATCCCTGTGCTCATTGTTGGACTGGAACTGTTAATTATAGTTGAATTTATTTGCACTTATTGTCGTGGATGCAGCATCACGTAAAAAGCAGACATTTTCTTGTTTTCAAGTTCATTGTTGAAATACAATACAGGTGTATGTGTAAATTCATAATCTGAAGTGTCTTGTGGCCCCTAGTTTTAGCACCTAATGGCATTCGCATGGAACTTTCAAAATGGTTGTGAAGCTGTTAACCTTCATGGTAAAATGAATGAATAGCCTATACTTTGTCCACACAAACCAAATGACCGCTGATTTGTTTAAAAAGAGAAGAATAGTAGGTTTTAGGGCTAACCAACGTAAATAATTATGTAATAATTATAAAACAATCATTACGGGCATAATTATTCAGAACCACACATTTTGCAGAAATAATGTTTAAAATTATTTAGTGCAAAAAATCTTGGTCATTTTTACTTCACGCTCACAGTTTAAATAAGAATACATCACATCAGACAGGCATTCACATACAATCTATTCACTAGTCACAGAAGTTATAATATTTCAAAACTTCTGAAGCACAAATCAGATCTGAAAATACACATATGATTTGTTAATCCACACAACTCCCATACTACTTTCAATTGCAATTGAATGACTTCCGATATGTCATTTGCTGAAGACAGTAGAGTCAGCTTTACTGAGATGAAGTAAATAGTATACAGCTGAGCTGATCATGTGATCCCTATATGGTGGCCATCATGAGGTTGGACCATATGCAATATTTATTTATTTATTTGAGTCTTCATGTCATGTACATAATTTTAAATTCATATTTATTTAAATGTATGTATGTAGGCATTTGTAGTAACATTTTATCAGTTCATGTATTCCCTGGGAATCAAACCCATGACCCTGGAAAGCAGGAACAAAGAAAGTTTCAACTTGTCTTTTTTCATGCAACCACAAGTCAAAAATATATGTGACAGTATTTAACCAAGTAGAGCAAGAGCATTTCTGTGCCAGAACATTACCAGAACCAATCTGCCTGTCTCTCTGTTTTAGATTCACTGGGCGAGCTCTGAAGAACAGGTGGGGGATTGTTTAATGCAGGGCAGAGAGAAGGTAAATCTGTTATACATCCTGTATATGTGAAACAGTGGTATCCTGTTACATGACTACAATGTTTGATGAAATGTGTTAAAAAAAACATTATTTTCTTCTCTTTATATTTAACTTTCTTTTTTGTCCCTCTCTCTTAGCCGGAGTGTGCAAATTACATTAAGCTGGTGCAGCATTATAACAGTACCCACCTGTTAGCATGTGGAACTGGAGCCTTCAGCCCTGTGTGTGCCTATATCAGAGTGGGCCAGGGAACACAGGTAAATCTTATATACTTGGAGAAAGAAAAAAATCATGTTTTCAAGTAAAAATATCTAAACATCTTGAAAAGAATATCAATGATCAATAAGATAATAAAGACGGCAGTCAATTTAACACATTCATTTAGTGAAATTAATTAAAACAAATCACAATAATGAATTTTAATCATCTTTAAAAAAAACATTGAAATGTGATTTAATTGCAATAAATTAAATGAATTGGCACGTTGTGTAATTCATTTAGCATTTTTAATTAATTTACCTGAAATATTGGGAATTATTTTTGACAGGATAATCCAGGACTTTCCCCCGGGTGCTCCGTTTTCCCCCATGCACAGTCCAAAAACATGTAGTATAGGTGAATTGGAGACACTAAATTGTCCGTAGGTGTGAATGCAATGTGTGTGTCCCAAGTCATGCAATGGGGACCTAGTGACATTGCCAAGAAAATTTGTGGAGAAGGCCCATAGAATCCCCAAGAGTCATATATGACTGAAAATAGTTAATGAATGTTATAAATCTCCATAGGTTAGATATTTTCATTGGAAAACATGAAAAAAGTGAAACAATTGCCTTTTATCATTGTTTTTTTTTTTTTTCAAAGACAGAAGGTGAACAAACATAATGCCATTGGCATGTTTTAAAACCATAATATGAGTCACAGTTGTTGACGACAAAGTTTCAGAGATGCCTCAGTGACCACAGCATCTTTGAAGGATTTTTATTGTATCGGAAGCAGACTGAGGTCGCTGAAAATGCTCCGGTGTCCCTTTGTCCTTCTGTCCACTTTGACTTATATTCCATAAAACATGTTGTCTTCTGAGGAATGTGTTGTAGTGACTCAGAGATGAACTGTGTCCAGTGTTGTGCTGTTGTTTGTCACCAGAGGCTGTCCTGGAAACTACCCTTGTAGTCTGTGACTGTCGCTCTCACTGTTTTCTACACATGGTGGAGTCATGCAGAGACTCCTGCGATTATAGAAACCAGTCAGAGTGGTAACAAGTTAAAGCATTTAACATCTCAAGACACTAAAACATTGGTCTTGTTTTGAGCTGAAATCTTTGATTGTAAAAAGATCCAGATGCTGTGTCACTGTGAAGTTTAGGAGCACATTTCAGTTAGGAGGGCTGTTTGATAACATGATGGCTGGTTTTCAGCTTGCTTGAAATTCACAGTTTGCAGTTGGAAGGAAAGAAATACTTAAAAGCATATGGAATTATTTGTATAGGCTATGCACTGTTTATTTGTAAATATACTACACTTTTTACATCCTATTTTTGTATGCTAAACATTCACATGCTGACATTTTGCTCATACGAGAGTTGTGGGTTGGAGTCTCGATCATAATGCCCCCTTTTTCTCTCTTCCCAACTATGTTCTGTCATTATCTCCGCTATCTTTCTAATGAGGAGGCACAATCCTATCAAACTAATGTAAAAGTGACAAAGTACTTCTGTCAGCGCTTTGCTTCTGAAGCGACTTTGACACTCTTCAACAGCCTGGTCTCCAGAGAGACAAGACAGAGTTTGTTTTAGTGTGTGTGATGGGAAGTTTTATCATTCTCACTCTGTTAAAATCTCCAACCAAACATCCAGACAAATGAAAACAAACATCTCCATCCGCCCAGGAGAGCCCCAGTCAAATTACAGAGTGGCTAATCACAGAGAAGTGAGGTTTATTTGAAGGAACAGGCTAAAGAAAAGAGCAAAAGGAGACGTTTATTTGAAGGAAACTGAGAACCTGGATTCTTCTGTGCCACATGTGGCAGTCAGCCTTCAGACTTTCTTTCCTCTACTTCTCATCTTTGGAAGGTTTCAGGACAGAGAATTCTGGAGCCTTGTGAATCCATTTAAATCTTTCCCAAATTCCATTTGATATTTTACAAATTCCATTGTTCCCGTTATAATTTTTCTGGATTCTGTTATTTACCATTTACATTTTTATGGACTCAGGTTTTCTGGTTTTAAATAATTAGATTTAGTAATCAACAAAGCATGTCTAATTAATTAAAATCATGAAATGTATAGAATTTAACATCAATTTATTTAAAGTTTAACAATTTTAATTTTAGGGCAAAAATAGATTTGTTTTTATTTTTGCTGGATTTATGATTAATACAAATACGATTAATACTACGTATTATAAAAAAAGTGGTAATCAAATGTAGGCATAAAACAAACAAGTGTTTAACGTTTTAAGATGTAAACAAATTAAATTTAACAACTTTTATTTTATATTTTTGGCAGACAAAGTGCTGAACAAGAGAGGTTTACTGCTAAAATTAAAACATGGAAGAAAATTTGAGATTTATACCTTAAAAATTAAAGTTGTAATTAATTGTATTATTATTATTACTTTGAAAAGTACATTCTACTGTACATTAAGAAATTGTGACCAAAATATAGGCCTATTACTAATTAAACCGAACTTTTATTATGACAGGTTGTTACTCATGGAGACATTTAAGTGTCTTTGTGTATGATATTTTTCTATAGTGACTCTCCTCATATATATATAAAGAGATGGCAGACGTCGAAAACACCATTAGCCACTGTGCTTGAGTATGTGCAATAGATGAAACCATGCAATTTGTTCACACAGAGACGTTCACACAAACACCTATATTATATATAGCCTGTATAAATAGTCTTTTTTGGTTTAATATTCACAGACTCTAGATATCGCAACTTTTGATTTATTCATCCATGACATTTTTTTATGACTGGATTTAGATCTGTTCGCATTTTCCATATCACGAAAATCATAGGTCCCTAGAATTCCCGCTTTTTTCCCCAACCAGGTTCAGAGATCAGAACTCATGGCTGGGAATAGTAAGTAGTCGTGGCTAGTAGTCTCTGACCCTCTGGCAGAGGTGAAGGAGAGAGCCACGGGCGTTGTGGGAGCCACAGGCTGGAGATCAGAGAGGGTTTAATTAGAGGAGACAGTCTTCAGCGGGGTGCCTGATAACTCCAGCATTGAGCTGCAGGCCGCCAGCACACGCCTCAGTCTGGAACATCTACACCCTAATGAGATGCATACGAGGCACATATGCATCTGTGCACATAAGAGATGGGCTTTGCATTCATATATACACACTACGACTAAGATGGATACAGATACCTGCACAATTATACACACACTCGGTCCTGGAGCGCTGGGATGACATGATGCAGATGTAGCTGATGACAGGAAAGACTGATAAAGCTACAGAGACACAGACCAGAAGCGGAGAGAGAGCGGGTGAGAGGAGCGTACACACGTACATGCAGGCGAACGCCCCTGCACACATTCCTTCCCTAACATCAGGATTCTGAGCACCATTTCGGCCCTTTGAGCCCATATGCACATCACCTGACACATCACAGCACACCATTCCTTCTTACTGTCTTCTCTTTCACCAAAACCCTGCATTTTCTCATGGGCTTTACACATACTTATACTGTACACTAATGCACCCACATCATTCCTAATAACACCTTGCCGAATAAACAGTCTTTTTCAAAACCTGTTGATATAATATAATACAATATAATAAATGTTTTGCATGGTAATAACAATTAAATGAAAAGTTATCAGTCACTTACTGTATCAAAGCAACTTACTGTAAATTGCATTAAATTTTATCAGTTCTTGGTTTCCCTGGGAATAGAACCCATGGCAATTCGTCTTTATATGAAATTAAAGAAAACTTGTATTGTGTTTTAAATATGGTTAATGTTTACTGCAGAATGTACTGACAAGCATTTGTGATAAACTAAAATATACTTAAAACATTTTATTATATATTTTACATTTTACAATATATTTGTAAGGGACATGTAGGGGTCGTAATTTGTGTGGTTTGTATTACTGTGGGATGCAGTCGGACACACTTCGTTCACACGAATCTGTGAAAACTATAAAAAATAAAAAAAAACGCTGTATTATGCATGCCAGGTTAGTATAGTTGTAGATGTGACTTTGTAAATAAAAACTAGGCGCCTATAGACTGAACATGTTTTGCACGTTTTCCCAAGTTTGGGTTTTTGTAGTTTACACAGAGACAATAACAGTATCATTTTCCAAATCTGGCACTTTTGAGCCCCTTTTCAAAAGTTTGCGTTTTCAGCCCCCTAAAACACCGGTGTCATGTAAATAAACAGCCAAAACACATACGTTTGAGTTGAAACCGGTGTCGGGTAAATACCCCCTCAATGTCTATAGGGAGGATACAATCATGCTTAAAAGGCATTGGCAGCTCACTTGATTTTGGACCAGGCCTTCACATACTAGTAATTCCACCAACACTCAGTTTCGGTATTATGCAGCTGTCAGTTTTAGGTAATCTCTCACCTAACATTTCAACCCTCCTAACTATACGCAACACAATCGCTAAACCTCATTCAAATCTGAACCATGTGTCCACTCACAAGGTCTGCATTTGAGTTTGTGTGTGTGCATGACTTAATCAGCCTTAAGGTGTGCTTATTATCATGTGAATATCAAACTGTTTCATTTCATCTATGCCACGGATTTGTTACTTCAGGCACATCATCTGCTTAAACAAGTACAACAAGTACGCGTACAACCATGTGTGTTGACCACAAGGGCTGATGCTATCGGACTGGTGATCACAAGACTGTGTTAAGTAAGATTTGTACCTTTAAAAAGGACCTTATGGCCCCTCTGCATATACCCTATGTAGACCACAGCCAATCTTTATGATTTATACCCATAATTCTACCATGTAACAGCAACGCTTCATAAAATGAACATGAAGTTATGGGTTTGGCTAAGGATTTATTTCCATTCAAGTTTTGTATGAAGTTTGAGGAGCAAATGATCGGGAAAAACATCTACCTGTTGAAAGAGTAGAAGAATGATCTAAAAACAGGAAATGATGGATGGACTGGTGTTACATGTCTGGTGTTTGTTTCTCCAGGATCACACGGTGTGAGAACATAAATCAAGCTTGTGAAAGCCTGTTCTGCGACACATGTTGCACAGCTAATACCGTCACCTTCTGGTTAAAATGAGCTTTGCAGTAACCGTAGAGAGAAAGTGATTTTTCAAAGGGCTTTTCATGTGAGGAAGGACTTAGATGTGTGCTTTTGAATCTCATTTTGCCTTCCATTGCTTCACCTGGATGGTATATTTCCCCTGAGATTGCAGGAAATGCAGTGAAGGCCTGTGTGTTTTATGATGAAAAGCCACTGTAATATACAACGATACTGATGTGTTAATACATATGTTTTAGTGTTATGTTTGCAGTGTTTTTTTTTCTTCTTCTTGCTGCAATGCTAAGAACTGCAGTGTCAGGTTTCTGTTTTGTCTACCTTTCTGAAGATGCTAGCTTAGACCAGCATGTCTTTCCTTGCCGTTCGCCAGCAAAATCCTGTAGCTAGTCAGCCAGCATGATCATCTTGGTTACTTGTGGTAACCCTCGTTCCCTTAAGGAGGGAACAAAGTTGTACTCCGTGACCAACGAATAGGAATCTCGCTAGAGGCCAATCTACTTAGAGTGAAACTAAACGAGCTAATCATTTGCATCAGCTGCTCTGCCACGCAGCGCGGGTATATAATGAGCAGCATGTGCGATCGCACTTCAGTTTTTTGATGAGGAGCCGAGCCGATGAGCTGGCTGCCCCGGCGGGCCGCAGCAGATGTGGCAACAAGATGTACGTCTCCATACATTCCCAGGGTTACCATACATAACCGAGACGTTCCCTTTCAGTCGGTCACTCTTGGCGTACATCGTGACCGACGAATAGGAATCCCTACCTCTTCCCGGGGAGGGAGTGGTGCGGTCACCATCTCCCGAAGAGCAGTCCCATATATATATATATATATATATATATATATAATATGTGTAATTTGACAAAGGTTTCTTCCGGATGAGATACTTTAATTTATGTGTTAAATGATTATTATCTATTTTAATATTAACTATTACGTAATATTTTGGAAACATACACTAAGGTTCAAAGGTTTGGGGTCAGTAAGTTTTTTTTTTGTTTTAATTAATTTGTTTATTCAGCAAAAAATGCATTAAATTGATTCAATTTATACATTTTTGATAAAATACAAAAAATCTATTTGATACATTGGTAACGTTTTCAACATTGATAATAATAAGAAATGTTTCTTGATCACCAAATTAGCATATTAGAAGGATTTCTGAAGGATCATGTGACACTTACAACTGGAGTAATGGCTGATGAAAATTCAGCTTTGTCATCACATAAATAAAATACATTTTAAAATATATTACAATGGAAATCTTGTACACATTTTATTGTATTTTTTGACTTCCTAAATCATAAAAATCTTACTGACCCCAGACTTTTGAACAATAGTGTGTGTATACATTTTACATATAGTGTGTGTGACTGTGTATACATTTATGCATTTTATATTATATTTATATTTAACATTTTGTAAAAATTACCAATCTAGTCCACATAAGTTGGTAAACGTGTGTTTGTGTTGCAGCAGGAGCGAGAGTTCAGGCTGGAGACTGATCACTTAGAGAGTGGCAAAGGAAGATGCCCATTCCATCCCAACAGCCCTTCGGCATCCACTGTGTACCGTAAGCATTCATCTATTCTTTCAGTTTCAGTCTCCTTCAGTCCTCCATCTTTAATATTCTCGGTCTTTGCCCTCCTTTCATTTACAGCCATGTCTTTATCTTCCCCCTTCTCCTTTTCAGCGTGATGTTCAGAATGTGTGTATTCTTGAGTTTTGAAAGGAAAGGGAGTACATTTTGAGCCAGGGGCCACTGAGCACAAAAGCTCTTCATAACACACTTCAGCTCGAATCCTTTAAAGCACTCAGTCACATGGCGACAGGGATCTGATTTAGAGATGAATTTGATGACTTCCTTTCTCTCAGCAGCTGCCGACTTTATTCAGCTGAGCTTTTAATTTAGTCTCTCCCAGTCGGCCCCAGCATCAGGATCTTTATTTATAAAGAATGTTTAGATGTTAAATTGATATTGCCCTGTCGATCATGACTTCTTGACTTACTGCAGGATTTATGACTCACACTGGCAGTTATTTACCAATGTTTGCAGTGCCACCTAGTGGTATCTCAATGTATGACAAACAGAATACCAAAACTATTGTGCATTAGTGTTTATGGGTGCAACCATTGTCAGTAAATGTTGAGGTATAGGCCTGCTATTGTAAAATGTCATGTGAAATCATAGCATTACTGGACTGTTTTAAGACTAACCTCTTTTAAGTGACATTTACTTGTTATACATTGAAACGGTTAAATAACTGCTTCAGTAATAGTAAAAAAAAAACTTCCGCTTTACATATTAAATACTAGAAGACTTTCTTGATTTCCTTCCATAATACTGATTATTTGTTCTCTCTCAATTCATGTTTGATTGACAGGAGGGGAGTTGTTTGTGGGCCTGTACACTGATTATTGGGAGAATGATGCCGCTCTGTATCGTCTAGGCAACCACAGCTTCATTAGGACTGAAGTGGGTGACAAACAGCAGCTGAATGGTGAGAGAAAACCGAAACTTAACTTAGAAATCCTTGTTAAAAATACAAGCATGGATGATGGTGGCCTGGTGTCCTCAAGATTTTTTTTTTTTTTTTAAACTAGCTTAAGCAGCAATACTTTATTTGGTCAACCGGCATCACCAGATATCCTGGTTGATAAGCTTTGATACTTGCCAACCTAAGCCACATAGTATTTGAACTGCAAAAGGCACGATATGTAAAAAAAAAATCCATTTAAATATCCATAAACCACTAAGTCAGTGTTATATATTTTGTTAAATGGTGTTCTTACATTATCCCTAATGTTTCCAACAATGGTTAAATCCAGAGAAATTTGCAATTTTAACCAGCATAATGTCTCTCCTCATTGCGTCACGTGTCAATGGTGTCATGTCCATGTTATCCTCGGTTTCTGCTTTTGTCTGGTTAACAAGTCTATGGCAGTGTAATTAAATACAGTATGAGTTTGTGAATCCCGTTGGATTGATTTCCATCGGCACTGGAAGTGAAGACGTCAACTCCCATCCTTCCACGCTCCTTCACAGCATGCCTTTGTTATTGTTTTGAATATGTGACCACTTGGGGCAAAATTTTCATACTGTGCTTTTAATAGTTACGTACACCTGGGGTTTTCATCCTTTTATGGCCAGACTTTGGACTGTCCCAGATGAAATATGACCAGTCGTGGTGATTTCTGTGGTCATGGCTCATAAACGGTGTTCCTACATCGTACAGTGAGAGAGGTTCAACGACAGCCATTGACAGTACATGAACAGTGTCAGAAATGTATCATGATCACCTCACAGTCTGTTTTCTGCTACGACCTAAATGCAACATTAAATGGAGTAGCTCACACACGCTGATCCCCTCCCTCCCTCCCTCCCTTTAATACTTATATAATAATAATAATAATAATAAACTTTATTTTATATAGCGCCTTTAAAAAGTAGGCTATCTCAAAGCGCTTCACAAATATAGAAACATAATAAAACATACAATTAAACAAACAATGCATTAGTAATTGCTGACAGAGAGACGAAATAAAATACAAAATAAAAACATTATGAAGTATAGGATTAATAATAATAATACAACAATTATCTAAAAGCTACCCTAAACAAATAAGTTTTAAGTGATGATTTAAAAACACTAAGCGATTCTGCTTGCCTAATCTCAATAGGCAGGGAATTCCAGAGTTTTGGAGCATTTGACGAAAATGCCCTATCACCCATCGATTTTAGTCGGGTATGCGGAACAATTAAAAGGCCAGCTTCCGAAGAACGGAGATCACGTGCTGGTGTGTAGGGTGTTAAAAGTTCAGTTATATAATGAGGTGTCAGTCCATGCAAGGCCTTATAAGTAAGCATTAAGATTTTAAAATCAACACGGAATCTGACAGGGAGCCAGTGTAAAGATTCCAGTACCGGAGTAATGTGATCCCTCGTCCTGTTTCCAGACAGAATTCGAGCGGCAGAATTTTGTACCAACTGTAGTTTGTTAAGGGTAGCTTTTGAAACCCCAGCCAACACAGCATTACAGTAATCGATACGTGAAAATACAAAAATGTTGATTAGCTTTTCAGCCACAGGGAGAGACAACATGGGACGCAATCTGGCTATATTTCTGAGATGAAAGAATGACGTCCTGACAGTGCTCTGAACATGAGGAACAAATGTCAAATTATTATCAAATATCACCCCCAGATTTTTTAATTTAGTCTGAAATTGAAGTGTAGAACCTTCTACACTAAAAGTGGGGGAACCAGCCTTCCGTAGCTGATGAGGTGAACCAATGAGCATTACCTCCGTCTTGTCACTGTTTAGGCATAAAAAATTTCTAGACATCCATTCTTTTATCTCAGAAATACAAAAAGAAAGATGAGACACAGCCACATCTACATCAGGTTTTGAATGTATATAAACCTGGGTGTCATCTGCATAAAAGTGAAAACTGAGTCCAAGTGATTTTAAAAGTTGGCCAAGAGGATAAACGTATATGTTAAAAAGTATAGGGCCCAGGATAGAACCTTGAGGGACACCAGAATGCACTAAACCAATAGCAGACCTGAAACCACCCATAGCAACAAACTGCTTTCTATCAGAAAGATAGGACTTAAACCAGCTTAGTGCAGTATCAGAAACACCAAAAACAGATTCTAACCGAGCAAGTAAAATATTATGATCAACAGTGTCGAAAGCGGCACTAAGATCAAGAAGAATAAAAATAGAGAGACTGCCGGAATCAGAAGCGATTAACAAGTCATTAGTAACCTTAACTAATGCTGTCTCAGTGCTGTGTAGTTTACGGAATCCTGATTGAAGGGGCTCATAGAGATTATTTGCAGCTAGATGGGAGTGCAATTGAATAGCAACAATTCGCTCTAAAATTTTGGCAAGAAAAGGAAGATTAGAAATGGGGCGGAAATTATTTAGATTGTCAACGTTTGTGTCTTTTTTTTTTGGTACAGGAGTCAAAGCAGCAGTTTTAAGTGTTGTTGGCACCACACCAGTGCACAGAGAATCATTTATAATATTCGGTACAATACGACATAAACTAGCAAAACATGATTGGAACAGACAAGTTGGTACAGGATCAACTATGGAAGTGGCAGCTTTCATTTTTGAAACCTCATTACAAAGAGAATGAAGGTCCAATATGGAAAAATTTGATAGGGGGGTACCAGAAAATTCAGGAGTGATTGTGAGAGAAGAAGGTGAAGGAAGAGTAGAAATGATACATTTACGGAGGTTTTCAATCTTTGAGCTAAAAAAATTAAGAAACCTATTACAGAGGTGAGACGAAGCTGGAGCAGTTGAATAACTGTTACATTTAAGGAGTTTGTTAATAGAGTTGAACAATTGTCTTGGGTGGTTCTGATTGTTATCAATTATCTGTGCAAAATAAGCAGACCTGGCCGATGCAATTTGGGTCTTATATTCAAGTAATTGATCTTTCCAAGCCTGGTAAAAGACAGTCAAGCCAGACATACGCCACCTACGCTCCATTGTACGACAGGATGTCTTCATAGCACGCAGGTTTTCATTGTACCAAGGAGAGGGTCGACCAAAGGAGACCAGACGTGATTTCAAAGGTGCAAATGAGTCCAGGCCAGATGAGAGAACAGAATTTAACATGAGAACTTTGTCCTCCAGGGTATCAGATGAAGAAAATGCGCTCAAGGAAGAATCAATAAAATCGGAGAAATCAGAGGGTTCAATCAATCTCCATTTGCGATAGTTAATAATGCGAGAAGAGGTAGTGTTTATATCAGGCAGTTCCATATTAAAAAAGATTGACAGATGATCAGACAGCCCCAAGTCAGAGGTGTACAACTGTGACACAAATGAGCCGTTTAAAATCACTAGATCAAGAGTATGGCCTTTATTATGTGTAGGACAGTCCACGAGCTGGTTCAGATCGAAGCACTCCAATAAAGATAAAAACTCTTTTGTTGTTATGGAATCTTTTTTGTCCATATGGATGTTAAAGTCCCCCAAGATTAAAGTTCTCTCAAATTTGAGGCATAGCAAGGACAACATATCTGCAAATTCAGATATAAAGTCTTTATTTTTCTTTGGAGGCCTGTAGACTGTAGCTATGGCAGTAGAAATGTGGGCAGGTACACTCAAAACAAGACATTCAAATGAGTTAAACTGTGGAACAACCACAGGACTCAAGCTGAGTTGGTTTTTATATAGCACAATAATGCCCCCACCTCTTCCAGAGGAACGCGGGAGATCAAATAAGCCATATCCAGCAGGAGTAAGTTCATTGAAAAGAACACCATCTGACTCTTTGTGCCAGGTTTCCGTTAAACACACAAGATCCAGTTTACGTTCTGTAATAATGTCAGATAGTATCACAGCCTTGTTATTGACAGATCGTGTATTGAAAAGCGCAGAGTTTACTAGACGGGGAGCAGTTGAAACCAGAGAAGCAACCTCGCGCTTGGGAAACGACAAGTTGTTGGAATTAACCCCCTAGGTCTACCCAACTGCGTTTGAGATTTACGCAGAAATGCAGGACAAGCAACGGAGGATGCAACAGTGGATGTAACAGATGAGAAGGAAAAGCTACGTCTTGAAGAGCGATGTATATAACGCGTCGGTCGTAGTATTCCAGCATGACTGCAAAGAGTGTATGTGTCGTTCGCCAGATAAAAGTTACCCTTAAGGTTCGACAGTTGGCGAACAGTGTACCTTAGGGCCATGTTGGAGAAGTCCGCACCAGCCGGGACTTCACAGTGGTGTAAATCCTGGGATGGACAGCAGAAAAGGCGATTCCAGCGAAGAACAGTAAGTGATAAAAGCAGTAATCCAAAGAGTGAAACGTAATTCCACATCATAGAAGCAGTAATCCAATGGGCGAAGCGTAAATCCTCCTCACGATAAAATAGGCAATCTTCACATACTCCAAAACTCTTAATGAACGTTCATCAATAATAATAATAAAACAAACAAACGGAATGAAAGGAGCGGCAGCCAAAACGCGCCAGCGTACCCTTCCAATCGGACGTAAAGAGCCTATTTCACATCATACTTCACATTAAAGATGAGCCATACTTCACATTAAAGATGTGATTGGGCCAGCCCATTGTCAATCAAGAAAACAACTAATGGGCCACTGATCTACGCGTTTCATGCGGTGTCAGAAAAAAAAGCTAACGCTGACTTTTTTTTGACCAATGCATTATACCAGCACTAACCCAGCACCGCCGATTAAGCAAAACAAAACAAAACGAATGGGCTATTTCTATTTTAGCCCCCGGCCGCTTTTTTGCTTTAGGCTATCCATCTATTTCGACGACAACTCACTACTCGTACCTGTTCGCTCAGCGCTCACGGCGCCCGCGCCCGCTCGCGATGTTATTGGAGGGGGGTCCCCTGTCAAAATTCTATGATGAAATCGTATGAGGGCGCCTACTCCGCTACACATACCGGTATACCCACTTTTTGCGCCACTGGCAGGCTTATGTAATTGCTCCACTCGTTGCAGTGTTAATGAAGTACAATAAAAGCGGAAAGTTTACACGGCTCTGGTGCCCCCCTAGGGTATAAGGCGCTGGTGCCCTTAGCATTTGCCTATACTGCCTATCCCACGGGCCGGCAGTGCCGAGCAGGTAATATATAATATAAAAAAAAGTCTCAACTTTCAAATTTGGTCAGTCAAAGAAAATTAAACAATAGGCCTACTGTTTTGTGGCTCTTTGATGTGTCGTAAAAGATTGCCTCAGTTAACGCCAAGTTCAAATCCACCGACATTAATATGTGAAGTGCACACTGCCGCACCAGTTTTTTATAAGCGATGTAAAACAAAAATGTTTCGTTTTCAAATTTGCGCCAATTCAGGGCACAATAACAAAACAGTGCTGCTCCGGTCGACCCCACCATTATACATGCCCATGCAAACGCACGCATTTTACGTTTACCTTTAAAATAGCGATTTGAAAAGCCTCCGCCGGTGATACAGGTGTTGTCACATGCCGATTAACCGGTGGGAAAATATCCTCACCGTCACATCTCTACCGTGCTCCGAGATTCGAGTCATTCACAATATGAACGCGAGGCTGAAACACCCGAAACGGATGGCTGTGTGCGTCGAGATATTTCTCTCTGAACACAGCCAGCACAACTCATGAGCTGACTGTGCATGCCTCGCACCCACACAGAATCTGTATTGCAATGCAGACCTTTAATCTACGCGCTGCCTCGGCAATTGCGAGATCCCAGCCACAGAATCTTTAATGCAGAGTAGACCCGTAATCTACTCGCTGCCACTTCAAACACGAGATCCGAACCACTAGATCCGATTCTATATTGCAATGCAAACCTTTATTTTAAGTTCTTACGGGACAAACAACACCAAATAGGACAGGCCATTTGACACAGAGCGCTTACTGAAGAGGAAAAAGCTAACTCTTTTGTGTGCCGGCGTCCCTTTGTAGCTTCCTCGTGCTACATCATGACGCAGCACCAATCAGGTTTGGATTAGTTTCATTCATTCTTCAGATGTGTTACGCTAAGTGCGTTCCCCAAAGTGTCGTATCGACACAATATAATAGTGCCCTTTTCGAGGGAACTCAAACTGTGACGATCTGAAGAAGGATCCAAAAGCAGAAGAATGCTCAACTTCAATTTATTGAAAAGTAATATGTCTCAAGCCGCACGGCTCCTGAACAGATGAACAGCAGCGATGAGAGGAGCCAGGGCAGACATGGACCAGGTTCCAGGACAATCAAATCCAAATCACAAGGCGAGAATAAGCGTCAGACAATCAGGGTAGTCAGGCGAGGAGCAAACAGAACCAACAGGAACATCCCAACTCACAATTGGAAATAGGCAGCAGTTCACAATAGGAATCAGTCCAGAAAGGCAAACGTCTCAGGTTACTATTGTAACCATAGTTCCCTGAGAAACAGGGAACGAGACGATGCGTCGAACGACACGGTGGGAACGCCTCTTGCGTGATTGCATCTGAAGCATCTATGCCAACTAGTCCAATGGAATGAGAGAATGAGCGTCACGGGCGGGTGACGTCATGAACCAGGAAAGGATAAGAGCACTTCCGCTGCTCGCCGGCATTTAGCTTCGACAGTTGCCGAAGCAAGCCGATCGCAGGGACGCAGGAAGTATGGCAGGGGGACGCATCGTCTCGTTCCCTGTTTCTCAGGGAACTATGGTTACAATAGTAACCTGAGACGTTCCCTTTATCGAAAAAGGGAACTTCGAGATGCGTCGAACGACACGGTGGGAACGAGAATACCCAACCCGCCATAATTACAAGTACCTGAGTGTCAGTCTATTGATCTAAGCACTCAGCACCTGAGAACCTGGGGCAGCATCCAGGTCCAAACTGTAAAATCTCACGAATGTGAGCGGAGAGGACCAGCCCGCCGCATCACAAACATCTTGAAGAGATACCCCCTGCAATATGGCTTTAGAAGCCGCCATACTCCTGGTCGAGTGAGCTCGGACCACCAAAGGACAAGGCTGGCCCGAGTACTCGTATGCCAGTGAAATAGCCTCGACTATCCACTTACTGACTGTCTGTTTTGAAGCAGGAAGACCTTTCTTAGGTGATCCAAAGCAAATCAGTAACTGGTCGGACTTTCTGATTGAGGAAGTCCGCCGTACATAAGTGTCCAGTGCTCGCACTGGACACAAAAGGTGCAGTCTTTCCTGGTCCGCAGTTGCAAAAGGAGGAGGACAGAAAGCCTGCAGCACAATAGGCCTCGGAGTCAAGGTTGGAACCTTAGGGACGTATCCCTGTTTTGGATATAGGAACGCCTTGACCATCCCCGGTGCAAATTCAAGGCAGGTGGGGGAGACCGAAAGAGCCTGAAGGTCACCAACTCTCTTTAGGGACGAAATAGCTAGCAGAAAGATAGTCTTGAAAGTAAGGAACTTTTCTGAGACCGAATCTAAGGGCTCGAATGGGGCCCTAGACAGGCCTTCTAGAACTATAGTCAAATCCCAAGCTGGCACCTTAGTGCGAGTTGCAGGCCTTAGCCTCAAAGTGCCACGAAGGAAACGTGTAATCAGGGGTCTCGACCCAAAGATATACCTCCCACCATAGTATGGTAAGCCGCAATGGCTGCCACGTAAACTTTTAGTGTGGAAGGACAAAGACCTGACACAAAGCGCTCCTGCAGGAACTCGAGTACTGTGTTGACAGAACAGTTAACTGGATCCCACTGGTGTCGGTGACACCATAAGGAGAAAACTCTCCATTTAAGCGCATAAAGTTTCCTCGTAGCCGGAGCTCTGGAGCTTAGGATGGTCTCAGCAGCCTCAGCTGAAAGACCACTATCTATAAGTTGGGCCCCCTCAGAGGCCAAACCCAAAGATTCCAAATGTCTGGTCGAGGGTGAAATATTGTGCCCCCGGCCTGAGACAGAAGGTCCCTCCTCAAAGGGATCTCCAATGGAGGCCCGTCTAGAAGAAGGATCAGGTCCGCAAACCAGATCCGACTTGGCCAGCGTGGTGCTACTAGCAGTAGGCTTATTCCATACCGACGGACCCTCTCCAGAACTCCTGGGAGCAGAGCAACAGGGGGAAAGGCGTACAGACGTAGCCTCGGCCACGTCTGCACCATGGCGTCCAGCCCCAGGGGGGCTGGGTGCGTCAGAGAATACCAGAGAGGACAGTGCGTCGTGTTCTGAGACGCGAACAGATCCACCTCTGCCTGACCATATGCCTCCCAGATTTTCTCCACCGCCTCGGGGTGGAGTCTCCAATCCCCTGGCCTCAGCTCCTGCCTCGACAGGATGTCTGCTCCTATAATCTGGTCCCCAGGAATATACACTGCCCTCAGAGAGAGTACCTTCCCCAGAGACCACAGGAGGATCTGGTGCGCCAGTTTGCAAAGCGGACGCGAGCGCAGACCCCCCTGGCGGTTCAGATAAGAGACCACTGATGTGTTGTCTGTTCGAACGAGCACATGATGGCCTCTTAGGTCCGGAAGGAAATGTCTCAACGCATTGAAGACGGCCATCATCTCCAGGCAATTTATGTGCCAAGAAAGATGATGGCTTTTCCACAGACCCTGAACCGAGCGGCCTTCCATTACCGCTCCCCAGCCGGTGAGAGAAGCATCTGTCGAGATCACTACTCGATGGCAAAGAGCTCCCAACACCGGACCCTGGGTTAAGAACCAGTGTTTTTTCCATATCTCTAAGGCACGAAGGCATCGCCGCGTAACCTTGATCATACGAAACGGGTTTCCCCTCGGGGAGAACCCCCTGGTTCTGAGCCACCACTGTAAAGGCCTCATGTACAGCAGGCCAAAAGGTATCACGTTGGACGCTGCTGCCAGTAGACCCAACAGTCTCTCGAACTGTTTTACAGTGCGTGACTGACCTAGCTTTAGCTCTTTGATGGCTGACAGGATAGCAGCTACACGAACGGGCGACAGGCTGGCCCTCATCGTCACTGAATCCCATACCACACCAAGGAAAGTGGTTCTCTGTACTGGAGAAAGTACACTCTTCTTGGCATTGAGCCTCAACCCCAACATTCGTATATGAGCGAGAACGACACCTCGGTGTCGAACCGCCAACTGTTCTGATTCCGCTAGAATCAGCCAGTCGTCGATATAATTCAAAATGCGTATGCCCTGAAGCCTGAGAGGGGCTAAAGCTGCATCCATGCATTTCGTGAATGTGCGGGGTGACAGAGCTAGGCCGAAAGGAAGAACCCGATACTGGTATTCTTTGCCCCTGAAAGAAAACCTTAGGAACTTGCTGTGCTGAGGGAGGATGGAGATATGGAAGTATGCATCCTTTAGATCTATCGTGACGAACCAGTCCTCGGATCTGATTTGGGTCACGATCTGTTTGATGGTCAACATCTTGAACTTGAGTTTCTGAACTGACCGATTCAACAGGCGAAGATCTAAAATGGGACGCAACCCCCCATCCTTCTTTGGAACAATGAAATAACGGCTGTAAAAACCCGATTCTCTGTCGGGAGAGTACACCTGTTCTATAGCTTCTTTTGCTAACAGGGCCTTTACTTCTTGCTCCATTACCAGAGCCTGCTCGGGATGCACCACAGTGGGCAGCACCCCGCTGTAACGAGGAGGACGAGAACCGAACTGGATTCTGTACCCTATCTCTACAATCTGCAGGACCCAAGGAGAAATATTCGGCAGAAGCTTCCACGCTGCCAGAAAATTTACTAAGGGAACCAGCCTCTCGAGGCTGGTCTCTGGTGTTACTGAGAGAGCCAAATCTGGAGCCTGAAACATAATGGCAGGAACTACCTGACCTGACTGCTCTAAAGCCCCCCTCAGAGGGCGCGAAACCGATGCTGTGCCGCAACACAGCATCATCGACTCGCTGGTGACCACTGCGCCCTGAAGCACCGGAGGTGGCAGGGTTGGCAGGGGGGCCTCGTGAGGACCCCGAAGTGGAACGGGCACCGTGTGATGAGGTGAACACCACTCCACTTCGGTCGGGGCTGTCCCCACAGGCCTGGTGCCTAAGCATCAGGACCTTTTTTTTTTTTGAGCCAAAGTCTTCTTCGCCTGAAGAACGGTCCTCAGATCCGGCTTAGGCTTAGTCGACTTCGGTTGAGAGGGTTGCGTCTGTCTCCAGTATCTACGTGGAGGTGCACGAGACGCAACACTCTCTTTTTGTTGCACACGATATGATGCGCTATGCGGCTGGGGCTGCTCACGCCCAGCATCCCCAGGGGGCTGGACACGGCGAGGGATAAACTTTTTAAATGCATCAGACTGTTTTTTAGTCTCCTGGAACCTTTCCACTGCAGCGTGGACTGCGTCACCGAAGAGACCAGAGGGTTCAAGAGGAGCGTCTAATAAAAAAGTTCGATCTTTATCTTTAATCTCAGAAAGATTCAACCATAAGTGCCTCTCAGTGGCTACCAAAGCTGCCATAGACCGCCCAATAGCTCTAGCGGTCTCTTTAGTAGCCCTGAGAGAAAGATCGGTAGCCCTACGAAGTTCTCGAACATCGTCATGACTAACACCCTCACTATTATCCAAATCCCCCAGCAGGTCAGCCTGATAAGCCTGGAGCAGTGCCATGGTGTGTAAACACGCTCCAGCTTGACCTGCCGCCGCATAAGCTTTGCCCACTAAAGTGGATGTAGTTTTGAGCGGTCTAGTGGGCAAAACTGGGGCTCTCATAGCCGATGCTGGACCAGGCGCGAGATAACTCGCTAAATTTTGCTCAGCCTGGGGCATCGACTCATAACCATATTCTTTTAGCCCTCTAATTCTTGAATAAGTGGTGGTTTGAGGGCTAAAAACACGAGATGAATATGGTTCATTCCAAGATCTAGATATTTCACTATGTAAATCAGGGAAAAATGGGAGCCCTCGTGGTGGACATAATGTGGCTGAAGAGAGAAATCGCTCATCTAACTTGCTTTTAGGGCGAGTGTTTTTATTCTCAGATGGCCATTCAATATTTAACTTCTCTACAGCTCGTGACATGACATCCACCAGCTCATCATACGCCGGGGAAATAAACTGTGTATCCCTTTCCCCCGTGTGTGCATTCTCACTTTCAACACTCATAACATCAACTTCCTCAGAAGAAGAACAATGCAGAAAGGGAGAGCTCTCTTCCCGGGCGGGAGAAACCGCAGAGCGTGCTTCCGACACCGGGAGAGGAGAGCTAGATCTCCCAGGTAGGGAAGGAGAACAGGTCCGCGGACCCGTCTCCAACCCCTCCGAGAGATCTAACTGCGATCCCCAAGAATGCATTCTCCGCGTTGCCTCGGCAGACGCGGGTCCTGATCCTTGTGGATCGCGAGCCTGACCACTTACACTATCAAAGAGTGACAGGCGGGAGCGAAGCATGCGAAGCGGTAGCTTCTCACAGTGTTGGCACTCAGCCCCCTCGAAGGCTGAGGCCGCATGCTCCGCACCCAAACAAATCACACAAAGCTCGTGTGTGTCCCCACCCGTTAAATAACGCGGGCAGGGAGGAACACACTGCTTGTAAACTTGTTTCGCCATAACGTTTCCAACAATATTGTAACAGACAACAATAAATAGACAGAGACAGTTTGACACAGATCGCTTGCTGAGGCAACAGAAGCTAAATGCCGGCGAGCAGCGGAAGTGCTCTTATCCTTTCCTGGTTCATGACGTCACCCGCCCGTGACGCTCATTCTCTCATTCCATTGGACTAGTTGGCATAGATGCTTCAGACGCAATCACGCAAGAGGCGTTCCCACCGTGTCGTTCGACGCATCTCGAAGTTCCCTTTTTCGATAAAGGGAACAGCATTCCAAGGAAATCCAAACTCCAATAGCAGTAACAGTCCAAATGTCAGCAGAGATAGAGTAATCCCAGTAATGCTGAGGAGGAACAGGTACCACACTACTAGGCAGAGAAAAATAGGTGAGATAATAGAAAACAAAACCAAATAAAACTACTAAACAAAAGGGAAAAAATGGCAAGTGACTAGCAAAAGGTACAAAACGTACTGGCAAAGAACCAGTGAAAAGGAGGCATAAATGTTGCTGAGAAATCAAACAATAAGTGAAGACAGATCATACACAGCTGTGTGGAAATGCACGTGAAGAAAACCAACAAACACAAAAAAGAAAGAAAACTGAACAGAGTCCTGACATATATAAACACAAACTGTTATATTAGACGCGATTAATACATTTGACAGCACTAATAATTTAATTTATAATTATTGTATTATTTACTACAAACTTCACTACAAAAATAAACTATATTAACCTGGCAATGCATTTTTTATTGTAAATCTGGTAAGTTCCTTAATATTTGTAGAAAAAATTAAACAAAACAAAACATGTTACTGCCACAAAACAATGGAAACTAATGTATAGCTGCTGGATACATAAATATCGAAGAGTGATGTACAGGCTGCCCTGTGTGGGGTTTAGAGAGGCCTGTGGCATCCTGCTGTGAGCTGGTTTTATGTTTCTCTTTGCTGTATATCTCCTCCTGCAGCCATATGGGAGCTCTGGCCTTCAGCCCAGAACGCTACAACTGAGCCCAATAAAGGTGATGCTTTTACCATGCGTATCACTGTAGTAAAGCTTGTGCCCTCATCGTGGGTGCAGTTAGCACATCAGCTCCACGCCAAAATATTGGTGTACTACAATTACTGCTACTACTACTATTTTTGCTATATGTATACAGTTCGGTATAGATGGAATACATGCTTGATTTTCAACAATTGCCATAATGTGCATTTAAGTACAGATAATTGAATCTTTTAAATTGTAATTGGATGATGCATGAATGAAGCTTTTGTACAACAGATATATTCATAATTGAGATGGCACTTGCAATGCACAAACAGTTAGCAACGTATTATAGTTATTTAACCATATACTATATAGTATATACTGTTTTTACTTTTTTATAATATTGTTTTTTTTACAGTCTTTACTGTCACTTTATAATATAAGGGTTTTCCCTTATATTATAAGTGATTAAAAACATTCAAAGTACTCATCTCAAATAGCTATAATGATAATAAAGGTTAAAAAAGGAGAAAAGAGATACATACGTTGTAATAAATATTGTTTTTTAATAAATCAAAATAAATCATAAGTTTTATTTTCTAAATATTTGATAAAATGCAAAATATTCAATACAATAACTGGATGATACTTGCTGAATTGAACATGCAATGTAGTGATACTATATGAACATTTCATTGCATACTATTCTGTTTCACATACTATGTTTGCACACTATGCAGAAATAAGTATGCTAGTATTCATTCGGAAGATTGTGCATTCTTGTGTGCGTACTCAGACAGATGATGAGTCTGTGCTAAGAATACAGTGTCGTCTCACACTTCTCACGTCTGATTCAGACACCTGCTGTGATACATTAATCATAGAGAGAGATCGAGACAAGAGCGAGGTGTTTGACATATACCATCCATCTCTGTGAGACCTATTCACATCCTTTCAGACATGATAAAACCCAGTCAAATACTATCACATTCTGAGGTCATCTGTTCGATAACAAGTGCTTAGTGCAGAGCATAGAGCACAGAACCATGGAGACTTTTACATTTCCTGTGTGCACTCGATAGTCTGAGGTTGAGGTCTGTTCGTGTTTTGAATGGTGTTAACTGGTGTTAAGTGTTCACGCTTCTGACTCATGGAGTGCTGAAGATCTAATCCCACTCACACCCACTGCACAATGCTGTAGCGGCCCGACATGCAGATCACACTGCATAATAAGATAGTGGATTTATTAATATTGGAATATATATAGGACAAACACATGCATTAATTTGTTTAGAGCAAAAATACAGTAACATTGTGAACTATTATAACAATTTAAAGTTACTGTTTTCTCTTTTAAAATATTCCTGATGTCAAAGCTGAATTTTCAGCATCCTTACTCCAATCTTCAGGGTCACATGATCCTTTAGAAATCATTCTAATATAAATACTGATTTGCTGCTAAAAAAAACATTTCTTCTTATTATCAGTGTAAAACAGTTTTATATGCTTAATATTTTGGTGGAAACCATTATACACTACCATTCAAAAGTTTGGGGTAAGTAAGATTTAAAACAATTAAATGAATTCAGCAAGGATGCATTAAAGGTTGTGTAGGTAAGACATTTATAAAAAACTTTTTTCCAAATTTGTTTAAACTTTTTTATATATATCAATGCATAATTAAAATCTAAGTACTCTGAAAAAAAGAGTATAAAAATCGATTGACTCTAGACCGTTTAATCTGCATTAAACACAGCTCATTATTTCGAACCGGGACGAAACAACGGATTGGCCTAGGCGACTGTCACTCTCTCGCAACCATGGCAACCACCCCTTCGCCACACAGGACCTGCCCTTTTGCGCGCACTCGTTTGGTTTGTGTAATTCAAGAGCCACGGAACCTAGGATTACCAAAACAATGGCAGAGAAAGATCAGTCCTCATCAGAATCAACTATGCTTTCATCAAGCAAACTCTTACATGCAGAACATCATATATATGTTATAAATCTTACACGAAATTCATCTACATCACAGTGTAAATGATGGCAATGGAACAACGTGTATCACGCAACCTGTGTTTAGCTTTGCCTTATAGATAACTAGCTCGTTAGCGAATCAATAAATATATATTGTAAAGTTTACCAATATCAATATGCTAGTTTGATAGTGAGTAATAAAATACAACTTATTTGTTTAACTTCATAATGATAAAGTTAGATTTTTTTATTTACATGTGTGTCTGACATGATGTCACTATGCACTCGTTCCTCTACTCTTCGCTCGTCTCAGGTAAATAATGCGTCTTCAGCTCAGCTGTCAGAGTTGCTCGTTCATGTGTTTTTGGGGTGTGGCTTTGGAAGGAGACCAGAAGGGAGGGGGTGAAGTGAATGGAAATAATGAGCTGTCTTTAAAACAGTCGTGAGAGGTCTACAGACACTCGATTTTTATACTTTCTTTTTCAGAGTACTTAGATTTTAATTATGCATTGATATATATAGAAAGTCTAAACAAATTTTGAATTTTTTTTTTATAAATTTCTTACCTACACAACCTTTAAATTGATCAAACGTGACAGTAAAGACATTTATAATGTTACCAAAGATTTAAAATAAATGCTGATCATTAAACTTTCTTTTCTTTAAAGAATCCTGAAAATAAAAAGTATTACGGTTTCCACAAAATTATTATTTATTAGCAATTATTAGCACTACTGTTTTCATGTAATAAATATAAATATTTCTTGAGCAGCAAATCAGCATTTTAGAATGATTTCTGAATGATTATGCGACACTGAAGAGTAATGATGCTGAAAATTCAGCTTTGCATCACAGGAATAAATTACATTTTAGGATATATTACTATATTAATATTGTGAAATATTCTTACAATTTATACTTTTCCGTTTTTACTTTTTGATTTAAATAAATGACTTCTTACAAAAACATTAAAAAAATGGTTCCAAACTTTTGAATGGTAGTGTATGTTTCTGTGTAATTCTAACCATATATTTTTGTACTTGTTTTTCCCCCCCCATAGAGCCCAAGTTTGTGGGTTCAGCAATGATCCCTGACAACGACGATCCTGCTGACGATAAGGTCTACTACTTCTTCACGGAACGAGTGGCCAACATGGAGGGTGGAAACAAAGCCGTCTACACCAGAGTGGGCAGAGTCTGTGCGGTACGGCACATGGATGCCAAAAACATGCTTGCTTATCTCTTTCAATCAAGCTTGTTCAGCTTTCCAAATTATAACCTATAATAGTTACATAAAGCTTTCTTTTAGCATTCTCAATAGCCCCTGGCCAGACTCCCTTTACTCATGACATCAAATACAACAGAGGGAAAATAGAAGCAGCTTTCTCTGGCAAAACATTATTACGTAATAAAATGCTTGCAAATATTTTTTGAATGGCCGTCAGTAAAGAAAGATGCTATTTACTACTATAATGGGGCAATATTGTACCGGCGACATACATTTCTGAAGCTGTCCAACTTAGCATTGACCATTTACTTTTGTCTTTGTCAAAATGTTGTGCTGCAAGATAGCACCACCCACAGGTCAGGTGAAATGAAGTGTCTTTTTTATCTCTTCCCCTCTGTCAGAATGACCAGGGTGGTCAGAGAATGCTGGTAAACAGATGGAGCTCTTTCCTGAAGACTCGTTTGATCTGCTCAGTGGCTGGACCCAACGGCATCGACACACACTTTGATGAGCTCGGTAGGGGACGTTCTACTTTATGTCTTCCTCTCTGGTGGTCTTTTTCATGCCGGTCTTAAAAACATGGATGTATTCACCTTGTACCTCATCATGGAATTTTGGCCAGTAATTCTAAACATGCCTGATATGGGATGAAACCTATTTTTGTTCACTTTCACTCCACACGAAAACTTTGTAGCTTGTGTATGATGCAAAGAAAATATTACACAGGTATGTGTAAAGTATCCTCTGGAAGCAAGTTGTAGCGAACCCAAGTGCAGTTTATTCAAAAATTAACATAACAAGATCAAAATATAACATGAAACAAAAGCATGACGTGGCATGAAACAAAACCGTGGACAGACTTACAAAACAGAGGTTACAGGAAACAATACTTGACAAAGACACATGGCAAACATGAGGGCTTAAATACACAAGACTAATGACAAGACAAGGGACACCTGTGAACAATGAACAGACGATTATCCAATGACAAGACACATGGCAGGATCACATGACAAACAGGGAATCACATGACAGACATGGAACATGACATGAACAAACCAAAACGTGACAGAGACAAGACCAAATCGTGACAGTATGCCAATGCTAGGACACACTAAAATTGTTTTTGACGTAAGCATTTAAATATATAGTTTACCGTTTAAGCTAAGTAGATTAAAAATCTAATACATTTAAAAACTTTGTCTTTGCATTCCTTAGTGTATTTATACAGCTGAAAAAAGAGAATTTCTCAAATCTGTCTTATTCTGTAGTACAAGAAATTGTTTGTAATGTTAGCCCATAAAACTGCATTATATACTTACTTAAAATCAACCGGAAACAGTATGTCATGACATCTAGTTAACTTTGACATATTTGGGACACAATACCCTTATCTTGAATACTATACTGTATAGTAAAGATAGAATGCAACTTTTTATTTAGCTCTTGTCTTGGTAATAAACAGAGGAAGTCAATGTCATGCTCTGAGCAGTAGCCGATCTGTAAAGCATCGACTCCTGATACACCAAGATGAGCCACTTGAACAAAATAGGCACAATAGCACTGAAAGAAATAAATAAGAAAAGAACTGCATTTTTAGCTTCAGTGATGAGCTGTTTCTTCCAGCTCAGTGATTCTATTCATCAGATGCCTTGGAGCAAAACTGCTGATAAATCAGTTTTTTGCTTTTCACATTTTGCCTTGTGCTATAGAAATTTCATCAAGTATCCATCTGTCCACCCAGATGCATTTGCAATAGATCTCCATGTCTTCACAGTATTTACACATTGAGTATAAGCCAGCTGTGAAAAGCCAAATCTGTTTCACCAGCTGTGTTGCTTAACTATCACCAAACTTTGTAATCTTAAGAAGGATCTCGCTGATGATCGCTTTGACTTTTTAGATTATAGCTCATTTCTTTTAATGACATCCTATTAATCACTAATCTGTTCCATATATAATTTATAATTTAGTTTGTCCAATGCTTGTAAAACATCTGAGAACCGTCACCTATGAATGTGTTTTTAAATGATTGAAATATATTAACCTTTAAATGTGTGATTGTTTTGCCAATCATTATTGCATATTCTGGTCTTTAGTGACCCAGATCTATATCTAACACAGATGGATATCTTCCTGTCGCGATAATATAAAACTCTCCTGATATTAAAGTAACAATTACAGAAGAATAAAATAAAGCATATTTTGTAACCTTTTGGAGCTTGGAAGAGTTTAGTTTGAGCAGATGTTTTATACCATCACCACTGTCCTCATCAGAGCCCATTTCCCAGTACATTCAGCATCTGGCTTATATTCGCAACCTCAAAAATATTCCCAAAACTATCATTTTCAACCTCTTCCAAATCAATATTTAGATCACTGACAGCTTCTTCACCAGACCCACCATCAAGTGACACTAATAAATTCAAAATTTTTGTGTTCTGCCTGCAGTAACTATGAGTGAAACGTCACTTCATTATTGTGTATCAGACATTGCTACCTTGTGGAATAAATGTGAATTGCATTTACTCAGTCATCAAATATTCAATTATTGTTGTGCAGAAAAAAATATACTTACATCTTTATGTGCATTTTTGTTGTTTGTGTTGTTTTAGAGGATGTGTTTGTGCTGCGGAAGAAAGATGAGAAAAATCCAGAGATCTTTGGTCTTTTCAGCACCACCAGGTGGGTGAGGTCACATGTGTCATTCTTATGTTCTGTTTATTTGAATGAACAGCAGTCTGGACACTCATCTGCATCTGTTTTTCCCCCCCTCAGTGCTGTGTTTAAAGGATACGCAGTGTGCATGTATAACATGGAAGACATCCGTGCAGTATTTAATGGGCCTTTTGCACACCGGGAACGGTCTGACCACCACTGGAAGGTCTACGATGGCAGGGTCCCCTACCCACGACCTGGATCGGTGAGTTTTATTAGCTTGTATATTGGGTCCATCAGTCTCTTTGTGTCATAATCTTTTTATTATATCAGAAATCCTCATGTACGAAATGTCACGATGAGTTGCGTTTACACCTCTGACACGCGTTGCCGTTTGGCAGCCCACTTGAGTGAATGTTGAATTTTGGATCTTATTTCTTCAGACACACAGAATCTCTCATGGCAGATAAGTCTATTTTCAGCATGACTGTGCACATCACTGTTCTCCTCAAGCGTGTCATGCCAATTCTTTAACGTTAATGCCTGAAGCCGAGTACTTGCAGCATTGCCGTGGTCTGAATTATAATTATATCTGATATGTGCTGATTAATGTCCTTCTGTGGCTATTATCTCTAGCCGATAAAAGATTGGTTTTCAATAGTTAGTAAATGGCCTGTAATTCACAGTCATTTTCTCTGGTGTATTATGTCTTGTCTCATATTGAAGGATCAGAGTTTTTCCATTGTTCACATCTCAAAATTAGTCTCATTTCTTTTGTTTCCATGTGCAGGTATTCTTGGAAAAAGCATATGGGGAAAAAGTATACATGGGTGACCTTTTAAAAGGCAATTTGGTGGTTTGAGTCATGCACTGCTGGGTTTCTGATTAGTCTCTTGTTCTGAAAGGTTATAGCAGTGAGACACAGGACAGCTATTCTCAAATCAGGAGAAAACAAAATGAAAGACTCAAATGGCTTTCGTGACTTGGTGAATTGTGTTTATGAGCATATTCATATTCACAGCCTTTTTGTCTCTCACAGTGTGCCAGTAAGATAAATGGAGGCCAGTTCTCCAGTTCTAAGGCGTACCCGGACGAGGTTCTTCGTTTTGCTCGTTCCCATCCCCTCATGTTCCAGGCAGTGCAGCCCGTTCACAAGCGACCCATTCTGCTGGACACCGAAGGAGGACGTAAACTCACACAGCTGGCGGTGGACCGGGTGGAAGCTGAGGATGGACACTACAATGTTCTCTTCATAGGGACTGGTACTCAATTTTAGTGTCATACTAAATATTTGCTTGCGTTTTAGAGGAACATCAGAATACCTTTACTTAACTTGATCTCCAGTCTACAAACCCCCAGAAATCAAAATTGGTGTTTTGTGAATTTAAGGCCAATTATATGTTATGTATTGCTAAAAAGTTTACAATTAGCTTTTAGCAGATGTACACTACAATTCAAAAGAATGAAAAAATCCTGGGAAAATGGATCTAGAACTTTTTTCAACATCGATAATAATCAAAAATGTTTCTTGAGAAGCAAATCAGGATATTA
This sequence comes from Chrosomus eos, assembly GCA_036326025.1. Lineage (NCBI taxonomy): Eukaryota > Metazoa > Chordata > Actinopteri > Cypriniformes > Leuciscidae > Chrosomus > Chrosomus eos. The sequence continues at coordinate 29,273,304 of CM070824.1, read as the reverse complement.
GAATGATTTCTGAAGGATCTTGTGACACTGAAAACTGGAGTAATGATGCTGAAAATTCAGCTTTGCCATCACAGAAATAAATACAATTTTAAATTAATATTTCAATAGAAAACAGTTGTTTGAAATTGTAATGGTTTACAATATTACTGTTTTACTGTGTTTTTGATCAAAGAATTGGTGAGCATAAGAGACTAAAAACATTACAAAAATGTCTCTGATAAACATATCCAGGGCTTATTATAGAGCAATACTATAAAAATATTACATAAAATGTATTTTTTCAGTAAATAATTCAAGTTCTCTTTCTCTCTTAAACTCAGATAATTCTGTAGTATTAAAAATGATCACAATCTACAACAAAGAGACCGGCACAGTTGAAGAGGTTCTTCTGGAGGAATTGCAGGTTTTCAAGGTCATCAAAAGTCCCTTTTATCTTCATATTAAAACCATTTCATTTCTCTTAGAAACAATCTTCACACTAAATGCTTTTTCTCATTCTAGGTCCCTGTTCCTATTACAGAGATCCTTGTCTCTACCAAAAGGGTAAGACTCACAGACACTGTAGTTTTCCACCTGGAGATGGTGGTGTTGAGTAAACTTTTCATGCATGACTGACTGATCACCATTACAGTCTTGATACCTGTAGCAAATTCAACATTCATAACAAAACAGATGCTTTGTAGTTAACTATAATGCTGACAATCATTACTATCAAATATGAGCTTCTTTTGGTGTTTGTTATTGTTAATGTAATATATTAAATTATTTAGAATACACACAAATGATGCCCACTTCAGTAGAATTGTTTGATCCTCATAATTATGCTAATGTGGTGATTTGGACTTAATGGCTTTCATCTCACGTAACAAAGCTGTTGACAGCAGTGTGTTTGTATCTCCATAGCAACAGCTGTACGTGGGCTCTGAGCTGGGTGTAACACAGATTCGTGTGCACCAGTGTGGGCTGTACGGTTCTGCCTGCGCAGACTGCTGCCTGGCCAGAGACCCCTACTGTGCCTGGGACGGGTTCACGTGTTCCCGCTATTACCCCGCAGGCCTGTATACCAAAAGGTAACATTTCAGTCAGATACATAGCTCATTACATTTACAGCATAGCTTACATTTAGTCAAGTCAGATTTGTTAGAGCACTTTACACAGTACATATTGTTCCAAAGCTGATTTACAGAAAATAAAGGCTTAATACCCCAAGGTGAACAGCCTGAGGCAAGGAAAAACTCCCTAAGATAATTAGGTAGGATGTGAAGGAAACCAAGCACGCACATTGAATGGACCCAAAAAGTATGTATATATTTATGTTGCCCTCAAAACTGATAAATAGAAAAATCTGAGACAAAATGACACTAGAACTTTTCTCAGAACTAAATTCACTTTTCTGAGCCATTATTTGCGGTGACTTAACCAACTGGTCTCAAAATTCATTGTTAGTGGATATATGTAGCCAGTTCTCCTCAAATTCACCCAATTGTACATCACATTAACATTTTCTGGCTGTGCAAAATGAATGGAAAATGTTCAAATGCAGTACCTAATTTTTAACAGTATATATTTTATCATTATTTGAAATCTAATATTTGTCACATGTTTCTTTAAAAGTGTTTTCACATTTAAAATAAATACTGCTTGGTTTGATATTTTGTCCTGTAATGCAATGACATTCAGACATTTTTTAAGTGTGGATGTAAGTGTTCAAATATTTTTGGTGCCTTTGAATTCAAATTATTATTTAATTTCCCCATGAGCTAATTTGTTTGCTACTTAATATTTTAAATAATATTTACATGCTATTTTATACAGTAATTGCATAAATGAATAATGTGTTTTCGATTGTTTAGGTGTATGTAGATATGAATGTTTTTTAAGGGTGACAGTCTTTTCCGTTAAACCTCTTGTAGCAGCAGTCATTACATCTTGTGCTTCTTAACATTTAATCTCTTATCCTTAAACACACCCTAATAACTCTGACACATTTGGCAGGGCTGATATTTGAGGGATATATAAATATGCGCTCTGTAAATATCAGCCTCAGACTGATAGTGCATATACTGTAAGTATGGAGACTGTAGATTGCTTTTATAATAAGAAAATGTTAAAGACATGAGATGCTTTGACATTTAGAAAAGAGATTGTGTTTCATTTCCATGAACTTTGCATTGCAAAATTTGGATATTAATGCATTTCTTGATTAAGTTCTACAGTATTAGTGTGGGAGAATGTGCATGTATGGCCTACACCAAAATCTTATTCGGGTTCCAGCCCAGTGTTTCCATTAGTGAACTGAACTCACAGAGTGTGTGTTTTTGTGAGAGCTCTTTTGATGTTTCACTCAGCCGCAGGGTAGCGTGTGTGCGCTTGTGTGTCGAGCGTAGCGGAGCAAAGGGTGAGTGGGAGGGTTTGCTTAATCCCAACTCAAAGCCTGTCAGCTGTCTCAGTTTGGTCATCAGTTTGAGCTTGTTAGCGATTGATGCTAACACCTATTCCCCATATTAATACCCATCACACGCTCACTTTGTATGCAAAGCCAGACAAGTCGCACACAATCAGCACCAAATGCCTGTCGGAGTCATTACTCAAAGACTTCCCTACAAAAACCGGAGCGAGTCTGATTGAATTTCTGTCACCTCCCTGTGCTGTTACAAACCTTGGGCGGTAGGATGATATTATGACAATTGCAGGCAGACAGGCAGGCTGTGTCTGGGTTATGTCAATGTCTCATTTTTCTCTTTCATTCTTTAGGCGCTTCAGACGGCAAGACATCCGCCATGGCAACGCGGTTCAGCAGTGCAACGGGCTTCAGCTTAGTGGTATGTTCTGGCCATAGCCTGATCAATGGAGGATGTTAGAGTCTTAGGAGCTTTATAAGGAAAAATGAGGCGATGAGATCTGTGGAAGTTGAAGAGGTCACAGTACAGTTGATGAGAGTCTCTGACTCTTAATGCACATATGGTGCTTTTACTTTAGCAGACAGACATCAGTATATTACATTAGAGTGTGACGGTGACCGCTCAGTTTTTATGCTGACTTATTCCGGAAGTAATTTCCCCATTCCTTTCAGCTTGAATCAAGCTAACATCTAATATAAGCTCTGATATTAAACATTACAAGATTCAATTAGAAGCAAAAATGTATTGAAAATGTGAAATTAACTAGGCCTATAAGGTCTAAAATTATAATAGTAATGCAATGGAATCCAATCAAAACATATATAATTACTAGTATGTATATAATTGCAAATATATAATGATTTTGTTATAGTTAACCAATTTAGATTACAAGCACAACATGTGTTATATTTTTTTTGGTAGCAAAATATTCAGATAAACTCTACCATTCAAACATTTTGGGTCAGTACCATTTAAAGAAAGTAACACTTTTATTCAGCATGGACACATTAAATGGATCAAACGTGACAGTCTGACATCTGTTCACAAGATGCTTGAATATTCAGATTGTGTCCTGCAGGAGTCATGCAGCAGCCATGAACACAATATATGGATGGTCACAATTAGCTTATTTTTTTACTATTCTGTGACAGAAACAGGCTTATGTGGTTTACAGAGAAATATCAAGAATTTGAGTTGCAAGATTATTATTGCAGTGGTGAAATGATCTTCAGAATGTATTGAAATAGGCTGTTTATGTGGGTGTGTGTGTTACAGAAGAACAAAGTATCTCAGAAAAGCTGGTATACGGTGTGGAGAACAACAGTACCCTACTGGAATGCAGACCACGATCACTGCAGGCGTCTGTAATGTGGTACATTCAACATGGCGTGGACATGGAGGAGGTACAAACACACATCTACAAGAGGACATACTATAGACTTGTATTATTCTTATGTAAAACCTAATATATTATATTTACATAATACTATCACAATCTCTACCCCTATATTTTTATTTATTCAAATTATGAACAAATATTAGCATACACATCTGTCTCCAAAACATGTCTAAGTAAACAACTTCTAAATGCAATAATTCAGATTTTACTTCACACATGCAGCCTACATTTAAACATGCCGAGTTTACTTGGATGATATTGAGGTAGAGCTCCCATGGGCAGGCTCAGAAATTATTTCATCATAAGGAATGGTCTGAACCCCTGGTGAGAGAGGGCTGTTAAATATAGATTAAAGCTTCATTGTACCATTCTGACCACAGGGAGGCTGGGTAATACAGCCCCCAGTGATTCATCTTAAATGGAAAAGAATAATGACATCGGCTATGTCACTGACCATCTCTCTGCTAAGACATCTCTCTGCAGAAACAAGGTAAACTAGACTTTCAATAATGGCACATGTATTAGTAGTATTAGCTAACGTGTGAATCACTATTACCATAATTGCTCTCACTCATTTGAACAGACAAATGAAAGTATTATATTTTGTTAATAATTGTACCTCAAATCATGTGGGTTGAGGAAAAGTGTATTGCTACTCTTTAAACCATTCAGACTTATGATTTCTGCTGGGCAAATGATAAATCATACGAAAAAATCATATAGTCTCGCCAGCCTACTCTGCTCTGATTGGTCAGACGGCCCAGTTTGTTGGTCTGCCGCTTACAGTGCGTGTTAGAAACAAAACTCCTATTACCTGAATAAATCTGAATTTAAGCTCCAGAGGCTTCATCAGCGCTTGATACACAGTGATACAAACAGCAATGATGGCGTTGGTTTTGATCAATTCCAGCGCAAGTCCTCATCCTTTTGAAGTGCATGCAAAGTGAATTCGCGGCGCAGAAAACAGCATCTTCTCAACATGTCGACAACACAAACCAATCTTAACCAGGCAGGCCTCAGCTACAACTACTGTGTTTGTGTGTGGGGCAAAGTAGGCTTTGTTCGCGGGCAGCCAATGAAGACTATAGCCTGGTATTATGCCAATTTGTTACATTGTTACATAGGTTTGTGCAGAAAGTGAGGCTGAAATTGCTGATGACTCTTTTCAGCTGTCCAGAATCGATTCTTTCTTTTAAGAGACAATCAATTTATGTTGTGCGCTTTGATCTTTAAAACTTTGCGGAGGTTTTACGTTCACAAACAGCTATATTACACTCTGATTATGACGCAATGTTTGAAAAAGCATAAAAGCATCAGAGCTTTATCCAAGACTTGGATGTCCGCCCACCCAAAACATCCTAGCAGCCAGCCAGAACACCCTAGCAACCGCACATCAACTCACTTTTAACTGGTGACTATAACCACCAAAATAAGCATCATAAATTCGATTGTGTCCTTACTAGTGTCTTTCTCCCTCCTTTTCTCAGGTGAAAGGTGATGATCGTGTGATTCACACCCCCCATGGCTTGTTGCTCCTTAAAATATCAAAGGGTGACGCAGGAGTCTATGTGTGCCAGTCCACGGAGCACGGCTTTGTCCAGATGTTGGTTCGTGTCACTTTGGAGGTGCTGGATGAGAGCAAAGTTGAGGGTATATTGCATAAAGAAGAGGAGGAGGAGGAAGGCGATTCTCTGCACAGACCTCCGCCCTGCACTTTTCCCAGCTTACCCTCTGCCTCCTCAAAGCACTGGTACAAGGATTTCATGCAGCTGATCGGCTACAGCAATTTCCAGCGGGTGGAGCAGTACTGTGAGAAGGTGTGGTGCGTATCCGACAGGAAGAGGAAGAAACTGAAGGGAATGGGACCCAAATGGCGGTACCCACCTGGGGCAGAGCAGCGGGCAAGAGCACGGGCACCTCGACACACACAGTAAAGACTGTTAGATGAGACGACAAACCATTTAAACGCATGCTCAGTGCAGATGATCAAATCTAGACATTTATTATTATTATTATAAAAAAATGTCTTAAGAGTCCTACTGTTGCGTAATTCGATCTGAAAACCATTACTCTACAGTCAATATGCCAGAGAGTTAAAGGTACACTAAGTAATTTTCTCATAGACTTCATGGATGTGAGCAAGGTATAACACTTACTATGTATTAATTTTGTATGCTACATTGCTGTCTCATTACTTTTTTTCTCTCTCTCTGATGATTTAAACTGCTGTGCAAAAGTTTGGCGGTCAGTATTGTTTTTTTGTTATTTATTTAATAAATAGATTTTTTTTAAATTCAGCATTGAAGCATTAAAATTAAGTGACAAAGTATTTTACACTGTTACAAAAGATATTATATATATATATATATATATATATATATATATATATATATATATATATATATATATATATATATATATATATATATATATATATATCAAAATAATGCTGTTCTTTTGGACTTTCTATTCATCAAAGAATCCTTGGGAAAAAAAAATCCAAAAATATGCTGAGCAGCATAATATTACTTTCAACATTAATAATAATAAATGTTTATTGAGCACCAAATCAGCATATTAGAAGGATTTCTGAAGGAACTGTTATTTTAAATTGTAATAATATTTCACAGGTTTTACTGAGTTTTTGCAGTAATGCAGCCTTGGTGAGCATAAGAGACTTCTGTAAAAAAAAAAAAAAAAAAATCTTTTAAACGGTAGTGTATTTCTTTGTTTAAATTCAGTGAATGACATCCTGTTATTGGGAATTCAATATTTGCTGACATTTTAATTTCAGTTGAATGCTAATATCAGTTGACAGTTTGGCCAAATCATTATTAAAACAATAATACATAATAATAATAAAAAAATCTTGATTTGTGACTGGAAATAAAAAAAAAACGGTTTGAAGTATTGTATTATGGGAAATAGAGTTGTTTTTAAAGTGCTATATACTACACATTTTAAAAAGTGTAATGGGTCATCTGGCCTTTCTAAGCATACAGAAAATGAGTAAAAGATACATACTGTAAGAATAGTATGGTAGCATGCTATTACAAACATAGCCATGCAATTACTTGGTGTACCTTTTTAAATAGAAAGAGGAAGATAATGTGTAATTGATTTTAATATTTGTACAGGGCTCTTGTGTAACAATTCAGTTTCAAAGAAAATACCAAGGTTGCTTCTATGGGAACATGCAATGCTCCCTGACTGACTGGGCTGTTAAAAGACAAGGGGTTGAAAGACCCATTCAGGATCTGACAAATGACATTTCCTCTTGGACTGCTCTGAACAATGACAAATGTCGAAAATTAGTTGACCTCTGTTCAACAATGTGAGATTTCCTATGAAGATTTCATGGAATGACTTTTCCACTGTTGACAATCTGAATTCAACAGTTCACGAGTCTCAACCTTGCGCACATACTGAGTATATTTATCTGTATTTTCATTATTTTATAAATTATTCTAGTTGGAGTAAGATTTGGTAGTGTTTTTCTAGTGGTTTAAGATGTTCTTCTAGTTTTAACTGGATATGTATTACTGCGTTCCAATTTTGTGTATAGGTTTTTACATCATTAATCATAATGCATTTCTAGTGATAAAAAAAAACATCATCTTCCTTGGTTAGTATTATTAAACATGCAACAATATTTTTGCTGTGAACTGCTAAGTTAGAACCAAAGTATCATGATATTCCAATGAGGTCAACCGTTTTGCTGTGTATTGTGATGTTTCAAAGTATGTAAAATATTTTAATTCCTGTGTTGTGTAATAAATGCCCTAAATCCACACAGGGTTGAGGTATAGCTGGTTAGCATGTCACTGTTAACCCTGTAACTACACCACTGACCTGCTGCTGTTGAGATGAACGGGAATACCAACAGACAATTTTCATCAGGTATCATTGACCTTCTCAGTACTCACAATGCAGTATGATACCCTACTGTTCAAAATTTTGGGGTCGGTAAGAATGTATGATTTTGAAAGAAGTCTTATTTGATTACTTATTTGATGAAAAATACAGTAAAAACAGTCATTTTCTATTTTAAAATGTAATTAATTCCTGTGACGGCAAAGCTGAATTTTCAGCAGCCATTACTAGTATTGAGCGTTGAATGATCCTTCATAAATCATTGTACTATGCTGATTTGAAACATCAAGAAACATTTCATATTATCAATGTTGACAATGGTTGTGCTGCTCAATATTTCTGTGTATTTTTTTCCAATTACATTTGCTGCCGCTAGAGTGCGTCTAGATTTCTACGCTAACATTATGAAGGTTTTTACTGTCACTTTGCTGAATAAAATGTATTTATTTCCACCAATCTTGACCCCTAAACTTTTGAGTAGTAGTGTATTTCTGTCATGACAACTCTCTGAGAGATTGACATGGTAATGGATATGGCAATGTTAATGCATTTGGTCTTGGCGGAATAGATCTGCTACACTAATGCTGCTGCTGCAGAGAAAGTATAGAGACTTGCTACTGCCAATATACAGTACATTCACAGACATTGCTGTGAGCAAGTAAGACATGCTGCTGCTGCACATATAGGATCCATGAAATAACCCCTATAGCAGATCAGGTGGAGCTGGGGAAGGAGGAGGGTTTCTGAAAGCGTGCTCCAGACTGCTATCAGCAAACAATGCCTCACATTTGAATGTTAAGCAGCAAGCTCATTGGCTGCTGATCAGTGTTGGGCAGTAACGCGTTACTGTAACGCAGTTACTTTTGACAGTAACTAATACTGTAACGCATTACTTTTAAAAATAAATTAACTCCGTTACCGTTACCATATGGTGTGTTGTCCGTTACTTTTTTAAATTAATTTGCTAGTTGCTGGAGCGGCTGAGAAGTGTGCGCTGTCATTACACAGTACGAGAGCACTGAAGAGACTACTAGCATTATTTACAGAGCGAGAGGACACATAAACTATCACTGGCTGTGGCTGAGTTGTTTCCGTTAACACGTGAGGCAGCGCGAGCACGGAGATTACAAGCTGCACGGAGAGCGCTGACACTTTAGATGCCCATTTAAAACACAGACAGCGAAACGGTATGAATACAGAACACTAAAGTACACATTGCCATATAATTATAAAGTAATTAATGTTTTTAATAAAAACTAGATGCTGCATCAGAAGAGAAAGAACAGAAGCTTGCCATCGAGTCTGAGAGGAATAACATTAGTAACTGCTAACTTACCTCAAGCGATTAAAGCAATGTGACAAAAACACACCCAGACCTGACCCAAATGTTGTATGTCGCAATTGTTACCATCTAGTTACCATCTAGTTATCCAGCTGGTCACTTTTATGCATTCCGGCGAAGTTGTATTTTTAAAGCTGACGTGATTGCTTTCTCAACATTGATATGTTCATGGAGCTGACATCAAGTGTTCTAATCATTAAATCTAAAATTTAAGCAAATAAAGTGAAAGACTGTACATGTAATATAGGTCTACATTTATATAATTTTAATGCTCTGGCCTTTGCAGATATTTAAATATATGGCCATCTTCTTTAAGCTTGAATCATATAAACTGGGAATACTTTACAATAAGACTACAATTTTAGCATTTAATATGGTTAATAAATGGTGTAGAAGTATCATTCATTGTTATTTTTTTATTTCAAAATGTTATACATTTTAAATTGAGTTTAAATTGTGTTGTACATGTTATTACCTTAATTAATGTACTTTGAACTAACAAGAATGATCAAATTGTATTGCTCAAATATTCATACATGCAGTAAAAACACACACACACACATATATATATATATATATATATATATATATATATATATATATATATATATATATATATATATATATACACTGTCAGCTGCATGAACATATCAATGTTGAGAAAGCAATCACGTCACTAGCTTTAAAAATGCTTGTTTTGTTATTTATTTCAGAAATCCTTGTGATATATTCAGTTTGTGCTGGTCTGACTTAAATACAATAGTGTTTAAAACTTTCTGTTTGTCAGTTTTGTGTTTGTATAGACCATAATGCATAAAAGGGCATTAATGGGAACATTAAAGAACTTTCTTTAAAAAAGTAACTCAAAAGTTACTTTTAACAGTAACGCATTACTTTTTGGTGTAAGTAATCAACAAAGTAATTGAGTTACTTTTTGAATGAAGTAACTAGTAACTGTAACTAGTTACTATTTCTTAGTAACTAGCACAACACTGCTGCTGATACAGTACTAGCAACCAATCAGCTGTGCTATGTAGATAACAATGTGATCGCTAACAAATTGAGTTACCTGTCAGTCTGCACAATCTAGAGTTTCATGACAGAACTTGTGTATAAATTAAAGGGTACCTATTATGGCATTTAAAATGTTCCTATACTGTTCTGGGAGTCCCCAACTACAGTTTTACATGCATGCAATGACAAAAAACACTTTTGTTGTCTTATAATATGTATTTATTTTTACCTGATTTGCTCTCCGATTCCCTAATGATTCGTTTGACGACTCATTTTTCAAACCCCGCCTTTGCGTGACGCTAATCTGCAGTGATTGGTCAGACGACCCAGTCAGTTATTTTTCGCGATAACGCAAAGCCTAAACATATTGATAAAGCACTGCAGTACTACAATACGCTCTGTTCTTTATGACAACTCCAATAACAACGACAAACATTTTACATATTTCAAAAAAAAAAAAAAATGACATTGGAGACCAAGCTGCGTTGAGCGTAACTGACACACACACACACACACACACACACACACACACACACACACACACACACACACACACACACACACACACACACACACACACACACACACACACACACACACACACACACACACACACACACACACACAGGCGTAATGGTTTTTATACTGGACAAACTATATATTCTATCCCCCTACACTGCCCCTGTCCCTAAACCTACCCCTTACAGGAGACATGCTGCATTTTAACATTTAAAAAAAAACATGTTTTTTAAGCTGTTTGAAATATGAGGACGCATGCAATGTCCTCATATTTCACATGTAAGTTGTAATACCAGTGTAATACCCATGTCATTATACACATTTGTGTCCTCATATATCACAAAAACACACACACACACACACACACACACACACACACACACACACACACACACACACACACACACACACACACACACACACACACACACACACACACACACACACACTTATTGAGCATGCTATGCTACAAAACCCATAAAAGCAACAATTATTAACAGTACTTACAGGTTGTGATTCGGAGGAGGAAGCCGATCCAAATAAACTTGGTAGCCTACTGCATCTTCCTTCAGTATCAGCCGGCTCGCGAATCCACACTTGAAAGCATTTATGTTTGTAAAGGAATCGTCATTAAAATGACGCAAACACAGCTCAAGGTTCGGCTATAGTTGTAAATATAAACTCTAGCCACTGATTCTTCACATGCTCGTCCCTGGTCAGTGAAAAAAAAGTTGGCTTTTGATTCGCACTTCAGCTCGTCGACATATTGTTTTCACTGGTGTCTGGTGCGCGCAATGAGTGGGCGTATCTTATTCAAATAACTTGTCAAGTTGACGTCAACTAGACAGAGAAAAAGCATCGTTCGTCTATCGATTCATATCAGCGACTCAGAGTCGACTCTTACTTTTGAGAGACAATAACTTTGTATACGGTGAACTTTCATATTTAAAACTTTGCAGGATGTTTTCGTTCACTTAGATCTGTCACACACTACATGAAAGGTAATTTTCAAAATTCCATGATAGGTACCCTTAAAATTCTACACATTTTCTTGTTTGATACCAAGTATATCCTCTGTCTTGTTCAAACTCAGCTTTGGAGCTAAGGGTATGATGGTAAGAACCATGTTTTTTACATGATAGATGGTGAAGTTTGTGTTCATTGAGGTCCATCACATGCAGTATTAATATTCAGAGTCAGTTTCACCAGACCTTGCTGTCTGTCTTCAGCCTTGTCGCTTTCCACCACAGCAGTTCTCCTGCTCTTTCTTCTCATCTCTGCTTATTTCAGATGGGCCTCCTAATTAGCAATATGCATGCCAGTCTGCAATGAAAATAATGTATTTCATTTATGAGTGAGAGAGTCACCCGAGTGTATCATTGATAATGCCTCACCATAAACATGCAGACCCCATGCTGATTCATTACAATGAATATTGCTTCCTCAGTCCTTAATTTTTCTCACATTTAAAACATTTCAACATAACACGAGTACAGGAACCTTTTTCTCATGTTCAAATTCTGTTTTATTATATTAAAATGATTTACTGATGTGTATCAGTCTGTGCTAAACCATTTCATTCTGTTTTCTTTCAGTTCTTCTATATCTAACCAGGGTCTAAAATATTTGACAGAAAATAATTGAGAAAATGTGCCATCCATTTAAAGCATGAGTCCCCCAACATGAAATGTATCTTATTTACTCACCCTCATGACTTTCTTTCTTCTGTAGAACACAAAAAGGAGATATTCTAGGAGACAGTGCTTGTCTTTTCCAGGCAGTTAGTATTATATATTTTGAATTAGCTTTTATATATACATTTTAGTTTTAAGTTTTAGTAAATTTGATATGTTTTATTAGTTTTGTAAACTATATAAAAGTAAACTCTCCCACTATACATACACATCAATTGTAGGCTATATGATTAATGCTGAAGAATAAACAGTATAAGGCTATTAAATAGTAGTCCCGAATAGTTTTTGTTAATAAATTTACTAAGTTGGTATGAGCTACCACATTCATTTAAAAATATACAAAATAACACAAAGTGAAAATAAACTGGAATTTAAGGGTTACTGAAACAACACCTATCATTGTAAATGAGCAATACTAACATGAACAGTTAAAAACATATGGATACTGATCCTGATTATTGCCGCATGCAATTGAAGAGTGCCCCTTTTGTTTTATTGGTTCCCTTGATTGTATCCCTAGGTGTTTCTTGTTTCCTTGTTATCTTGTAAGCTTCCATACGTTTATATGGCCCTATGTTTTAGTCAGTCTTCAATCATTGTCTTTGCATGTGTTGTAAACCTGTTGCATTCTCATTCCCTGTTTGGATTATCTTTATTTTGAACAAACTACACTGCACTTGGATCCTTGGCCCTCCTTTTCTATACTTTAAAAAAATCTTTATATCCTGGTTGTAGGAATTTTAAATAAACTGGTGGTCATTATGTTTTTCAATCCTTTTAACACAATGAAATGCCAGAATCTTATGACCTGATGGCCAGTTTGTCTTTGAGTATTTTAACAGAACCAGAACTTGGAAATATAAAGGGGGCGCCGAAGCTGAAAGTTATCTATGAATCATTTCCTGAATATATGTAAGTTGTTCTTTTCTTACTGAGCACTTCTTTTCATTTCGTTGGTGTATATTTAGGCTAATTTTAGTCTCTTGAAAGGAAAACTAGTCACACACTCAGAAGCAGGGATGTATGCTCAAATTCATTCAAAGCAAGTTTTATTGAACTCGTTCGTCTCATGAGAAGAACACCTCTCACAGCCGGCTTCCTGTCTTTAGCTTTACTCACCTCGCCCACAGACTTCTTTTTATAAAAGATTCCTGAAAAACTGTGTGAATGTGGTGTGCTTGTAGATTAAAGGCTTCCGTTGACAGTGCAAAAGCGTTTTGTGGAGGTGTCTTATCTCTTCTTAACACACAGATATCCTCCTAACACCTTTAATTTTTGCATGTGACCCCTGTAGCACACCTTTGATTGTGAAGAGCAATGAAGCCCTTTAACATGAATTTTGTTTTCAATTCATCTTGCTTCATAGAGCAAGAAAAAATGTTTGTTTGTTAAAGCAATGCTATATAGCACAGATGAATCTACAGCAACGTGAGTATTATGAAAATAAAGTCCATTATTAATGAATGAATGAGGCATTTATATAGCGCTTTCATGTGTACTACTGTACATCCAAAGCACTTTACAATCAAAACTCAGTCATTATTTACTCACGACCGTGTTGTTCCAAACCTGTATGATTTTGTTTCTTCTACGGAACCCAATCGGAGATGTTTAGCAGAAGGTTTATATTCTTTTTTTCATGACTGTGATTTGTAAACAAAGGCACCGTAAAAGTAACCCATTTAACTAAAGCATTGTATTTGCAAGTATTTTGAAGTCAAATGGCCTACAATAAAAATGGTTACTCACTAAAAAATATTGCCTTCTATTTAGCTCTCAAGAACCAAGTTTGATGTATGGCCTAAAATAAAAATGGTTACTCATTAAAAAATATTGCCTTCTATTTTAGCTCTCAAGAACTAAAGTTTAATGTGACACATTTTAAAGGTCAGTAAATGATAACTGAATTTATATGTTTGGGTGAACTAATCCTTTAAATATAAAAAGTAAACCATAAATGTAAAACCACTATTAGTATATGCATCAAGCTGACTGCAGTTTTAATTCCAATTACTGTACCTGGTGAGTTACCATTTTAATAATCCATCAAACACTGTAAGTACTAATAATTATTTGTAATCTTTGCTGACATTCTCTTTCAGCTTTACGCTGGCACTCTCAGACATGTTAAATCCTTTAAAAAAGGCTTTCATGTGATGCTCTGGTGCTGATATCATCACAGAGCACGGCTTAGTCCCACTGTTCTTTATCAAAGTTCATCAGCTCTCAAATAAACACTTGTCTCTGACTTCAGAATGATGCCTAAGGAGGCTGAGCAAACATGTTATCTAAAACCCCAGGCTGATTTTCCCAGCATCCATTAAAAAGCAATTTTTCAAATATTGCAACTTGGTTCAGGATAAATACCAAATCAGATTCTCACAAATTTAACAGCAATACTTACTTTTTGCCGGAATATATCTGATGCTATGAGCAAATAAAACATGCTGCTGCTGTACAATATAGCATACATGATTTACCCATACCAGATCTTACAGCCCGATCTCATGAAAGTGCGTATCAATACCACGAATGTCATTTCTCACGCCATTTATATGCCAAAATCAGTTTTTGCGTGTATATGATATGCAGTTTTCGCGTGCATATGATACACACTTTATGGCGTGTAATACGCACGCACCCCCATCCCCCCCTCCCCCTAATCCTACCCAAGGGGTTTTCAGTGCGTAGCATATACACGCAAAAACCATTTTTGGCGTATAAATGCCACGAGAAATAACATTTGTAGTATTGATACGCACTTTCATTAGACTGCGTTGGATCTTAACAGGTCTAGCTGGGGAAGGTGGAGGGTTTCTGAAAGCACACTGCAACTGCTATAGCAAATGCTGACCAGCTATTGAAAGTTGAGCAGCAAGCTCATAGGCTACTGATACAGCCGGAACCAATCATCTGTGCCCTTTTAGAGAATGATGGGATTGCAAGCAGATCGAGTTAAGGATCTCCCAGCCTGCGCCATCTTGGCGCATCTTTTATGACATAACTTTGTTTTTTGATGCAGCCTGAGCAAAATATACTTTTTTCAAATAACTAAATCTTGTAACAACGTTTAAGTTCAGGGAAAAAAAGAGGCGGGAACCAGCAAACGTCCAACATACCCTTTAATGTCAAAGTAAATAAACACTACAAAACAAAGGTAAAGCGACACAGACGACTGCCGAACAAACAAAAACACAACACAACATAAGAAAAGGCCTGGGGCCTGATGTATAAACTTCTCTTTTAGAAGAGTATGTGTTTTGGCGACACCAACTGGCCCAAATAGCAATAACTATTTAAAATGAAAAACTTCTAAATTATCCTATTACATCACACAATAAATCAAATTGCATCAACCTGAATTATTATCAGTATTCTTAACCAGGTGCAAATACTGTATAAATAAAGATAATACAAACATAATTTCACTCACCAAGCCTATCACATGAAGCATCCATCCCTTCTTAAATGTCCGCGCCAGCGAGCGCGTTGGGCCGTTTAGTGAAACTGACGCAGCCTTTATAAAACCATACATCTTCATTATACGTCCTAATCATAAATACAGTGCATGTTCACAATAATAATTTAAATAATAAAAGAATGATTTAAACTATGTTTTACTTCTGATATAAAGATTTATATTAAATATGCCATTCTCATTAATGGTGTTAAACACTTAAACTACATGAAATCATTACTGAGAAGTTACAACATTTTTATATTCAATAAATAGAAATATTTGTTGTGGATGCAATGCAACACTTTTCCTCTGGCATGCTGTGTTTTAATGTTTTAACTACAGAGATTAATTGCTCATGATAATAGCAGATTGTCTGAGAAAATAGTTTCGTGCAGACAAAGTCTATCTTTTCCATTAAAAATATAAATCATTTAAAAATACTATTTGGCCAGTGAAAAAGATTGAGAAAAACTTTCTCTTGAAATGTATTTTACACTATTTTTATTTATTTATTTATTCAAAAACAAGGCAAGGATAGGCTATTAAATAATTTTTATTAATGACATCCGTATTTCATATTTTCCTATGGTACCGTTCCCGTGGAAATCCCGACTGGGATTCATAAAGTGAATACTGCGCAGATTCTGGCATACGCACGGTTTTATAAGTCTGAATATTTTTTTGCGTACAACATTTTTTGCTTTCGGGCGCACGTACACTTTTAGTAAGGATCCTACGCAGAGTTTTATAAATGAGGCCCCAGGTCCTCTCTCCTCCGTGGGATTTGCGTCAGGTGTGGGGTGCAGGTGACGCTTTTTATCACTCGCGGCACCAGCCTCATTCTGTTCCCAGAGCTCTCGGCCCCAGCCTGCTTGCCACACTTACCCAACCCAAACTTTTGAATGGTGGTGTATAATGAAATTGTCATTAATCTTTGTGGTGATGCTTTTTTTGTTTGTTTTTTGGTTGAAATATAGCCTGAACATGCCCTTTAGATTTACCTGTTAACTGAAGACAGAAAATTACGTTTGGATAACCCTGAAAATGTTCTATTTTTTAAGACAGCAGTAGCTGCTGCTGCTGTTGTTAAGAACAGAGGTCACATAGGATAGCCATCAGTCCCTGCTCTGCAGAGCACAGTACAATACATCACATACAATCACGCAAACACACTCAACGCTCATACACTAAAGGCTCCGCTTTACTCACACAGCCTGGAGCACAGTTATGGAGGAGGACAGCGAGGGAGTGGAAGTAATACCCACAATTCATCTGCCTATGTGACACTTCACCCACTACAACTCAGCATGAGCATGCAGACACTGACTCAGAGAGATGGAGAGGAGAGGTAGTGGCACCAAAAGAGACAGAAGAGATAAAATTGTAAAGCAGAAGACTAGTTTGAGTATTCATCAGCCCTGAAAAAGGAGAGGACTGACATTTAGTATGGATACAAATGATGTACAGCACTACCAAACCTTAATTTGGCAAAAAGGCAAAAAAAAAATCCTTACATACAGCAAAAATATAGGGTTTTATATATATTTGTTGTTGATTGTGGCCTGTGGAATGTTGGTCCACTCCTCTTCAATGGCTGTGCTAACTAAGTTACTGGATATTGGCAGGAGATGGAACACACTGTCGTATACGCCGATCCAGAGCATCCCAAACATGCTCAAGTTTGACATGTCTGGTGATTATGTTGGCCATGCAAGAACTGGGATGTTTTCAGCTTCCAGGAATTGTGCACAGATCCTTGCAACATGGAGCCGTGCATTATCATGCTGCAACATGAGGTGATGGCCGTGGATAAATGGCACAACATGGGACTCAGAATCTCATCACGGGATCCCATCACGGTATCTCTGTGCATTCAAAATGCCATCAATAAAATGCACCTGTGTTCCTTAGGGGCAAAAACAAAAGTGTTGCGTTTATAATTTTGTTCAGTGTATATATATGTCATAGATGTCATAGAGACAGACTGACCTCATAAAGATGGATATAAAACTGGTTTATTTGAATGCAGTTGCATGCAGTGGGTCATGCAGTGCAGTGTTGCCAAGTCTGAGGTTTTCCCACATAATTATAGGCTACTTTTAAAGTATGCCATGGCCTGATTTTTCTCAAAGGATAAGCGTTTGACATGACAAGATACTTGGCAATGATGACGGTCAGTTTTTATTAATGTTTTCTAAGACTGCTACTCTAAGAACTTTGTATTTGCTTTGTAGGCAGTCTTTTGAGTTTTGGAGTAGTTTTGATTTGATTTGATGAGCTTTGTCCTGGTGTGAACATTGTGACATTGACTGATGAGTTCAGAGCATTTCAGGTCTTTAATGAAAAAGGGAGAAAGAACATTTGTAGGCCATTTCTGACATCAGTCAGTTCTGAAATGTTGATATTAAAATATAATGGGACAAAACCAGTGGTGTTCAAATAGAAGGACAAGCACCCTTGCAGGATTAAATGGCATCCTAGAGTATCAAAATTGGTGTGTCTCAACTGACCCCTGCTCTGTTTCACTCTGTAAAATAGGAAGAGCTTATCCAACCACTGTCAGGATGGAATGTGTTTAATCTAAGAGTTATAACCCTCCATTTTGGTATTCACGTCTTCATATCCGCTCTGTAATCTCACATACTCGTGTACGCACATTACATAATCACGACCGTTGCACTGTAAAAACATAACATCTGTTACTTGGGCAGCAAACACATGCTGACAGCTCAAAATATACAAGAAGAGACACACCGGAGGAAATATTTATTTTTAAATCAATATAATTGACTTTTAGATCTGCATGGCTTGTACACCTCGACACACCATGTCATGTCATAAATCACAATTATAGTTGACATTGGACAATGTCACTAAGACATTGGGTCTCATTCTCTAATAATGTTGACAAGTATCCTTAGGTGAGCTGATTATTTTCTTGGCCTGTGTGTGTGTGTGTGTGTGTGTGTGTGTGTGTGTGTGTGTGTGTGTGTGTGTGTGTGTGTGTGTGTGTGTGTGTGTGTGTGTGTGTGTGTGTGTGTGTGTGTGTGTTGTGTGTGTGTGTGTGTGTTGTGTGTGTGTGTGTGTGTGTGTGTGTGAGTTGGTTTATGTGATTTATGAGGACACAAATTTGTATAATGACATGCGTATTACACTGGTATTACAACTTATGGGTGGTTTATGAGGACATTTCAAAAGTCCTCATAAATCAAATGGCTTAAAAAACATAAAAAACAATGTTTTATTAAAAAATTAAAAATGCAGCATGTCTCCTGTGATGGGTAGGTTTAGGGATAGGGGCAGTGTAGGGGGATATAATATATAGTTTGTCCAGCATAAAAACCATTACGCCTATGGAGAGTCCTCATAATGCTGTTGCACCAACGTGTGTGTGTGTGTGTGTGTGTGTGTGTGTGTGTGTGTGTTGTGTGTGTGTGTGTGTGTGTGTGTGTGGTGTGTGTGTGTGTGTGTGTGTGTGTGTGTGTGTGTGTGTGTGTGTATAAGGATTTAAAAATATATATTTAAGAACATTGTTTTACATTATATTGTACATATATATAAATTTGTTCGAAAATGTGTAGTTAATGTAGAACGATTTAAATGATGACTCATGATTTCTGCATGGAAATAATTGCACAGGTTTTATGCATAAATCTATGCTCACGGTTAGAGAACAAGACCTACTGTGTTTTTACTTAATCTCTTACAACCCTCATGTTGGTCAGCTCAAGCTCTAAAGCTTTAATCCGTGAGTGTCGTATATCAAGTGATACAAGTGATGAAAAGCGTTTGGCTAAGATGTGTGCTCCCTGAGCAAATCAAGTTTGTGCAAGGGACAGAGTGTCTCATTACTTCAGCTTCAGTCATCTAACATGAGAGGTTGTATTCTATGTTAGAATATATGGTTCATTGCAGTCTTACATCACGACATCTGACAGTTGAATCATATAAGTCAATGGCACTATTCTCATTGCATTTATTTCCTTTCTAACAGGTGCCCTCATAAATGCAGCTAACCCAACGCGTGTCATTCATACAGACCTTGTCCCTCGGAAAGCTGCTGAAGTGACGAATGTAATGTATATTTTTATTGCTATTATATGATAGCATCAGTGTGGTGAGTGACAGGCAGGCTCTCATTGACCACGGGCCAGCTAGCGTGTGTTTGGACAGTAGCAGCGGCAACAGCTGTGTGGCAGTGACGGCCCATAAATATTTGAGAAGAGACTCGATCTCTCAGTGTAGCACTGGATTACAGTAACCTCCCCAACTTTACACCCCTGTGGGCATGCAGAGCCAGTGAAGGTGATATTGAAGTATAACTTCTCTCCTGGTCATGAAAGTTACACCTGAAAAGTGATGCTATTTTTCTTCTGTGTTCTCTTCCACAACAACCGGGACATGAAACTCAAGGTCATCGAGTTCAGCTGCTTTGAGATGCGACGAGAAGGCCAAGGACATTCATTAGCAACCATTGGGAAATTGTGCCTCTGTCTGCATTTATTGCAGTTTCCAACTGAAATGTACTTTATACCAACAATTTGTATTCATTTCACAATTTTGATTGCAGGGGCAGATTATCAATTAAGAAAGGACATAGTATTGTGTAAGGCACCATACAAAAATAAGTCTGAGCTTAAAACTCTTTTACCATTAGCACATTATTTGAGCTCCATGTTTGGCTTTTTAAGTAAACTTGCCTAGTACCTCACCAGAAACAGTTACGATACAAAGCGCTCAGATACAAGTCCGGTGACCCACAAGTAAAAAAGCTGGTTGCTTCAGCAAGTGCATTTTTATCTTGTGTTTGCTTTTAAAACTCTATCGTTTAGATTTCGAGTAGATAGACATTATTTTTACTCACTGGACATTTCATTTTAAAAGTGTCGAAAAACTTGCAAGAAACACATAATATCATTTTGAAAGAGATGTCACGTATTTGATACACATAAAGGCACATATTTCCAAATGAGCCTGTGTTATCAAAGAGTCTGATGGTATGTTGTTTTAGTAAAATGAAAATATATGTTTGTGCTAACACTGCTTGTTGGGTATTGTATGGTATTTTTTATTAATAGTTCAATCATATTTGCATCACAGCTAAAATGTGTCAGAACACTAATGTTAGCTTTGCATTTTTATAGTGAATTAAAGGGGAAAACAAAGTGTAAACCAACTATTTTGATTCATTTTGGCAATGCTGCTCTTTGAAGAGGCAAATATGCGTTTCTGATGGTTTTGAAGTTTAACATGTAACTCTGAATCCAGCATGATTTTTCACTCATTTGTTACACATAAAAGCGTTCAGCAGTGAAAATGTTAACACTGCACTCCATATGCTGGGAATAGTGTCATTACACACCTGCCTTTGTTTTTTTCCAAATCATAGAGAGGGAACAATTATGAACCTCTAAGCAACGTCTTAGTGCTGCACCACTAGAACATGCTTTGCATTTGTATTTGAACATTTTATGTGCAGTTTGTAGTCCCTTAAAATTTTCGAAATAATATCATGCTGAGAAATTACCCTCCAGTCCAAAAATAGTTTACAGGTACTAAGCTGCAAAGCGAATATCATTGTGAAATATATAAACACTTCATCACCCATATTTAAGTATTAAGAAAGACTTTTCAGCGCTGCATAAATGTCTGAAGTTTTGATTATTATTATTATTAGTCCTTGATAATTTCAGTCTGACCTAAAAAGTTTTGTGGCACATTTCAGGTCAGATTGATTTAATGCAGACTTTTCAAAAGGATGGTTATTAAGACGGCGTTGCACCAAATACACTGGACCAACAGCAAACCCACAACCTGTACATAATGCACTATGATTTATTTCACATGCAAAGAGAGTATTCACATAGTCTTAAAGGAACCGTAGAGGGAACAAATCTATTTTAAAATTGTCAGCAACAGCCCATGAGAGTTCATTTAGTTGCATAAAAGCTATAACTCACTTCCCTATCATCGTAATTGCACATTAAAAAAAAATGATATAAAGCAATAATGAAATCCCAATAACTTTTGATTTGTAACCATATTGGATCATTTAAATGTCAAGCGCACAGTGCAGCAGACGGTCTCTGAATGTTTGCTTTCAGCTTGAAGACATGTTAGGGTCTGTATCCACATTGTTCCCAAAAGCAAACATTTACTAAATAATATGCCTGAGGCCTGGAGAGAGTGTGACTCATTAAAACAACATTGAGAGTCGAGGGCAAGACTTTTAGGTTTTATCCCCATCTTGTTTTACACTTCGTCAATTATACAGTGCTTAGTGTCTAGACCTTGCTATTGCATTACTCCATCAAGGACAGCATGTGGCAGGAAAATGCAGCTTCGGTAAGCACCTCACCTAAAAACTCATCAACAAGCCATGTCAGTCAAGCCTTCATGGTTTAAACATCCTCTCGCTCTGTGATTTATCTCATTCATTTATTCAGAGAATGTCACTGGTGCATGTAGCTGTAAATGTTTTACTATCTATAGTAAAGATAGATAGTCAGTCTATCTATCTATCTATCTATCTATCTATCTATCTATCTATCTATCTATCTATCTATCTATCTATCTATCTATCTATCTATCTATCTATCTATCTATCTATCTATCTATCTATCTATCTATCTATACTACTATCCATCTATCTATCTATCTACTTATATAAACAAAATCATCTTTTGGAAATTGATCTTACACTGTAAAAAAACTTAGCTCATTATTTTGTGTTATCTTTTTGCATGTTTTTTTAGTTTAACTAACTTATTTCGATAAGTTGAGGACAAGAAAACTTAAAATTTCTTGTTGTCTGGACAATCTAGTTATCTCTACACAAAAAAATAAGTTGAAATAACTAAATTGCTAAAATATTTTTTACAGTGTACCTTAATTAAATTTTTTTTAGGAAAACTGCTAATTTCTTTGTGAATGAATAATGTATCGTAAATAAATGTAAAAAAAAATCAGTACACTATGTTATGGAATGTTAAATTCCCATAGAGGCAGGCAGATTTTTATTTTTACAGTTTTTCTCAGTCGCTTTAGTGCATTTCTCAAATCATCTTTAATATTTGCATAGAAGTATATGCATTCTCAAAACAATTTGTACAAACAGCACCACACATTGGATTACCTGCAAAAGCCTGTAACTTAGCCTGTAACTTTAGTTCATCTCTCAAAAGTAAGTATTTATGTCAATGAACATATCAGTGCCATCAGAATGAAATGTCCTTGTGTCATTGTTCACAAACAAGATAGTCAAAATGCTTAGTCATGTTGTCAATAAAACACTGTTAGTATTACCTGATGTAAACTATGGCAACAGTTTGGCTGACAGTTAATGTATTGAAATGTACAATGCGCCTCTTCTGTATGCCATATATCCATTTCAAAAGTACAAATTTACACACTACTGTACGTGAGTTATTGATTGAAAGAGACTGGATAGGATTTACAGTTACACTTTTACTAGTGGTCTGACAAAAAAACATTACCATTTTGCATTTAATGACTTATACAATGAAATGACTAGATGTTTTGAGGGGTAAGACTATTGCACAGAAAACTATTTAATACATTTTGACCAACATGGCATTAGCAACTGATAATGTAGGAAATCGCAGACAACATAATCAATTACATGAATGTACCAAAGCAATCGCAACTTGTTTAAAATAATGAGAAACTGCTTTGATGATGTGCACAAGTGTGAGGTTGAACAAGTAGTTTTGAGAATTTCATTTCTGAGAATATTTGCACCATAGTGACTGAGAAAAACTGTAAAGGCCAGTTACTTCATGGATCCAGCATACTATGCATCCTGGTAAAGGTCCCTTGGCCTTTGGAATTAAAAGCCCCACATCATCATATACCCTTCGCCATACCTAGAGATTGGCATGGTTGTATTTCAGTTAGCCTATAGCTGGTTTGATTTGCATTGAGAGATGATCTTATGGAAAATACCCCATGTCTGTCCGCACTGTGTGCGTTTGAGTGGGAGAGAGAGTGGGAGAAAGAGAGTATGTGCTTTCTATACACAATAAAACATACATTTGTGGGGGAAAAACATGAAAATAA